>JARQOD010000006.1:374625270-374714258 GCA_033576555.1 Oophaga sylvatica
TTTTGGGCCCCCTTTCAAAAAGCAGGGGGGTAGGCTTTTTTTTTTTTCCTTTTTTTTTTTTTCCTTTATTTGGGGGGGAAAAAAAAATACTTCCTAATTATTGCCCCAAAAATTAATGAAATTTTTTACATATTTTTAAAAAATTTTGTTATTTTGCAGTAATTTGATAATCCAAATTGGACCGAACGTTGGTTTTGTTTTGGATGCAATAAAAATTTTTTATTCTTAAACAAAAGTTAGTGCCAAGTTTTTTTCTTTGGAAGCACCTGACATGGCACAGGGGGGGTTTTTAAATGTTACGTCCCCGGTACAGGGTGAAAACTGCCCCCAAAAGCCCGGGGAGAAAAAAAACTGTGAAAAAAAAAAAAAGGTGTTTTTTTTTTTCGAAAAATGCAATAAACTAACTTTGATTCTGTTAGTGTTCGCTGTGAATAAAATATGGCTAAAAAAAATTTCATTGCTTTCTTTTTACTTTTTTTTTTAAAACAGTTAAAAATTTTTTTTTGGGGAAATTTTGGGGGGGTTGAGTTTTGTGCAGTTTAAAAAGCAAGGGACATGGAAAAAACTGGGCATCTATTTAAAAAGGGGAGGTTAAATTGGATAAATGTAAAAAGGGGTGCATCTTGGCACTAAAAAACCCCTTGGGGAAACCAATGTTTTGGAAAATCTAGGCGAGCTACTGGAAAAAAAGGGGTTTTTAATGACCTGTAAGAAAAGGGATTAAATAACTGAAATGTAAATCATTGTCTTGTATTTAATAGGCACAAACTGTGGGACAGGATGATTTACCACCGGGGGCCCCAAAGCATTATACCCCCCCTTATCGGGAATATGGCACCAGAAGAGTCACAAAAAGGGGAAGGGGGGTGAGAATCTTAGTTCAAAAGGGAAAGATTAAAAAAATATTTATACATAATGGTCCATACAAAAAAAATTCCAAAACGGTTTCTGAAAACCCCCAAACAAAAAGGGGGAAAAACCCCCCCAGGGGTGAAAGAAAGGTTAATTCCAGAGGAGACCAGCTTTTTAAATAAAAAAAAAGGGGGGAGTAGTCAACTCGGGAGCCTGTCACGGGGACCCGAGTTTGTTTAAAATTTTTTTATTTTTTAAAAAAAAATTTATAAATGTTAACTTTCTTCATGGGGAATAAATGACCCTTTCCGATCAACACTTGGGATCAGAAGGGGGAAAACCTGTTTTTTGGGGGCAGCCGGGGTAAAACTTTTAAAAGATCCCCTGGGTTTTTTCCCTTTTTAACCTACCCACCCAAAGGGTTTGGGGCTGAGGGACCTGTTTTTTTCCCAATTTTAAAAACCCCTTTTAAAAAAAAAAAAAAAAAAGTTTTGGGGCCTTTTCCCTTTTTCGCCATAAAGTTCTTTTTATATTGTTCCACAACAAACCAAAAAACCCAAAAGAAAAAAAAAAAAAAAGAAAAAAAACACCACCCCCAAAAAAACATTCTATATTGGTTTATTAAGTTTGGGGAAAAAAATGCATTTGCAAAAAAGGAAAAGGGGGTTTAAAGGTTTTTTTTGGGGGAATATGTGGCTCTTGGTCCATAATACCCTCACACGAAGAAAAAAAGGGTGGGAAAACTACAATTTGGGCCCAAAAAATTTCTGATCGGGAGAGGGTTTATTAATCAAAAAAAAAACTTTTACTAGTAATTTCCCAAAATTTTTTCTTTTTTAAAAAAATTAGGAAGTTTTTGGCCCGGGCCTAAGCTTTCCCGTGCAAAATGGGGGGAAAGGGGAACTCGGGATTTCTTTTTAGGGTTTTGGGGTAACGAAAATTTGTAGGTGAAGTACTGCGACCTTTGACAGGCGTGAGAAGGAATCTCCTAAAAAACACTTCTTGGTTTTTATTTTCAGAAATGGCCCCAAAAAAAAAAATTAGATTGTTTTTATAAAAGGTAAAAGTCTTAAGTGTAAAAATCCTGTAAAGACGGGGTGACGAGCTATCATCTAAAGGGGGCCCCCCCGGAAGCATTTTTTAAAAAAGATACCTTTAGGGTTGTTTCCCCGATTGGGAATAGCAGCGGTTTTGGAAAACAGCTCGCCCCCGGGGCTAAATTTTATGCTGCGGAAACTCACCCCCCCGTTGGGGCTATGAACCGCAGCATGTAAATTTTTTTTGGGGGACCCTACAAAATGAACAGAAGAATTTTTGATGGGGATTTAACTGTTGGGTTGGGGAAGAGCAAAATACATGCTCCAAAAAAGGCCTTTCCCCACGGGCACATACCCTTTGCCTGTTCAGAAATTTTTTCATTTTTTCCCCATGGTTTTTTAAAAGGGGAAAAATTCCAAAGGGGGGGTACAGTTTACCAAAGTGGTGGATTGGGAACAAGGGGGAGGGAAAAAAGGTTTTTTTCCACAAAATTTGGGGGTTTGAAAAACTATTGTTAGGCCCGAAATTGGGGAGGGGCCAACCCCCAAACTCAGGGCAGCAGTGTACCAGGTGTAGCGGGGGGGAGGGGCGGGAGCCGAAAGCGCTATGATTTAGTGCCGGGCAGAGAAAGCGATTTTCCCCCTTTTTTTAAAGCGGTTAGCAGTAATTTTGCTTATTTTTCCCTTTGGGGCCGAGTTTACGGCCCGGTAATTGTTTAGCCGTATGTTGGGCCCCATGAACCTCCTGTTTTAAACAGCATTTTGTGGAAATGCGGTGATTCTGATGCTTCAATGCCCCAAATTTTAAAAAGCAGCTCTTCCTCTTTGCCCACGGCTACGACACTCCCCACGGGGGGGGGTTTCCCCCCCGTACTACTAAGGGGCTGCCCTGCTTACCCCACGGGGGAAATTTTTTCTTATTCCTGGGGGGGACTTTCTAAACGTAAAAAGCATTTTAAGCAGCAGCTTTTTAAAAGAGTAAAGGGCTGTTGGGGAGGAAAGGGGGGCACCCCAAAACCCAAACCCTTCTCATGGGAGAAAATATCCAAGGTTCAACCCTTTTTTCTTAGGATAAATGTTTGACAGTCCCCGGGAAGCATTTCCCCTTCCTCCCCCCTGCCCTTACAGGTAATGATGTGGGGGGGGAACGCGAGTTTTTTGGTGCCAAAAACCCAAAGCCCCTGCTATGCCCCCGGGGGCCCAAAATTTTCCCCCTTTAAAGCAGGAGAGGAATACCCTTTTGCACGGGGGGCCCCAAAGGTAAAAAATTTTTGACAGAAACTTTTTGGCTGCAAGGGCCGAAAATTGCCCTTTAAAGGGGGCCCCTTTCCCCCGTGGGTGCCCACCCCCGATCGGGGGTTTAAATGCCCCCCAGAGTAAAAACCCAAAAAAGAATGTTGGCTGGGGTTTAAAAAAATCTCCCCAAAAATCTTTTAACCATTTTATGACAGGGCATTTTTTTTTTTTTTTTCCCCCCAAAATTTTTTCCCAAAAAACCAAAAATTTTTTTTTTTTTCGGGTCCATATAGCCTTATGGGGGGTTGGTTTTTTGCAGGCTTTTTTACTTTTTAATGACATTTTAAAAATTTTACCTATAGTCTAGGGGAAAAAGGGAAAAAAATTTAAAAAGTTGGGGAAATTTTTTTTTTAATTTACCATTTCTCCAGGTCATAATATAACGAAAAATTCTAAATATGTTTGATTTTATTTTTTTTTTTTCCCCCTTTTTCCGGGACCTTTGATGTACCCCCCCCTCGGGGCCCTGGGCCCCTTTAACCCCCCCTCCTCCCTTTAGAAAAAATATCCCTTTCCATAAAACCCGGGCCCTTTCCCCCCCCCGGGAAAAGGGTTTTTTTCGTCGGGGGGCAAATCAGCTGCGCCCCTGAGGGGGCAGCAATCGCCGCGGGGCAGCTGATTATCCAGCTGACACCCGTGCTGTGGGTCGGAGCGGTCACGGCCCGCCCCCCCGGGCCCAAAAATTTAACCCTAGAACACCCGATCAACTTTTTTTCCGGTGTGGGGGGGGAAAAAGGGGGAGGTCCGCGGGGTGGGGCCCCCTGCGACCCCCCCTGAGACCCTCAGACCAGCGCGATGTGATCGGGGCTGTTCTGGGGGCTTCCTCCCTCCCGGGCCCCCGGCCCCCAAGGGGGGCCCCCCGGGGGGCCCCTTGGAGGGGGGCGGGTTCCTTTTAGTGCCTGCTGAAGCAGGCACTGAAAAACCCCCGCTGCATGCCTGGGGCGATCGCTGGTGTGACAGGTGTTTTCACACTGTCACACCAGGTTTTTTTTAAAAAATACAGTGATGTCCCCCCCGGGGGCAAATAAAAAAAGGGTTTTAAAAATAAAAATAAAAAAGTTAAAAAAAAAAAAACCCAAAAAAAAAAAATAAAAAAAAAAAAAAACCCCCCAAAAAAATTAAAATTTTTTTTCCTGTAAAAAAAAAAAACCCCCAAAAAAAAAAAAAGTACCTTTTTTTGGTATCCCCCCGGGGCCGAAAACCCCCCCCCAAAAAAAACTTCCCACTTTTTCCCCCCTTTTGTGTCCCCCCCTTTTTAAAAAAAAAAAAAAAAAGAAGCAAAAAAATCAATGTTTTTAAAATCTTTCCGCCGAACAAAAAGGGGGAATTTAAAACCCCGATAAAAAGGGGGGGATTTTTAAAAAAAAAATGGTACCGCCCGGAAAAACGTCATCTTGCCCCCAAAAAAAAGACCCCCCAAAAAAAAGCTTTATCAGCAAAAAAAAAAAAAGTTATACTCGCAAAAAAAAGCGATGCAAAAAAAATTTTTTTTTTATATAAAATTGTTTTTTATTCTATAAAAGCGCCAAAACAAAAAAAAAAGGTTTTTAAATGGGTATGGGGCCATTTTCTTTCCCTGACCCGAAGAATAAAATTTCTTTATAAAATTTTAAACCCCCACGGGGAAAAAAAAAAAACCCCCCCCCCAAAAAAAAATTAAAAGGGAAATTTCTAAAATTTTTTTTCATTCTAACCCCCCCAAAAAATTTGAAAAAAAAAGGGGATCAAAAAGGGGCCCCTCCCCCAAAAATGGTAAAAAATAAAAACTCAACGCGTACCGCAAAAAAAAAGACCTCACATGACTTTGGGGCCCCCAAAAAGGAAAAATTTTTTAAAAAAGCTCTAAAAAATGGGGCGTTTTCAAAAAAAATTTTTTTCAAAAAAAAGCGTCTTTTAGGGTGACAGCTGCCAATCATAAAAACCCCCTAAAAATATTTTAAAAAAACCCCCCCTTTTTCCCCCCTTTGGGGGTTGGGGGAAAAAAAAAAAAATTTAAAAAAAAAATTTTTTTTTTTCCCTTTTTTTTCCCTTGGGTTTTTTTTGCGGCAAAATTTTTGGGTTTTGGGTTTGGGGTTTTAAATTTTGGGTTTTTGGGGGTTTGGGTTGGGGGGTTTGTGTGTTGGGGGTTTGGGGTTTTTGGTTGGGGTTTGGGGGCAAGGGTTTGGGGGGGGTTGGGGTTGGGGTTTGGGGGTTTTAAAAATTTTTGGGGGGTTTTCCCTTTTTAGGCACATCGGGGGGCCCCCCCAAATGTGCAGGGGGTCTGTTTTAAAATTTCCCCCAAATTTGGGGGTTAAAAAAAGGCC
Source organism: Oophaga sylvatica (assembly GCA_033576555.1). Lineage (NCBI taxonomy): Eukaryota > Metazoa > Chordata > Amphibia > Anura > Dendrobatidae > Oophaga > Oophaga sylvatica. The sequence goes on from JARQOD010000006.1 coordinate 374,630,759, forward strand.
CCAAAAGGGGTTTTCCTTCACTTTGACCCTTCCCCTGGTCCAAAACAGTATTTTTTTCCCCCCCAAAAGGGGGGATAAAGCGTACTCGGGCCCCCAAAAAGTTATTTTTGCAATTTGCCCTTTTTTTCTTCTGTTCCCTTTGGGGAAAAAAAAAAAACTGGGGGGGGGAAAAAAATCTTTTTTTGGGGGCAAAAAAAAATTATTTTTTTGTTTTTAAGGGCGTACATTTTTTAATTTTAAACCCCCCCCCTTTTCCGGGGGGGGGGGGCCAAAAAGGGGCCTTTTGGGGGCCCTTTTCATGGGGAAAGCGCAACCCCCCAAACACCAACCCAAAAAAATTTAAAAATTTTTCCCCCCTTTGGGGTTATTTGGCCCAATTAAAATTTTGGGGTTTTCCCCTTTTTTAAAAAATTTTGGGGGGGTTGGGGAAAAAAAAAAAAAAAAAAAAAAAAAATTTTTTTTTTTTCCGGGGGTTTTTAAAGGGGAAGGCCAAAATCAGGGGGGGGGTTTTTTCCCAAAAAAGGGGACGGGGGGTTTTTTTAACCCCTCCCCCCAAAGGACCCCCCCCCCATAAAAGTCTGCCCCCCCAAAAACCCCCCCAAAAAAATTTCCCCCTTTCCCGACCCCCAAAACGTGTACCCATACGTGGGTTTTTCTCCCTTTTTTGGGGAAATAAAGCGTACGGGGGAAAAATTGGGGCCCAAACTTTTTTTGGGGGGTCCAAATTTCCCCTTTTTTCCCTTGAAAAAAATAAAATATTGGGGGGGAAAAAAACTTTTTTGAAAAAAAAAAAAGGGGAAATTTTTTTTTTTTTGGGGGCCCCTTGCGTTATAAACTTCTTGAAGCACTTTGGGGTTCAAGTGAAAAACCACACTTTTTTAAAAAAATTTTCCTTTGGGGGGGTTTTTTTTTTTTTCCCAAAAATGGGGTCATTTTGGTGGGGGTTTCCACTGTTTGAGGGCATCGGGGGCCCTTTAAAAAATGTGACAGGACGAACCCCAGACCATTCCATAAAAGTTGCAATCCAAACGTCACAATTTCCCCTTTTCCCCCCCCCTGACGCCCCCCAAACAGTATTTTTTCCCCAAAAAAATTTTGGGAAACAGCTACTCAGGAAAATTGGAAAAAAAATTTGGGGGGGTTTCCAAATTTTTTCTCCTGTTACCCTTGTGAAAATAAATTTGGGGGGGCGAAAAAATCTTTTTTGTAAAAAAAAAAAAGTTTTTTTATTAAAACTTTTTTTCCTTTATAAACTTTATTAAAACAGGGGGGGGTTTTCAAAGTTTTAAAATTTTTTCTAAAAAGGTTCCTTGAGGGGTTTTTTTTCCCAAAAAATTGGTGTCATTTAGGGGGGTTTCCCCCGGTTTGGAAGATCAGGGCCCCCCAAAAAACACGACAGGGCGTCCCCCAATTCGTTTTAAAAAAAAAACCCCCCAAAAGGGGGGGGCCCCCCTTTTCCCTTTTCCAAACCCCCCCCAAAAGGCCCCAAAACCCTTTTTGGTTTTTACCCCCAAATAGGGGGTATAACCCCTCACCCCCAAAGGGGGCAAAAATAACTTTTGGAGTCTTTTTCCCTTGGAAAAAAAAAAGGGGGAAAAAAAAGATAATTTTTTTGGAAAAAAATATGATTTTTAATTTTACGGCTCATTTTAAAAACCTTTTTTGGAAAATTTTTTGGGGGTTTCAAATTGCTCTTCAAAATAGAAAAGTTCCAAAGGGGGGTTTTTTTCCCCAAAATTGGGGGTCTTTGGGGGGGGGGGTTTCCATTTTTTGGGGGGCACAGGGGGGGCTTCCAAATGCAACATGGCCCCAAAAACTCAATTCCCCCAAAATTTTTGGTTTTGGAAAAAAAGTCAATGGTGCCCTTTTTTCCGGGGCCCCCTCAGTCGCCCAAAGGGGGGTTTCCCCCCCCTTTTTGGGGTTTTATCGGCGTACTGGGAAAAATTTTTTCCCAACAACTTATTTTCCCCCCCAATTTCCCCTTTTTAAACCTTTGGGGGGAAAAAAAAAAAATTTAGTAAAAAAAAAGAAAATTTTTTTTTGGGAAAAAAAAATTGGGATTTTTTTATTTTTCAAGGGGAATTATAAACTTTTTAAAGCACGGGGGGCCCAAAGTTTCCCCCAAAGATCTAGAAAATTTTTCCTTAGGGGGTTTTAGTTTAAAAAAAGGGGTCCTTTTTGGGGGGTTTCCCCCTGTTTAGGAATCGGGGCACGGGGAAAGGGGGAAAACACCCCCCCTTTTTTAAACGTTGATTCCAAAACGTTAAAAAAATTTCCCCTTTCCAACCCCCCCGTGCCCCCAAAACCCCATTTTCCCCCCCCCCCCTTGGGGGTTTTTCAGGGGACCCCAGGACAATTGGACAAAAATTTTTTGGGGCCCCCAAATTTCCCCTTGGGGGAAAAAAAAAAAATTTTTTGGGGGGAAAAAAATTTTAAAATTTTGGGGGAAAAATTGTTTTTTTTTTTTTTTTCACACCCATTTTTAAAAACCCTTTTGTGAAATTTTTGGAGGGGTTCAAAGTGTCACAAAAGATCTAGTTAAGTACCTTGGGGGGTCTAGTTTCCAAAAGGTGCCATTTGGGGGGGGGGTTTCCACTTTTTAAAGGGGGGGCATCAGGGCCCCAAAAACCGGGGACAGGGGGCATCCAAAAAAAATTTTCCAGCCTTTTTAGTTTGAAAAAGCAAACGTCGCTCCCCCTTTTACGACCTTTTCCCTTTCCCCCCAAAAACGGGGGTTTTCCCCCCCAAAATAGGGGGTTTTTGGGGCGTACTCGGGAAAAAATTTTTAAAAATAACTTTTTTATCGGGGCCATTTTTCCTTTTTTAAAACCCTTGTGAAAAAAAAAAAAAGTTTGTAAAAGATCTTTTTTGGGGGAAAAAAAAAAAAATTTTCATTTTTCCTTCCAAAATTTTTTTTTGTTTACTGGAAGCCCCAAAAAGGGGTTTTAATAAACTTTTGAATGTGGTTTTGAGTACCTTGGGGGGGTGCAGTTTTTAGAATGGTGTCCTTTTGGGTATTTTTTCCCAAAAATTTGAACCCCCAAGTGCTTTAAATGAAAGGTGGTCCCTAAAAAAAATTTTTTTAAAAAATTTTTTTGGGCTGTAAAAATAAAAAATTTTCCCCCCGGGTCAACTTTTAACCCTTTTTTTTTTCCTAACAAAAAAAAATTTTTGGTTTCCCAAAAATTTTTTGCTGAGGTAAAGTAGACAGGGGGGAAATGTTTTTTCCCCTTTAACAAATTTTTGTGAAATTTCGGGGGTTTAAAAGGGAAAAAAAAAATTCCCCAAATTTTTTTTAAAAAATTGCAAAATTTAAAAATTTTGCCCATTTTTTTTTTTTTTAAAAAATTAAACGCAAGTTATATAAAAAAAATTTTTTCCCAAAAAACATGAAGTACAATATGTCACGAAAAAAAAATTTCTCAAAATCGCAAAGTTCCTTTGAAGTTTCCCCCAAGTTATAACCCCCATAAAGAGCAGGGGGTTTTTTTTGGGGTAAAAATTGGGGGGGTCAAAAACGGGGGCAAACCCCCCTTTGGGGGGGGAAAGGGGGGGAAAAAAAACCCCGGGGGGGGAAAAAAAAAAAAATTGTACTTTTTTTTATGATTCCCCCCAGCTGCCCCCCCGGAAAAAAATGCCAGGGAGGTCACAAAATCGCTCCCGAAACCTTTTTTCCCCCTTTTTCGGAACGTTTGGCCCCCCAAAATCATGAAAAATGGGGGTCTCAAAGCTGTGAACTTCCGGGCTTGCGCAGGGGCTGTCAAAGTCTCACAGGTCAGTCGGTACAGAAATTTCAGCGCGGGGACTGTTCAAAAAACATGCAGATGCTGCTTAAACTGCATGCTATAGAAACGTCGCCTCCAAAATTTTGGGGGCCCCATGGGGGAAAAAGTGAAAATTTTTAAAAATTTTAAAAATAAATTTTTTTTTTTAAAAAATTTTTTAAAAAAATTTTTTTAAAAATAATAAAAAATAAAAAAAAAAAATCTATATTTTTCTTCCTAAAAAAATTTTTTAAAAACCCAAAAAAATCTAAACAATAAAAATATAATTTTGGGGGTTTATCGTTTCGTCCGAAAAAAAACCCGGGGACCAAAAAAAACTGTCCCCCCAAAAATTTTTAAAAACCCCTTTAGTGAACCCCATAAAAAAAAAAAAAAAAAACCAAACAATTTTGTTTTTACTCATAACATTTAAAAAAATTTTTGGAATACTTTTTGATCAAAAAACGGTTTTTAAAAAAAACAAAAAAACGTCATTTTTTCCCGCAAAAAACGAGCCGCCAACAGCGTCTCAAAAAAAAAAAAATAAAACATTAACCCCCCCAAAATTTTAAATTTTTTAAAAAAATTTAAAATTTTTTTTTATATAAAAGGTAAAAAATTAAAAAAAAATGATATGAGGTATGCTGTAACGTAACTGCCCCGGAAAAAAAAAAGGGGGGGCATTATTTTTTAAAACCACACAGGGGGGGTTGGAAACCCCCCCCCTAAAAAAAATTTTAAAGTTTTTGGGGGGCCCTTTTGCTCTTTTTTGTCCCCATAAATCAAAAAAAAAAGGGGGAAAAAAAAAAAGGGGTGTCATTCCCAAAAAAAGGGCCCCCTTTAAAAACGTCTTTTTGGGGCCCGAAAAAAAAAAGACTCACATGATCTGGGGGCCCCAAAAATATGGAAAAAGTATAGACTAAAAAAGGGGGTGATGAAAAAAATTTTTTTTTTAAAAAAAAAAGCATCTTTTAGTGTGTGACAGCTGCCCAAAATAAAAACCCAATATAAAAACCCCTATAAATGAAAATTTCCCCCCCCCCTTTTTCCCCCCCTTAAAATTGGGGAAAAAAAATTTTAAAATTTAAAAAAAAGTATTTTTTTCCATTTTCCCATTGGGTTTTTGGGCTAAAGTTGGGGGTTTTTGGGGTTTTTTGGGTTAGGGCCCGGGGTTTGGGGGGGTTTTTTAAAATTTTTGGGGTTTCCACTTTTTGGGCACTTTGGGGCTTTTCAAAGGGGAAAATGGGGGTTTGTTTTTCCAAAAAAACCAATTCGCTTTGGGGAAAAAGGGGCAAACTGTGTTTTCCCTTTTTTCCCCGAGCCGGGGGGGCCAAAAGCCCCCAAACTTTGGGTTTACCCCCCCCAATGGGGTATTTGCGTACTCGGGGGGGAAAAATTACAAAAATTTTTTTGGGGGCCCCCAATTTTTTTCCTTTTTTACCCTTAAAAAAAAAAATTAGTGGGGGGAAAAAACATTTTTGGGGGAAAAAAAAATTTTTTTTTTTTGGGGGGTCTATTTTTTAAAACTTCTTTTTTAAACACCTTTGGGGGGGAAAAAAGGGGGTCCCCAAACCCCCCTCAATTTTAAATTTCCCCTTTGGGGGTCTACTTTAAAAAAATGGTGTCACTTGTGGGGGGTTTCCCAAATTTTTTGGGCATCGGGGGGCCCACAAATGGAAAAAAGGAACCCTTTTTAAATTTTTCCCCCCAAATTTTTCAAAAAAAGGCAAACGGCGCCCTTTCCCCCTTTCCCAGCTCTCCCCTGTGCCCACAAATGGTTCCCTCCCCATTAAGGAAAACAGCGTCCCCAGGAAAAAAATTTCGAAAATTTTGGGGGGGCCATTTTGCCCCTTTTTAAACCCTTTAAAAAAAAAAAAAAATTTTTGGGGCTAAAGGGGAATTTTTTTTGTGAAAAAAATTTTAAATGTTCTTTTTTTTTTAAACATTCCAAAAATTTTTTGAAGCCCTGAAGGGTTAATAAACTTCTTAAAATGTGGTTTTGAGCATTTTCGGGGTGCGGGTTTTTGAATGGTGGGGACTTTTGGGATTTTCTATCATATAAAACCCCTCAAAGTGACTTCAAATTGAGGGGGTCCCAAAAAAAAAAAAAAAAAAAAAAAAAAAAAAAAACTTTTGAACCCTTAAAAAACTTCCAACAAAAAAAAAAAAAAATTTGGTCCAAAATTTGGTGCGATGTAAAGGTGACAGGTGGGAAATGTTATTAACTGTTTTGTGTGACATGATTTCTTGTTTTTAAAGGCATAAAAATTAAAATTTGAAAATTGTGAAATTTTCGCCAAATTTCCGTTTTTTCTTTTAAATAAACCAGGGGGTAAAAATCATGTTTTTTAAAAAAAAACAAAAAAATGGGGATTTTTTGTTTTAATAGGTTTTTTTAATCAAGTTTTTTCCACAAGAAAAACTTTGTCTTTTTGCAAATCAAATTTTTTACACAAATAAAAATTTTTAAAAAGTTGAGGATTTTTAAACCAAATAAATTTTTTTTTGCACTATTAAACAATCAAAAATTAACTACAGAGAGTAAGGCTGGGTCTCACAAGGCGAACCCACGATCCCGCAACGATATGAATCTTGTCCGGATCGCTGGTGTTTTTGGGTAAGAGCGCTGCGGAGCTGTCAAACAGCCGCTCAGGGCACCCGATCACACAGCGACAACTGCGGGTAACATCGCTTTTCCCGAAGTGTCTTTGGAAAACCACGCCCGTTGCAGGGAGCTGGAAAACCAAGGTACACGTCGGGTTTCCAACCGCTGCGCGGTCCCCTGGGAAACCCCGTTGTTGTACCTTGGTTACCAGCTCTTGCTTTCCGGGCGCTGGTATCCCAAGGTCACAACGGGTTTCCAGGCACAGCCCCAGCGCCTGGAAACCCCGGTTTTTCCTTTGGTTATTTGCGGTTTCGCTGGTCTCCCCCGCCTGTCAAAACCAGCGATGCTTTGCCTTAAGCGGGGGGACCAGGATCAAAAAAATGCCCTGACATTTCAGCAAAGATCGGGCGATACCCGGCAGGGGGGCTGATCGCCCGTGAAGGGTCACCCCCACGATATCCTGTGACCCTCGCTGCTGGTCACAAAACTAGTGACTCAGCACGATCCCCGGTAGCGATTTCGCAGTAGAGGGCCCTTAAGAAACTTTTTAAACAATAGCCTATCTCTAACGTTTGAAGTAAGCAAACATCTTCATGAATACATCATTCCTTTGCCTACGTTTATTTAGGATTTTTTTAATAGGAAACTAGTTGTCCTGCTTTAGCAGTTCCTAAGGGGGTTTCGGACTGTTGGTCACAAAAACCAAATAAAGGGGAAAAACAACTTCTCTCTCCTGCCGAGAAGCCCCAATTTCAGTAGTTTGCTGAGTAATACATTTATTATCTTCGCTGGAAGAAAAAGTAAAATTTGGGCTTCCACCATCCCCGTGGTTTTAGTTCATTAACGACGTTATCTGAAACATGAAATTTTTGAAATGGGCGATTCAACCCTTCAATTTCGCAAAAGTTGCCACAATTTTCCTGGTTATATTGGGGGAGCCACTCCATTGCGGTTGATTTCCGCCCTCAGATAGTTTTTTCCCTCTGTAGATGGGAAAGCAAGATATTGGGGTAAAATTTTTCTTCTTTTTAGCTTTGGGCCTTGCGGTGGTGTTTTTGGGAACCTTTACAATTTTTTGGAGGTTCAAGCGATCTAGCGAACCTTTAAATCTTTCCAAACTTCTGTGGCATCCCGGATGGTTGCAAATTCCCTTTTTGCATTTTATCCAACGGGAAAGTTTTTGGCTTTAACTTTCCCAAAAAGGCCTCGGCATTTCTCTTACACAAGATTTTAATTTTCTTTGCTTCGTATTTTAGGCATCAATTTTTATCCCGTGTTTTGGGACTTTGCTTCCCCCCTTTCTTTCCAAGCTTGCTGGATCTCCGCAAAATGGAACCCAAATAGGGTCTCTCTTACGACCTGCCATGGGCACGGGAGATCACTTCTGAATTTGGGTTGTTACTAAAAGCCAAGTTAGCTGACTGAAATAACCAAAAAAGTTTGGGGCAGCAACTTTAAAGGAAAAAGAAACTGGAAACCAAGCACAGAAAATGAAACCAAGCTAAGAAGTGGGGGTTAATTGAACCCATGATTGAAAGTTTTTGATTTTAATCGGGATTTTATATTAAAAAATCTTTTGATTTAAATCATGATTTAAATCATGATTAAAATCCGATTTAAATCGATCTGTTTAAATAGAAAAAATTAATTTGATTTAAATCATGATTTAAACTTGATTTAATCGGCGTGATTTAATCAATCCACCCTGAATAAACGCCAAGTCATATCGAAGAAATTTTACCCAACATGAGTACAAACGTCACGAAAAAAAACAAACTCAGAATTAGTGGGAAAAGTTAAAGGGCCGTTCCAGGCTATAATCTCAAAGTTACGGGTCAGAATTGTAAAAATTGGCCGGTCATCAAGTCCAAAATGGCTCTGTCATTTTGGGGTTTTAAATTTTGGAAAAGCTTGGTGATCCCTTTACCCCAGAAGCCCTAAAACAAGAAAAATTCATCCTGAAAAAATAAAAATAAACATTTTTTTCCAACGGGGGACTTTATTTGTGACATGTTTTCTTTTGGATGGAAGAGTGTGGTTATTCTTTTTATAAACGCCCAACTCCCAGATCATGGCGTCAAACTACTGCCCAATTTTCCCGTCTGGTTTCCCCCATAAAAATTTGATGTGCGGGTTTTGCCCCTGGGGTTTTTTGTATGTAAGTGTTTCCCCGGGACTTCTGCACGGAATTTTTAAGGGGAAAATTTGGCTCTGTTCTCCATACACAAGTGCAGGACTGGAGCAGGACTTGTTTTCCCCTAAATAACAAAGAAGATCATTTTAAACGAGGCAGAAATCCAAGATAAATTTATTTAACTTTGTGAAAAACCACAAAAATTTTCCAAACAGACCAAGGCTGAAGAGGGGTTATACAGTTCAAGACAATTTTTTTTTAACCCTTTTAACCCTTAACGACCAAGCCATTTTGTAGGTTAAAGACCGGGGCCAATTTTTTAAAATTTTTGACCACTGTCCTTTTTGGGTTTTAAAAATCTGGAAGCTTCAAAAGGATCTTGGGGGATTCCGGGACGTTTTCTCGGACAATTGTACTTATGATTGGGTAAAATTTCTTCAATAAACTTGGTTTATTTATGAAAAAAAACGGAAAATGCCAAAAATTTTGGGGAAAATTTTGCAATTTTCAAACTTTTAATTTTTTATGCCATTAAATCAGAGAGATATGTCCAAAAATTAGTTAAAAAAAAAAACTTTTTCCACATGTCTACTTTACATCAGCACAATTTTGGAACCAAAATTTTTTTTGTTGGAAGTTTAAGTGTTAAAAGTTGACCGCAATTTTTCATTTTTCCAACAAAATTTACAAAATCATTTTTTTTAGGGGCCATCCTTTTTGAAGTGAATTTGGGGGGCAATAAAGACAGAAAAAACCCAAATGTGACAACCATTCTAAAAACTGCCCCCCTCAACGTGTTCAAACCACATTCAAGAAGTTTATTAACCCTTTTGGTACTTTCACAAGCATTGAAGCAATTTTTGGAAGGGAAAAAATTAACATTTAAAATTTTTTTCCCAAAATTTTTCTTTCGAACAATTTTTTTAAAATTTTTGTCAAGGGGTATCAATTGAAAATTTTAACCACATATTTGGGTTTTAAATTTCTCCTGTTACATCGATACCCCATGTTTTGGGGGTTAAACCCCTTTTTTTGGGGGGCATGGGCAGAGTCGGAAGGGAGCCGCGCCATTTGACTTTTTTGGCGGATTGGATTGGACGCCATGTCGATTTGGGGGAGGCCCCCGTGTCCTAACAGTGGAAACCCCCACAAGTGACCCCATTTTTTTTGAAACTAGACCCCCCAAGAAAATTTCAAATGTTTTTGTGAGAGCTTTTAACCCCAAGGGCTTCAAAGGTTATAAAGTAGGGCCGTAATAAAAAATTTAATGTTTTTCCCAAAATGATCCCTTTTTTATCCAAAATTTTTTTTTTTCCAAAAATAAAGGACCCCAAAAGTTATTGGCAATTAGTTGAGTCGGGATACCCCAATGTTTAGGGTAAACCACTATTTGGGTGCATGGCAGGCTCGGGAGGGAAGCAACGCCATTTGATTTTTTTGGCTGGAATTGAGATTGGAGCCATGTCGAATTTGGGGAGCCCCGTTGCCTAAACAGTGGGTACCCCCCACAAGTAACCCCAAATTTTTGGGGAAAAAAAAACCCCCAAGGAACTTTTCTAGATGTGTGGTTTAGAGCTTTGAACCCCCAAGGGGGGTTCACAAAAAAGGGGTTTTTTAAAGTAGAGCTGTAAAATTAAAAAAATCTACTTTTCCACTAAAATGATCTTCCACCCAAATTTTTATTTCCCAAAGGGTAAAAGGACCCCAAAAGTTATTGGGCAATTGTCCTGAGGTTTCGGGTGATTTCCCCCTATGTGGGGGGGTAAACCCTATTTGGGCGCTGGCCCGGGGCTTGGAAGGGAAGCAGCGCCATTTGACTTTTTTGGTGGAATTGAGATTGGACGCCAGTCGCATTTGGGAGTCCCGTGTGCCTAAACAGTGGAAACCCCCCCAAGTGACCCCATTTTTGGAAATAGACCCCCCAAGAAAATTTTTTCTAGATGTTGGTGAAAGGGGTTTGAACCCCCAAGGGCTTCACAGAAGGTTATAAAAGAAGCAGTTAAAATTTAAAAAAATCATTTCTTTTCCCAAAAATTTATCTTTCCACCCCAATTGTTATTTTTCCAAAGGGTAACAGGAACCCCAAAAATTATTGTGGCAATTTGTCCTGATAATGCTGTTTCCCCTTATGTGGGGGGAAACCACTAATTTTGACGCCATGGCAGGCTGGAAAGGGAAGGGCGCCCTTTTTTTTTAAATTTTAAGGGTTGTGATGGAAGGTCCCGCGGGTGTCATGTCCCCCGTTTGGAGGGCCCCTGTGTGCCTAAACATAGAAACCCCCACGTGACCATTTTGGAAACTAACCCCCCAAGGAAATTTTTTAGGGTGTGTGGGGGGAGCATTTTGAAACCCCCAAAGTGCTTCCAGAAGTTTATAACGTAAAGCCCGTGAAAATAAAAAAATCATATTTTTTTCCACAAAAATTACCTTTTTGCCCCAAATTTTTATTTTTCTAAGGGTAACAGGAGAAATAGGACCCCAAAAGCTATTGTGCATTTTGTCCTGAGTACGCTGATACCCCATATGTGGGGGGGAACCACTGTGATCGCCTTACTGCGATCTTTGGGAGGCACAATGAACAAATCCACAAAAGGTGAAGAATTGGTTTTCTTTTTTACGCCGTTCCTCGTGCGGTATTAGTGATTAGGCGACTTTATTCCTCGGATCGGTGCGATTATAGCGATACCAGATTTACACCCTTTTTCATGTTTAGCTTCTGTCACACACTAAAAGATGCTTTTTCTTGGAATAATTTTTTGTAAGAAATTTTTGCATCGCCGTATTTTGAGAGCTATAATTTTCCCATATTTCGGCCGACAGAGTTATCTGTGGGCTTATTTTTTGCGGGACGAGCTGACGTTTTTATTGGTACCATATTCAGGCACATAACGTCTTTTGATCGTTTCCTATTCCGATTTTTGTGGAATCAGAATGAACAAAAACCAGCAATTCAGGAATTGTTTTTTTTTTTCCTCCGTTCCGTGTGTGGTAAAATTGATAAAGCAGCTTTATTCTTCGGGTCACTACGGTTACGCGATACCTCATTTATATATTTTTTTTAATGTTTTGGCGTTTTTTACACAATAAAAATTTTTATAGAAAAAATAATTATTTTTGCATCAGTTTATTCCGCGAGCTATAACTTTTTTATTTTTTCGCTGATGATGCTGTATAGTGGCTTGTTTTTTGCGGGACAAGATGACGTTTTCAGCGGTACCATGATTATTTATATCTGACTTTTTGATCGCGTGTTATTGCACTTTTTCCAAGAGGTATAATGATACCGCTTGGAAAAAGTATAATTTACTACTTTTTTGTGTTTTTTTTTTACAGCTTTCACTGAAGGGGTTAACTAGGGTTACGCTTTTATAGATGGGATTTTTACGGACGTGGCGATACCTAACATGTGTATGTTCTTTGTTTTTTATTTTTTTATTACATAAAAATGTGTATTTTTTAGGGGATTTTTTTTTAATTATTTTTTAATATTTTTTTTACAATTTTTTTTAAAAAATGATTTTTTTTAACTTGTCCCTTTATGGGACTTTCACTTTTTTTACTTTTTATTGCAGTTACAATGCATTGCAATGCTCTGGCATTGCAATGCATTGCAACTATAGTGGAAGCTGCTGTGACAATGATCACAGCAGCTTCCCGTAGCTAAATGACCTGGAGGTTGTCATGACAACCCCCGGGTCATCAAGGCAGAGATCGGCCCCTGCAAATACATTGCAGGGTGCCGATCTGAGGCAGAGGGAGCTCCCGACCCTCTGCCTCCCCCCTGAGCTCTGCGATCGCGCTCGATCGCAGCAGTCAGGGGGTTAACAGCCAGGGGCGGTGGGGGCTCCGCTCCTGGCTGTCAGTGCAGGAAGCCTGGCCACTGCAGCGCCGGCTCCTGCACTGATCGCGCTGGGGAAGCTGAATTTCAGCTTCTCCTGCACGATCGCTGCTGTGTTTGGTCAGTCAGATTGACTGACCAAGCACAGCGCTGTAGGTGCGGGGACCGACGGCAAAGGTCCCCGCACCGCTTGCCGTGCCTGTCAGCTGTCTGTGACAGCTGTCGGCACTGATCTACCACTGCGTGTTTACACGCAGTGGTAGATCAAAGCCATGACGTGCAGAGTCCGTCCTGGTGCCGGAACTGACACCTTGCCATGACGGACTCTGCACGTCAGTGGACATTAAGGGGTTAATGACCAAGGAATATTTTGATTTTGCGCTTTCATCTTTTCTTCCTAGACAGTAAAATTACGGCGATAGACCCTTCCCTCTCTAGGGTAACCGCTTGATTTTATTTTTACCCAGTTGTGCTTTGATGTCTCTTCATCTGAGAATAACAGGTGCATGCTGGGATACTCAAGTGCGGTCACAGCCACAGCCTCTGTGAACCCCCAGGACCAAAATATTAAGGTCCCTTGACTCCAAGGGCCTGTCATAGGCAGGTACCATGGGAGAATTGAATAAAGGTCTTCACCTGTATCCTGGTAGCAATTCTGCGTTGGAACAGCACAGATAAGGTTGAAACTGCCCTTTGAGCTAACTTAGCGCGAGGCCTAACTCCAGACAAAACTGGAGCAAATCCAAAATGGATGGAATGGAAAAGACGAGAGGTGAATGTGCGCGGTCTCTACACCAAGAGAAAAAAGGCCTTCCAGGTGCAATAATAAATGCGAACCAATGCGGGTTTACAGGCACTAATCATGGTGGAAACCACCTGTTGGGAGAACCCAGCTTGGGTTAGGACCCAGGATTCAACGGCCAAGCCGTTAAACACAGGGCCCCTGAGTACTGGTGGCAAATCAGGCCCTGGGAAAGCAGGACTGGACGATCCAGCAATCGCCAGGGAACGTCGGCGATGAGTTGCACTAGCTCCGCATACCACGCCTGGCGTGGCCAGCCTAGAGCGACATCTAGCTTTGAGGCTATCAGATCCACATCCGGCGTCCCCCAGCGATGACAGATCTGCTGAAAGACCTCCGGAGCAAGAGACCATTCTCCCGCGGCGAGACCCTGACGGCTTAGAAAGTCTGCCACACAAATCTCTACCCCCGGGGGAGATGATCGAATGGTTCCTCTGGGCCCAGCGGAGAATGTGACCTACTTCGTGCATGGCCGCCCTGCTGCTGGTATCTCCCTGACGGTTGATGTCCGATTGGATTCTGATGGGACGACCTGTCAGGAGGTGATGGAACCGCAGAAGAGCAAATTTGATTGTTCTTATCTCCAGAACGTTGATCGGGAGACGCGACTATAGAGCAGATCAGTGGCCCTGGGCAGTATGATGACGGAATACAGCTTCCCAGCCAAGAAGGCTGGCGGCGGTGGTCATCACTAGCCAACGTACCAGGAGGAAGGACCCCCCCTGACTTACAGAAGACCTCAATGTCCACATCTGAGGGTCTGCCTGACCCGCTTAGACAGATTAAAAAGTAATCAATGTCGAATGAATCCCATTACGTTATCAATAAAATTTTCATCTCGACATGCAAAAACAAGCCCTTTGACTGAAAACACAATTCCATTGACTGAAAAATAAAAAAAAGTTACGGGTCTCAGAAAATGGTGACACACAAACTATTTTTTTTAACCCTTTTGCGACCTGTGCCGTACTAGTACAGCGCAGGTCGCTTCCCTCCCTTTGATGTGGGCTCCGGCGTTGAGCCCACATCTTTCCTGGTACATGTAAGCAGTTTTGAACAGCTGACATGTGCCCGAAACAGCCGCGGGTGGAATCGCTATCCACCCGTGGCTATTAACTCGTTAAATGCTGCAGTCAAACTCTGATAGCGGCATTTAACGCGCACTTCAGGCCATTGGGCCGGAAATCTGCCCACCATTGACGTGATCGAAGGTCACCGGTGTGTTGGCATGACAACCAGAGGTCTCCTGGAGACCTCTGGTTGTCAGTGCCGAATTGCTATGAGCACCGCCTGGTGGTCGGCGCTCATAGCAAGTCAGCAATTCTGCTACAAACAGGCGATCTGATCATCGCCTGTATGTAGCAGAGCCGATCGGATAAATGAGGCTTCCAGTCTCCCATGGAGACTATTGAAGCATGCAAAAAGTAAAATAAAAAATGCTTTTAAAAATAAAAAAAATACAAAAGTTTAAAATCACCCACCTTTCACCCCATTCAAAAAAAATAAAAATAAATCAAACATACACATATTTGGTATCGCCTAAAAACAGGAGATCAAAAGATCGTATCTACACCAAAATGGCATCAATAAAAAAGTCAGCTCGGCGCTCAAAAAATAAGCCCTCACCCAACCCGAGATCATGAAAAAATGGAGACGCTACGGGTCTCGAAAATGGCACAATTTTTTTTTTTAAACAAACTTTGCATGATTTTTTTCACCACTTAAATAAAAAAGAACCTAGACATGTTTGGTGTCTATGAACTCATAATGACCTGGAGAATCATAATGGCAGGTCAGTTTTAGCATTTGGTGACCACGATAAAAAAAAAAAAAAAAACATCCAAAAAACACTGTGGAATTGCACTTTTTTTTGCAATTTCACCGCACTTGGAATTTTTTTTCCCGTTTTTGAGTACAGGATATGTTAAAACCAATAATGTCGTTCAAAAGTACAACTCGTCCTGCAAAAAACGAACTCTCACATGGCCATATTGATGGAAAAATAAAAAAGTTATGGCTCTGGGAAGAAGGGGAGCGAAAAACAAACGCAAAAACGAAAAAGGGCAAGGTCTCAAAGGGGTTAAACAAATTTTCTGAAATTGTTTTGTACTACAACTTTTCAAGTTTGGCATCTTCATAATTCCACCAACCTGGAGATTCATATTGCCAGGTTGTTTTTTTACTGCAGAATGAATGCTGTAAAAACAAAACATGAACCCAAAAAAAATAAATAAATGGCGAATGTGCAGGTTTTTTTTTTTTTTTTACAATTTCACCTCATTTGGAATTTTTTTCCCTGTTTTTCAGCACATTGTAAGATAAAATGAATGGTGTCATACAAATCTACAACTCCATTTCCAAAATTCAACCGTTGTCTATAGCAATAGAAATGTTAATAAACTCTATGAAGCTTGGAAGAAGGGGAGGGAAAAACAAAACAAATTCATATAAAACACAGATGGCATCTGTCAGGTATGGTGCTGGCTCAGATCTTGCACCTGGCGGGTGACACACACACATACCTGGACCGCTGAGCATGGCTTTTATTGTTCCCGATGTCAAAGCATGTTCTCTCTTAACAATGAACTCATGGCCATCTGAGGATATAAGCTTTACGTACATGGCATCAGGCCCTTCACAGCCGCCATATGTCTTCTCTTCACCATCTGGAAAGACATGACTGCAAATCACTTAAAAATTCCCAATCTAATGTGATTATCCATCTATGAAACGATTGGGGATTAGCTCCATACATTATTAGCCTTTTATAGAAGTTCTGCAGAAAATCGCAGACATTTGAGTTTTGCAGTAAAATATTTTTTAATGATAAAAGGAAAATTCTCACATCTGTGTGATCACATGACCGATCACTCGCACCAGCAATGCTGGGGAATCCTGACGGTGTGTGGTGTGCACACTGTCATGATTCACAAGTGTCCAGTCGGAGTGAATGCAGACTTTGTGTCTAGGCAACAGCCGTCATCAAAAAATGAAATATAGACCGAATCAGGGTGTAGTGTTGAAGGATTTTTTTTCTTACACAGCAAAGTCTGGATGATAATAAAAATGTGAAATCTTACCGTTTTCACACTGGCCACTCAGGCATTTTTATACGATACTATCTTCTGTTTCAGAAAAGAACACATGTACATTGTCATAATAGTCTAATGAGCGTGTCCGGAAAAAAAACAGTATGCATGGACCAAAACCTTTAAAAATTAACTTTTAATTAATTACTCTTAAAAGTATCTATTCCAAAAAAATTGTTAAAAATAGAAGAAAACCTCCTATGCCCTCTTTAGGGGGGTGATGCAGTAGAGAGGATATTTAGTATACAATATCAAAATCCTTAGCTGATCCTAATAGGTCCCTTTTTGGCTGTCGTCCTACATGACAGCAGAGGTTGACACCCTAAAATTCGATGTGGTGCCCCCGCTCAAGGTCGGCAGTCCCTCAGAGTCCCTGCATGCCCCTAGCATAGAGCTATAGTATTACATCAGCATACACACGGCATAGATCTAAATGCCTATGATTTGAGTTAGCTGTGGCTATAAGGAGACTTGAGACGACAACGAGTGTATAAATAGCAATCTTTTTCAAATGAACTAGGTGTGGAGAGACGATCCAGAGGTCTGTGTAACCAGGAAACAACTCTGCTAGTTCACTAGGTCCTAAATAGGATTCTCTAAATGTGGCCAGCACTTAATTTTTGTATATACCACATATAATTAAGGTGTGCTTAGATTTCAGAACAGAAGAAAATTCCTCCTAAACTACCACATCCATTAGATACTGGTACAAATGTACCTCATCTGTGCAATCAACATGCCAAGCATCTAGACAGGCGGCATGCCCCGTCTTAAATTCATGAACAAATAGACAAAGAAAAAATCATAGACGAGATCCAAGGGGATCACTTAGCTTAGAAGTTATGGTGGAGCTAATAGTTCTCAATTTTCATTGTCCCTCGTGCCTACGCTTTCCGCTCCCTCCCTTTATCGGGGTTCATCAGGGGACCCAAGATAGGAGTGTGCCATAGTAGT
Organism: Oophaga sylvatica; assembly: GCA_033576555.1. Lineage (NCBI taxonomy): Eukaryota > Metazoa > Chordata > Amphibia > Anura > Dendrobatidae > Oophaga > Oophaga sylvatica. The sequence continues at coordinate 374,647,945 of JARQOD010000006.1, forward strand.
AGTAATGAGCATGCGCAAGGTCTGGTACGGCATTGCCTGCTGTTATTGGTGGCTGCAGGACTGTGGAGTCGGAATCTGTATACAATGGAAAGACTCCGACTCCTAATACATTCGGTTCAGTAGTTCAGTGCAGGATGTGCTGCAATGTTTCCATAAGAATTTGGGAAAGTTATGAAATGTCCTATAAATGTCTGTTCTGACTCACCACTAGTCACTGATGCTGCAAATTTATCAGTGGTTCTCAGCCTGGACGGTCACATCTTGGCACCATCCAGGTTGAAAACTGTTTATCCCTCAGACATGGATTACGGCATTGGACAGAATGACAGAGAGGTGAGGGATATTGTTTTTTATTTTTTTTTTATTACAGGAGACGAGGGCTTCAATGGAATGGGCGATTATGTCAGTATGTTTTCATTTAGAATCATTAAAAAAAAAAAAAAAAGAGTCTTAAGGTAATATCACACTAAACGAGATCGCTAATGAGATCGCTACTTCATCACCGATTTTATGACGCAGTAGCGATCTCGTTAGCGACTTAGCTGTGTGTGACATGTAGCAGCGATGTGGCCCCTGCTGCGATCTCACTGATCGCTTATGAACGTTCTGAGCCGTTTTTTGGTCGTTGGTGTCCCGCTGGTGAGCCTGAATCGCTGAGTGTGACACCCTTTATGAACGACTTCACCAGCGGCGCAGGCGGGACTAGGTTTTCCCAACGACCGCAGAGGTCGTTATACAGATCGCTGATGAGATGTGTTTGGAAGCTAACTAGCGACCACATAGTGATCGCACTAGCGATCTCGCCAGGTCGTGTCGATGTCGTGATCGCTAGTGCGATCGCTAAGTGTGACAGTACCTTTATAGACGCCTCTCCATTATTAAGCAGTGGGCTTAATGTCAATACGAAAGTGACAACCCCAAAATGGGGGACCCCATGTTGTTTTTTTCAAATTATTTATTTAAATAATTAAAAAAAAACTGTGTGGGAACCCTTATATTCTTGATAACCAACCTTACTAAAGCTGACTGCTGAGGGTCGCAGCCCCCAACTGTTCAGTTTTGCCTGGCTGGTTATGAAAAATACAGCGGAACCCATGCATTATTATTTTTTTTTTTATTTATTTAGAGAACAGACGCCAGCTGATGAATACTCCCATCAGCCTGCTGCTCTCGCTGTTACTAGCGACAGCAGGCGTAGGCTGATGGGAGCAGTAGTCCCATGAGCCAACGCCAGTGACTGGAGGTAAACTTTTTACCTCCGATTACAACTGCTCGCTCACACTGTCATTTGACAGCGTAGGAACTGTGGCTGTCTGACTGGCGGTAATGATTTTACTGCCGATCAGAAGCAGTGTTACCCGCGCTGTCTTGCACATGACAATGTGGCAAACATTGGATGTTCAAGCCCCCCATTCAAATGAACAGGCTCTGGGTTTGGGTACTGTTCTGGTACCCAAACTCGAACTTTTTTTTTTTTAACTGTTCTGAGGACCCGAACATCCAGGGGTGCACCCATCTCTAGTGAGAACATAAACGCCCAAAAGCTTGGGCTGTCTCATATCCTCATGAAGGACGTATGTCTTTTTCACATGTCTTCTTTATAAGATGATATTAGCCGTTTACTGTCACAGGTAATAACATGCTGCTGAATGTTACTGGATTTGTAGAGAAGATGACAAGTGAATTAAATGGAGAAGACAGTAAATATGCATTATATTATTATTTATACCATATATAATGCATGCACAGAAGGCAATGAACGTACCCATCCTAATGATGATCTCTCTTCTTAGTATTAATTTCTAAAAAAAACAAAACAACACAATTCATCAATACAAACAAGTGCACTATAATCCTAAAGCAAATGCCATCAGTGTTTAATCAGTCATTTTCGCCTATTAACACACAGTATTTTTTGAGCCACAAATAATTATTAAGGAAAGGCCCACTTTGGGCTTTTAATGTTGCATTCCAGGAGCCATATTTCTTTGTCAGCATACCTATGAGAGCTTTTTTTTCTTTTTCAGGATAAGTTGTATTTGACGGTGGTACCAATTTGTAGTACATAGGACTACTTATCTAATTTGTATTAACTCTTTATAGGAAGAAAAAAAACAAGCAATTCTGCTGCTTTTTGAAGCTTTAAATTTTACGCAGTTTACGTGCTGCACAAATAAAGTATTCTTTTTATTCTGCCTATTCCACATTTATGTAGTTTTATCTATGTTTTATGACTCCTGTACAATGAATATCTTTTTTTGCCATCATATTCTGAGTTTCATGAGTTTTTAAAACTTTTTGGCAAAGCTTTATGAGGGATTATATTTTTGTGTGATAAGTAGGGATGAGCAAACCCAAATTGTAAAGTTCGGGGTCCGTAACGGACACCTAGCCTGACTTCTCACAGTATGTCCAGTTTACTGTTCGGATTCGGATGCCTAACAAAGTTTGTTGAAACGCTGCAGTGCAGCCAATCAGCAAGCTTTTAGGCTTATTTTACACTTACCGGGTTTTTTGTAGCCCGTTATTGCGATACGGCCCGCAAAAAAGGCGGTCTGCCGCAATAAAGGGCCGCAAAAAACTTGCAGATCGCCGTTGTTCAGTTTTCCAATACTATGGAAGAAGTACTGGTAAAAAAAAAAAACAGCGTTCTGCAAAATCGGAAGTGACAGTGCACCGTGGAATTGTACTATGCAGCCTTCTCTTTCCCATTTGAGAGTCAAAAAGCTTGTTTGTACTGTAACAAAATAGGGACTGCATCACACTGTGGTGCTGGATTTTGCCACGTGCGGAGTAAGGTTTTACACATTTCTGCCATGCTAACCATCCCTTCCACGGTGGTGCCCGTGCCCCATCTGCGTTGGCGACTTCATCCTTCTCTGCCGTGTGCTTCCACTGAGCCCCTGCTGTCAGGTGAGGACGTCGTCAGTAGTGCGCCTACCAGCGTGCACTTGTATTCCTGCATTTTCAGATCTTGCTCTAGTGACAGAAGTAAGGATGGCACATTGTGCTTATAGCAGGGATACAGCAGGGTGGCCACCCAATAATCTGCACTTGTAACAATCTGGGCAAGTTGGCAGTCGTTGCGCAGACACAGTAGCATGTATTGGCTCACGTGTGCCAGGCTGCCTAGAGGCAGCGACAAGCTGTCCTCGGTGGGAGGTGTAATGTCTGTATCTCTCCAGCCATGCTCCAGTGATGCCCATGAGCTGCTTTGAGTACCACCCTGCTGTGAACACTGTTGTCCCTTCCCTCATCCTCCAAAACTTTCCCACCGCTTGACATGTGTACGTGACCACTGTTGGTACAGGAACCCATCCTCCAAGACATGTGTGGACACCAGGCATGATAATGGTGTGAATGGTCCCTGTTACTCCTACTCTTCCTCCTGTGCCATCACCTCATCCATCATCGCCTGAACCTTTTTTTTTCATAGGAGGCATAGAAGTGGCATAGTAATGCTGATGATGGCATCATCAGCACTGGCCATGTTGATGGAGTACTCGAAGCAGCACAACAAGGGACACGTCCCACATGGAGGCCCACTCGTTGGTCATGAACTGGTGTTGTTCCACATAGCGACTCACCCGTGCGTGCTGCAGCTCAAACTCCAGTGTCACCTGATGCTGCTCACAGTCTCTCCAAGGTGGAGTTCCACCTTGTGGATAGGTCTCATATGAATCAGGGAGCAGGAACAGACAGGCGAGCATCAGCAGGGCGAGAACGCCAAAAGCGGATGCAGACAGCCCGCACTTTCTGATCGGATGAGGAGATGATGGAGGAAGCAGGAGTGGGAGGAAACATGGACAGAGAAAAGTCTAAGGGCCTGCCACGGTGCACAGTAGCAGCCAACATAATAGCTGGGGGCGGCCTCGGTGTTTTAAACCCTGCTCCCTCGTTTGCTGTGCAGCTGGGGAAGCATGACCAACACCTCTTCTTTTGAACTGTCCATGTCATTTGTATGGGCTTGACTCTATGTTGTGTCTAAGACCTCATCATCCCCCACTGAACCATCATACCTCTCCAACCTGTCCATAACTCTGCTGCCCGACTAATCCACTTCTGTTCTCGCTACTCCTCCGTTTCTCCCTTCTGAAAATCCCTTCATTGTCTCCCAATTCCACAACATATACACTTCAGGCTACTAACACTGACCTACAAAGTTGTCCATAACCTGCCTCCCCCTAGATCTCTGAACTAAGCTCCCACCCTGTAATCTCTAGTCGTCCTTCTCTTCTCCACAATCTTTATCCAATTGCCTGCAAGACTTCTCCACAGTATCTCCCATCCTGTAGAATTTTGTGGCTCAACACACTCGATTATCCCTACATTCTAAAATTTCAAGCAGAGCTTTGTTTTTGCTGCAAATAAAAAAGCAGCATCTTACAGTATCCAGAAAGTGAATGAGACTTATGAAATCTCACGTACATGCTGCTTTCTTTTCAGTGCAGATTTGAACCAAAGTGTTTTTACAAATCTCTCAGCATTTTTTCACCCATTCAAATGAATGTGGGGAAAAAACGCAATAAAAATGTGTATATTTTATGTATGCAAATTGCCTCTTCAAACAAAGAGGACTTGTCCACTATAGCGCCACCTATTGGAAGTAGCGATCCTACAAGTCACAATCAACCCTTTAACGAGTCTTGTAATATGACTTAGGATAAAAGCCAAATCAGAATCTCCATTTGCAGACACGGTGTTTCGGACTGTTGGTCCTCGTCAGTAGTAGGAGAGATCTGATTTGGCTAGATGAGAGGCTCTGGACTGGGGTATTTTTCCTGCCAACAGTTTTTTTACTGTAGAAAAATCTGCTGCAAATAGGCAATGTGCACATGCTTTACTTTTACAGATCCTTTGTGATATCAGTGAATCAGTAACGACCTGCATTAATCAGCACAATCAGAATTCTAATAAAATGGTAAAAAGTCTTAGGGCTAAACAGTGATCTCAGCAGCGATCTCGCTATGTCTGACAGTACGTACCAGCAATCAAGCCCCTGCTGTGAATCGCTGGTCGTGTCATAAATGCCTGGACATTTTTTTGATCGTTGGTCTCCCGCTGGCCAGCACACATCGCTGTGTGTGACAGGCAGGAGACCAGCGATCTCCTGGTAACCAAGGTACACATCGGGTTTCCAAGCACAGGGCTGTGCCTGGAAACCCGACGTGTACATTGGATACCAGCGTGCTGCTGCAAGGGGAGATTGTAACCAAGGTACACGTCGGGTTTCCAGGCACTGTGCAGCGCCTGGAAACCAGACGTGTACCTTGGTTACCAGCTCCCTGCATCAGTGCGCTGGTATCCAACGTACACTGCGGGTAACTAGGCGATGTTACCCGCAGTGTCGCTGTCCTGATCGCTGCCTGTTTGGCAGCTCAGCAGCGATCATGTAGCGACACACCAGTGATCCTGATCGTTGTCGGGATCGCTGGTGTATCGCTATGTGAGACGGGGCCTTTAGACAAAACAAAACATTTATAATATAAAGGGGTTGTCAAGACTGACAGATGACCCAAGTCATCAATATGAGATCAATGGGGGGTCTTCAACCCCCCGATCAGCTGATCTTTGCACCAGAAGGGACCAGATATAAGCAACATATAAAGCCGCTTCCATGCACCGTTTATTGCTGCAGCTTCTTCCCCCAGTCAAGTAAATGGGCTGTGAAGTGTAATGTTAGGCAGCGGGCACAGCGCCATGTGTAGAGCTGGGGGCTCCAGATTGGTACGTGGCTTATATGTGGTCACTGCTGGGTGTCTCAGTGATGGCCCACCCAAAGCTCCTCACAGCCCCATTAAGATTTCCTGCATTCGCACAGCGCTCCACACTATTCAGCTTTATAAGTCACGTTTATTATTTGCATCAGAGCTGGAAACCGATAGATGTCTCCTGACTCCGAGGCCTTGTGGCCCCACAGAGCTAATGCCGTGCCAGGACGGTCAGGGCTCCGGGAAAGATGGGTGACAGTGGGGAAGGTCACCGCAGTAATTGTATCAGAGGAGCGTAGGAGGCGCAGGGCCGCCTGTAGGAGGCGCTGTACTGTGCGCAAGGAGAACCAGCAGAGCAGGGTCCACGGCGCCATAGAGGTCAGTCCCCGCCATGTCACACACGAACACGTCACAGTCCCGGCCCCGCAGCTGTACACACACGTAACACCGCAGCCACTCACCCGCCGGGCCCGGTTCCGCCACCACAGACGGCACTCGCAATCACTTCCGGAAGGTCTCACTCTTGCAGCGGAACCGGAAATTACGTCATCTCCGAGCGTCAACTAAAACGTCTCCTTGGTAACCGAAGTTACGCCTCCACGTCTGTGTTGTGTGCGCTCGGCAGAAAGCCTGGTGGAGTCTAGAGTGTAGGGGCTCCTTCCAGGTCCTGACTGCAGCACATTCATGAATACATCCTCCTATGTGTCACTGAGGACTCTGACCTCCGATTCCCCTGTCTGCAGCTACACACGCAATGTCCAATGGCGGCTTCTCTTCCTGGCTTTGTCAGAACACGCCCCCTCCTGGTATGACACGCCCCCGGAAACGACGTCACACCTGGAAGGAGCCACAGTCTAGCGTTTACCCATCCGGGAGGTAGCCCTCAGTGAGACCTGCGGATCTCCGCACACAGGACGGGATGCTATGTGTTGCCGTGTGCAGGGTCCGCTCCCCGGTGCTGGGGCTGCTGCGGAGGACGGTGTGCCTGGCCAGCGGCAGTGCACGGACATGTCTGCCGGCCGTGTACGGCGGAGCGGGGAGACAGGTGACCGTCACATTGTGCGCTATATAGGGGCTGCAGAGACCTCACCCGGACTGTAGGGGGCGTCACATATCACCTGTAAACTCAGCACTGCGGGGCCTCCAGAGCCTGGCGGCAGGGGCAGTGCTCAGTACATGGCTATAGGAGGATAAATGGCGAGGACCAGACTGTGTAATGTCATCACCCGTGACACCGATCACCCATGACACCGATCCCCCACCGATCACCCATGACACTGATCCCCCATGACATTGATCACACACCGATCGCCCATGACACTGATCACCCATGACATTGATCACCCACCGATCGCCCATGACACTGATCACCCATGACATTGATCACCCACCGATCGCCCATGACACTGATCACTCATGACATTGATCACCCACCGATCGCCCATGACACTGATCACCCATGACATTGATCACCCACCGATCGCCCATGACACTGATCACCCATGACATTGATCACCCACCGATCGCCCATGACACTGATCACCCATGACATTGATCACCCACCGATCGCCCATGACACTGATCACCCATGACATTGATCACCCACCGATCGCCCATGACACTGGATACTATTCGGTCTTGTTAAATGTTCAGAGCAAAATTTGTACCCAAAAATGATCCATCTGCTCAATGATAGTGTGTGAGGATATCGTATTATTATGGGGGCCTGTTGGTGTACATTTTTAAGAAAAGAAGACAATGTGCACCTCGTAGGACCTCATCTTATGTCCTAACGATCTGTCACTAAACAGATCCCATGATGATCAGGGACCCCTCTGCTCCCATTTGTATCAGTGCTGTTTTCACACCTGCTGAGAGATGTTCAGAGCCCAGTCCATAGAGTATAATGGAGCTGTGAGTCTGGTCTATGATCAGAGCCCGGTCCATAGAGTATAATGGAGCTGTGAGTCTGGTGTATGATCAGAGCCCGGTCCATAGAGTATAATGGAGCTGTGAGTCTGGTCTATGATCAGAGCCCGGTCCATAGAGTATAATGGAGCTGTGAGTCTGGTCTATGATCAGAGCCCGGTCCATAGAGTATAATGGAGCTGTGAGTCTGGTCTATGATCAGAGCCCAGTCCAGAGTATAATGGAGCTGCGAGTCTGGTGTATGATCAGAGCCCGATCCATAGAGTATAATGGAGCTGTGAGTCTGGTCTATGATCAGAGCCCGGTCCATAGAGTATAATGGAGCTGTGAGTCTGGTCTATGATCAGAGCCCGGTCCATAGAGTATAATGTAGCTGTGAGTCTGGTCTATGATCAGAGCCCGGTCCATAGAGTATAATGGAGCTGTGAGTCTGGTGTATGATCAGAGCCCGGTCCATAGAGTATAATGGAGCTGTGAGTCTGGTCTATGATCAGAGCCCGGTCCATAGAGTATAATGTAGCTGTGAGTTTGGTCTATGATCAGACCCCGGTCCATAGAGTATAATGGAGCTGTGAGTCTGGTGTATGATCAGAGCCCGGTCCATGAAATGCACGGACTAGCGGCGGATACCGCGTCCACCGCAGGCACATTTTTGCTCCACCGGGACCCCCCAGGTAACCGCTGCCATATTTGATCACCTATATCGAACAGAATTTAAACCTGATACTCCGGGCATAGCCCCTCTTTTTGCTGGGTCCACCTACTCACAGTAGTCCATGTGACTGATGAAGGTCCAAGTTCAGGACCGAAACGTTTCTGTTATTACTGTGGACACGATTAAAAATCATCACTCTACTGAAGTTGAGTTCTGAGTTTATTTGCTATATTTATATGGTGTGGGAACCTACTCAGATACTCCTATACGGCTGTGCACATGATTATTCACTTTGCATGGTCTATGATCAGAGCCCGGTCCATAGAGTATAATGGAGCTGTGAGTCTGGTCTATGATCAGAGCCTGGTCCATAGAGTATAATGGAGCTGTGAGTCTGGTCTATGATCAGAGCCGGTCTATAGAGTATAATGGAGCTGTGAGTTTGGTGTATGATCAGAGCCCGGTCCATAGAGTATAATGGAGCTGTGAGTCTGGTGTATGATCAGAGCCCGGTCCATAGAGTATAATGGAGCTGTGAGTCTGGTGTATGATCAGAGCCCGGTCCATAGAGTATAATGGAGCTGTGAGTCTGGTCTATGATCAGAGCCCGGTCCATAGAGTATAATGGAGCTGTGAGTCTGGTCTATCATCAGAGCCCGGGCCATAGAGTATAATGGAGCTGTGAGTCTGGTGTATGATCAGAGCCCGGGCCATAGAGTATAATGGAGCTGTGAGTCTGGTGTATGATCAGAGCCCGGGCCATAGAGTATAATGGAGCTGTGAGTCTGGTGTATGATCAGAGCCCGGGCCATAGAGTATAATGGAGCTGTGAGTCTGGTCTATGATCAGAGCCCGGTCCGTAGAATATAATGGATCTGTGAGTCTGGTCTATGATCAGAGCGCGGGCCATAGAGTATAATGGAGCTGTGAGTCTGGTCTATGATCAGAGCGCGGGCCATAGAGTGTAATGGAGCTGTGAGTCTGGTCTATGATCAGAGCCCGGGCCATAGAGTATAATGGAGCTGTGAGTCTGGTCTATGATCAGAGCGCGGGCCATAGAGTATAATGGAGCTGTGAGTCTGGTCTATGATCAGAGCCCGGGCCATAGAGTATAATGGAGCTGTGAGTCTGGTCTATGATCAGAGCGCGGGCCATAGAGTGTAATGGAGCTGTGAGTCTGGTCTATGATCAGAGCCCGGGCCATAGAGTATAATGGAGCTGTGAGTCTGGTGTATGATCAGAGCCGGTCTATAGAGTATAATGGAGCTATGAGTCTGGTCTATGATCAGAGCCCGGACCATAGAGTATAATGGAGCTGTGAGTCTGGTCTATGATCAGAGCCGGTCCATAGAGTATAATGGAGCTGTGAGTCTGGTGTATGATCAGAGCGCGGGCCATAGAGTATAATGGAGCTGTGAGTCTGGTCTATGATCAGAGCCCGGTCCATAGAGTATAATGGAGCTGTGAGTCTGGTGTATGATCAGAGCCGGTCTATAGAGTATAATGGAGCTGTGAGTCTGGTCTATGATCAGAGCCCGGGCCATAGAGTATAATGGAGCTGTGAGTCTGGTCTATGATCAGAGCCCGGGCCATAGAGTATAATGGAGCTGTGAGTCTGGTCTATCATAGAATGGTAGAGTTGGAAGGGACCTCCTGGGCCATCTGGTCCAACCCCCTGCTCAAAGCAGGATTCTCTAAATCATCCCAGACAGATGTCTGTCCAGCCTCTGTTTGAAGACTTCAATTGAAGGAGAACTCACCACCTCTCGTGGCAGCCTGTTCCACTCATTGATCACCCTAACTGTCAAAAAGTTTTTTTCTAATATCTAATCTGTGTCTCCTCCCATTCAGTTTCATCCCATTGCTTCTAGTCTTTCCTTGTGCAAATGAGAATAAAGATAATCCTTCTATGTGACAGCCCTTGAGATATTTGTAGACAGCTATTAAGGCCTCTTTCACACTTCCGTTGTGTGACGTCTGCCCAAGCGTGAAAATGGCGGATCCGTCAGAAAAGTGTAAAAACGGAAGCAAAACTGGTCAGTTTTCTGACGGATCCGCCAAGAAGATTTCACCCGGAAATGATGAAAATTACGTTCCGGAAATGTAAGTCCGGACCGAGGAGAGAGAGAGAGACCCCCCGGCCAGTGTTTTCTGCATTTTCAATGGTTTTCTATGGAGGCGGTGGATCCGCTGTAGTCCGCCATTTTGGCGGACCAAAAAAACGTTGCATTGGACTTTTTTCTGTAATGACGGACGCCAATTTTTTGGCGGATCCGTCAAAAAATGGACCTAACGGACGACCATCCGTCAAAATCCGTCACTAATGCAAGTCTATGGGAAAAAAAACGGATCCGCCAAAAAAAATGGCGGATCCGTTTTTTTCACATTTTGATGGAATTTGACTGACGTCGCACGACTGAAGTGTGAAAGAGGCCTAAGTCTCCTCTCAGTCTTCTTTTTTGCAAACTAAACATTCCCAAATCCTGCAACCATTCCTCATAGGACATGGTTTGCAGACCGGTCACCATTCTGGTCCTCTTCTCTGAACTTGCTCCAGTTTGTTGATGTCTTTTTTAAAATGTGGTGCCCAAAACTGGACACAGTATTCCAGATGAGGTCTGACCAAAGAGGAGTAGAGGGCAATAATGACTTCACGTGATCTAGACTGTATGCTTCTGTTGATACATCCTAGAATTGTATTTGCCTTTTTTGCTGCTGCATCACACTGTTGACTCATGTTCAGTCTGTGATCAATTAGTATACCCAAGTCTTTTTCACATGTGCTGTTACTTACCCTATTCCTCCCATTTTGTATATGCTTTTTCATTTGTATTGCCCAGATGTAGTACTTTGCATTTTTCCCTGTTAAAAACCATTCTGTTAGTTGCTGCCCACTGCTCCAGTCTATTTATATCTTTTTGAATCCTCTCTCTCTTTTCTCTAGTATTAGCTACCCCTCCTAGCTTTGTGTCATCAGCAAATTTGATCAGTTTACCCTCAATTCCTTCATCTAAATCATTGATAAAGATGTTGAACAATACAGGGCCCAAAACAGAGCCTTGTGGTACCCCACTTGAGACATTCTTCCAACTGGATGTGCAGCCATTTACGACCACTTTTTGGGTCCGATCACTAAGCCAGTTATGAATCCACCTAACAGTTGCCTTGTCCATTCCATACTTAGTCATTTTTTCAATAAGGATTGTGTGAGATACTTTGTCAAATGCTTTGCTGAAGTCAAGATATACTACATCTACAGCATTTCCCTGATCCACCCAGTCAGTGATTCTGTCATAGAAGGAAATTAAGTTAAGGGTATGCCACACTAAGCGAGATCGCTACTGCGTCACCATTTATGACGCAGTAGCGAACTCGTTAGCGACTTAGCTGTTAGATTCCAAACACAACTCATCAGCGATCTGTGATTCAAACACATCTCATCAGCGATCTGTATAACGACCTCTGCGGTCGTTGGGAAAACCTAGTCCCACCTGCGATGCTGGTGAAGTCGTTCATAAAGGGTGTCACACTCAGCGATTCAGGCTCACCAGCGGGACACCAACGACCAGAAAACGGCTCAGAACGTTCATGAACGATCAGCGACATCTCAGCAGGGGCCACATCGCTGCTACATGTCACACACAGCTAAGTCGCTAATGAGATCGCTACTGCATCATAAAATGGTGACGCAGTAGTGATCTCGTTTGCGATCTCGCTTAGTGTGGCATACCCTTTAGTCTGACATGACTTATCAGTTACAAACCCATGCTGACTCTGTTTAATCACTTCATTCTTATCCAGGTACTATGATCAGAGCCTGGTCCATAGAGTATAATGGAGCTGTGAGTCTGGTGTATGATCAGAGCCCGGGCCATAGAGTATAATGGAGCTGTGAGTCTGGTCTATATCAGAGCCCGGCCATAGAGTATAATGGAGCTGTGAGTCTAGTGTATGATCAGAGCACGGGCCATAGAGTATAATGGAGCTGTGAGTCTGGTGTATGATCAGAGCCTGGTCCATAGAGTATAATGGAGCTGTGAGTCTGGTCTATTATCAGAGCCCGGTCCATAGAGTATAATGGAGCTGTGAGTCTGGTCTATGATCAGAGCCCGGTCCATAGAGTATAATGGAGCTGTGAGTCTGGTCTATGTCAGAGCCCGGGCCATACAGTATAATGGAGCTGTGAGTCTGGTGTATGATCAGAGCCGGTCTATAGAGTATAATGGAGCTGTGAGTCTGGTCTATGATCAGAGCCGGTCCATAGAGTATAATGGAGCTGTGAGTCTGGTCTATGATCAGAGCGCGGGCCATAGAGTATAATGGAGCTGTGAGTCTGGTCTATGATCAGAGCGCGGGCCATAGAGTATAATGGAGCTGTGAGTCTGGTCTATGATCAGAGCCCGGTCATAGAGTATAATGGAGCTGTGAGTCTGGTCTATGATCAGAGCCCGGTCCATAGAGTATAATGGAGCTGTGAGTCTGGTGTATGATCAGAGCCGGCCATAGAGTATAATGGAGCTGTGAGTCTGGTGTGTGATCAGAGCCCGGTCCATAGAGTATAATGGAGCTGTGAGTCTGGTTATGATCAGAGCCGGTCCATAGAGTATAATGGAGCTGTGAGTCTGGTCTATTATCAGAGCCCGGTCCATAGAGTATAATGGAGCTGTGAGTCTGGTCTATGATCAGAGCCCGGTCCATAGAGTATAATGGAGCTGTGAGTCTGGTCTATGATCAGAGCCCGGCCATAGAGTATAATGGAGCTGTGAGTCTGGTCGTATGATCAGAGCCGGGTCCATAGAGTATAATGGAGCTGTGAGTCTGGTCTATGATCAGAGCCCGGTCCATAGAGTATAATGGACTGTGATCTGGTCGTATGTTCAGAGCCGGCCATAGAGTATAATGGAGCTGTGAGTCTGGTCTATATCAGAGCCCGGTCCATAGAGTATAATGGAGCTGTGAGTCTGGTCTATGATCAGAGCGCGGGCCATAGAGTATAATGGAGCTGTGAGTCTGGTTATGATCAGAGCCCGGTCATAGAGTATAATGGAGCTGTGAGTCTGGTCTATGATCAGAGCCCGGTCCATAGAGTATAATGGAGCTGTGAGTCTGGTCTATGATCAGAGCCGGTCCTATAGAGTATAATGGAGCTGTGAGTCTGGTCTATGATCAGAGCCCGGCCATAGAGTATAATGGATCTGTGAGTCTGGTCTATGATCAGAGCCTGGTCCATAGAGTATAATGGAGCTGTGAGTCTGGTTATGATCAGAGCCTGGTCCATAGAGTATAATGGAGCTGTGAGTCTGGTGTATGATCAGAGCCGGTCCATAGAGTATAATGGAGCTGTGAGTCTGGTCTATGATCAGAGCCCGGACCATAGAGTATAATGGAGCTGTGAGTCTGGTCTATGATCAGAGCCCGGACCATAGAGTATAATGGAGCTGTGAGTCTGGTCTATGATCAGAGCCCAGTCCATAGAGTATAATGGAGCTGTGAGTCTGGTCTATGATCAGAGCCCGGGCCATAGAGTATAATGGATCTGTGAGTCTGGTCTATGATCAGAGCCGGTCTATAGAGTTTAATGGAGCTGTGAGTCTGGTCTATGATTCAGAGCCCGGGCCATAGAGTATAATGGATCTGTGAGTCTGGTCTATGATCAGAGCCCGGGCCATAGAGTATAATGGAGCTGTGAGTCTGGTCTATGATCAGAGCGCGGGCCATAGAGTATAATGGAGCTGTGAGTCTGGTCTATGATCAGAGCCCGTTCTATAGAGTATAATGGATCTGTGAGTCTGGTCTATGATCAGAGCCGGTCCATAGAGTTTAATGGAGCTGTGAGTCTGGTCTATGTTCAGAGCCCGGCCCATAGAGTATAATGGATCTGTGAGTCTGGTCTATGATCAGAGCCCGGGCCATAGAGTATAATGGAGCTGTGAGTCTGGTGTATGATCAGAGCCCGGGCCATAGAGTATAATGGAGCTGTGAGTCTGGTCTATGATCAGAGCGCGGGCCATAGAGTATAATGGAGCTGTGAGTCTGGTGTATGATCAGAGCGCGGGCCATAGAGTATAATGGATCTGTGAGTCTGGTCTATGATCAGAGCCCGGGCCATAGAGTATAATGGAGCTGTGAGTCTGGTCTATGATCAGAGCCGGGCCATAGAGTATAATGGAGCTGTGAGTCTGGTGTATGATCAGAGCCCGGTCCATAGAGTATAATGGAGCTGTGAGTCTGGTCTATGATCAGAGCCCGGGCCATAGAGTATAATGGAGCTGTGAGTCTGGTCTATGATCAGAGCCGGCCTATAGAGTATAATGGAGCTGTGAGTCTGGTGTATGATCAGAGCGCGGGCCATAGAGTATAATGGAGCTGTGAGTCTGGTCTATGATCAGAGCGTGGGCCATAGAGTATAATGGAGCTGTGAGTCTGGTCTATGATCAGAGCCGGGCCATAGAGTATAATGGAGCTGTGAGTCTGGTCTATGATCAGAGCGCGGGCCATAGAGTATAATGGAGCTGTGAGTCTGGTTATGATCAGAGCCCGGCCATAGAGTATAATGGATCTGTGAGTCTGGTCTATGATCAGAGCCCGGTCCATAGAGCATAATGGAGCTGTGAGTCTGATGTATGATCAGAGCGCGGGCCATAGAGTATAATGGAGCTGTGAGTCTGGTTATGATCAGAGCCCGGCCATAGAGTATAATGGAGCTGTGAGTCTGGTCTATGATCAGAGCCCGGTCCATAGAGTATAATGGAGCTGTGAGTCTGGTGTATGATCAGAGCCCGGTCCATAGAGTATAATGGAGCTGTGAGTCTGGTCTATGATCAGAGCGCGGGCCATAGAGTATAATGGAGCTGTGAGTCTGGTCTATGATCAGAGCCCGGGCCATAGAGTATAATGGAGCTGTGAGTCTGGTCTATGATCAGAGCCCGGTCCATAGAGTATAATGGAGCTGTGAGTCTGGTGTATGATCAGAGCCCGGCCATAGAGTATAATGGATCTGTGAGTCTGGTCTATGATCAGAGCCCGGTCCATAGAGCATAATGGAGCTGTGAGTCTGAGTATGATCAGAGCGCGGGCCATAGAGTATAATAGAGCTGTGAGTCTGGTTATGATCAGAGCCGGTCTATAGAGTATAATGGAGCTGTGAGTCTGGTGTATGATCAGAGCGCGGGCCATAGAGTATAATGGAGCTGTGAGTCTGGTCTATGATCAGAGCCGGGCCATAGAGTATAATGGAGCTGTGAGTCTGGTTATGATCAGAGCACGGGCCATAGAGTATAATGGAGCTGTGAGTCTGGTCTATGATCAGATCGCGGGCCATTATAATGATTGCATGCAGTTAAACCTTTACCATTTTCATTAATGACAACTGTCACTACCACCGAGTTCACTGAGGAAGGTCCGTAGAGACCGAAACGTTTGACATAGTGACTACGACGGAATAAATTTACTTTCACTTATACCACCTATCTGAGTGTGCCCAGCTTTCATTTCAGTATCTACGGCTTGGGAACCTACTGGTGCACCTCTACCATTAGGTTGTGCTAGCGGCGCTAATATTAATGGTGTATATCAGAGCCGGCCTGTTAATGGGCTGTGATCTGGTCTATGATAGAACCGGTCCATAGGTATAATGAGTTGAGTCTGGTGTATGATCAGAGCCCGGGCCATAGAGTGTAATGGAGCTGTGAGTCTGGTCTATGATCAGAACCCGGTCTTTTCTCGTCTGTTTATTAGGATTAGACTTGGCCATTCTAGTCTATTGGGGTCCGTGAATGCTGATCCTTTTTATGTGTTTTCCATTTGTTTTTAATTGATCGATGGTTGGTGACTTTTCACCTCCTTGGTGAATGCAAAACTGATGACACTTGAGCGTAAAATGGCTCCAGACAACATTAATATTAAAATCATATAGCCCCTTTAAAAATGGAGGCTGTGACATTAAATCTTTAAACGTATCCTTTAAAGGGAACCTGACAGTTTTCCCATCTCTTCCAATCCGCCCCCATATCTTAATTCCACTCTTAATACAGTTACAATCTAGCCCCTTTTGGTGGCTTTTTTTTCTTTATAAATATCCCTAAAATTGTTTTTAGAATTTGACCAATGATATGCTAATAAGTGGATGACTAATCGAGGGGGCCTTGTCATCAGACTAATCGTACTATTACGACCCTGTGGGAGTAATATTATTTGCAAGAGCAGCATCACACTGACTTCCTAGAAATCTTACGCGTTGCATGTGACGTTCACCCACTCTGGCAGTGGCGCTATTAATCCGGGTTGATGCTCGGTTCTGCCCAGGGAGGTGCATTGAGGACAATTTTTCCATCCGTGGCGGAACCAAAGACACGCTAGGAGGGTGAGCGTCACACTATGCTCAAGATCTGCAAAAAAGCTAGTGGTAACCAGGGCTGTGGAGTCAGTAAGCCAACCTCCGACTCATCAATTTCCCTGGCCACTGACCCCACAGCACTGGTCACTACTGAGCATGTACATAAGTGCAGCACAGATTCATCTCATCTACGACTCCACAGCACTGGTCACTACTGAGCATGTACATAAAGTGCAGCACAGATTAATCTCAGCTACGACTCCACAGCACTGGTCACTACTGAGCATGTGCATAAAGTGCAGCACAGATTCATCATCATCTACGACTCCCAGCACTGGTCACTACTGAGCATGTCATAAAGTGCAGCACAGATTCATCTCATCTATGACTCCACAGCACTGGTCACTACTGAGCATGTACATAAAGTGCAGCACAGATTCATCTCATCTATGACTCCACAGCACTGGTCACTACTGAGCATGTACATAAAGTGCAGCACAGATTCATCTCATCTATGACTCCACAGCACTGGTCACTACTGAGCATGTACATAAAGTGCAGCACAGATTCATCTCATCTATGACTCCACAGCACTGGTCACTACTGAGCATGTACATAAAGTGCAGCACAGATTCATCTCATCTATGACTCCACAGCACTGGTCACTACTGAGCATGTACATAAAGTGCAGCACAGATTCATCTCATCTATGACTCCACAGCACTGGTCACTACTGAGCATGTACATAAAGTGCAGCACAGATTCATCTCATCTATGACTCCACAGCACTGGTCACTACTGAGCATGTACATAAAGTGCAGCACAGATTCATCTCATCTATGACTCCACAGCACTGGTCACTACTGAGCATGTACATAAAGTGCAGCACAGATTCATCTCATCTATGACTCCACAGCACTGGTCACTCTGAGCATGTACATAAAGTGCAGCACAGATTCATCTCATCCACGACTCCACAGCACTGGTCACTACTGAGCATGGTACATAAAGTGCAGCACAGATTCATCTCCGCTATGACTCCACAGCACTGGTCACTACTGAGCATGTACATAAAGTGCAGCACAGATTCATCTCATCTATGACTCCACAGCACTGGTCACTACTGAGCATGTACATAAAGTGCAGCACAGATTCATCTCATCTATGACTCCACAGCACTGGTCACTACTGAGCATGTCATAAAGTGCAGCACAGATTCATCTCACTAGACCCACAGCACTGGTCACTACTGAGCAGTGCATAAAGTGAGCACAGATTCATCTCATCCACGACTCCACAGCACTGGTCACTACTGAGCATGTACATAAAGTGCAGCACAGATTCATCTCACCTGACCCACAGCACTGGTCACTACTGAGCATGTACATAAAGTGCAGCACAGAGTCATCTCATCACGACTCCACAGCACTGGTCACTACTGAGCATGTACATAAAGTGCAGCACAGATTCATCTCACCTGACCCCACAGCACTGGTCACTACTGAGCATGTACATAAAGTGCAGCACAGATTCATCTCATCTATGACCCACAGCACTGGTCACTACTGAGCAGTGCATAAAGTACAGCACAGATCATCTCATCCACGACTCCACAGCACTGGTCACTACTGAGCATGTACATAAAGTACAGCACAGATTCATCTCATCTATGACCCACAGCACTGGTCACTACTGAGCATGTACATAAAGTGCAGCACAGAGTCATCTCATCCACGACTCCACAGCACTGGTCACTACTGAGCATGTACATAAAGTGCAGCACAGAGTCATCTCATCTATGACTCCACAGCACTGGTCACTTCTGAGCATGTACATAAAGTGCAGCACAGATTCATCTCATCCACGACTCCACAGCACTGGTCACTACTGAGCATGTACATAAAGTGCAGCACAGATTCATCTCACCTGACTCCACAGCACTGGTCACTACTGAGCATGTACATAAAGTGCAGCACAGATTCATCTCCACTCCGACTCCACAGCACTGGTCACTACTGAGCATGTACATAAAGTGCAGCACAGATTCATCTCCACTCCGACTCCACAGCACTGGTCACTACTGAGCATGTACATAAAGTGCAGCACAGATTCATCTCCACTCCGACTCCACAGCACTGGTTACTACTGAGCATGTACATAAAGTGCAGCACAGATTCATCTCCACTCCGACTCCACAGCACTGGTCACTACTGAGCATGTGCATAAAGAGCAGCACAGATTCATCTCAGCTGAAACCAGAGAACCTTAGGTCAGGAACAGAACAGACATTTATAGGATGTTTCGTAACTCTACCAAATTCTTAAGACACTTCCTGCACTGAACTACTGAACCCAATTTATTATATTTTGGGAGTCAGTCCATTTTATATCAACTCCGACTCCACAGCCCTGGTGGTAACGCTGCTCGTGCAAATCATGTTGCTCCCACAGGGGCGTGATAACATTAGTGGGACAATTATTGTGAAACTCAGCACCCCCTTGAGTAGGAGTTGCTCATTGATTAACATCACTTGCCAAATAATAGAAAGAATTTTAGGCTTATTTATAAAGCAAGAAGCCACCAAAAGGGGCTTATTTGTAACTGTATTAAGAGTGTAGTTACAACGACTAATTCCACTATCTACTGTATAGCAGTAACGATTTTCAGCTTGTATCATTCATTGCGGTCTATATGTGATTCAAGCAATGTATAACATCTGGGACCCTCACTATCACTAGAATGGGGTCTCTGAAACCCACATTCCTCCTTTATGCTTGTCTACCGTGATGAGGTGTTTGTGGTCCGGTATGAGTGATGAGTAAATGTGCTGGATAAGCTGCTAATTGAATGTCTTCAGCGTGCTCGAATAATACGTTCGAGTCCCTGCGGCTGGATGTCTTGCGGCTGCTCGACAGTCACAATGCAGGGATTGCCTGTTAGTGCATGTGTTGCGGCTGTGAAAGAGCCACGAGACCTGCAGGCGCGGGACTGGAACATATTCAGCACATGAAAGTCGAGGCTGGACAGACATCTGTCTGGGATGATTTAGTGAATCCTGCTTTGAGCAGGGGGTTGGACCAGATGACCCAGGAAGTCCCTTCCAACTCTACCATTCTATGATTCCAAGTCACTCGGTTAGCACCTGAGCATGCTCAGATAACACCTTATCCCAGCAAGTTTGCTCATCACTAATGAGAACCAAATCCACAATATGGTTTCCACGGTGCCACCTATAGAACAGCGACACTACACCTAGAGGTATAAGAACCACGCTTGTAAAATGATCTGCAAAACTATTAATTATTAAGCTAAAAGTACATAGATGAAGAATAAACGTGAACCATTACATGCCTAAAAGTGCCTAGAAGGGAGGATCAGAGTAAAGGCCCTGGATACAGGACTGTACACAGGGCCCTTGTAGGCACGGTCACGATCACTAATAAGGTGCAATAGGGAAGAACTACACAAGTTACATCAACCATTCATATGACCCCGTGCATCATCCAGTGACAGCGTCGGCTCCTGGTCTGAACATCGATCGACAGGATAAGTCATACATCCAATAACAGGAGTAGTAACGGAGACTCGTCGGCCTCCCAGCCACACTGCCACTTGCTCGGACTGTAAATCTTACACGATTTGTTTTATTTTTTGTGATTGTTTTAATTCTTGATCACTTCTCTCCTGTAGGTTTCTGTTCCTGATGTGAAGATTATTCGTTTTGTTAACACATCCTCCGCTCCAGTAAATCATGAGCAAGACAGACTGGTTTATGTTGGAAGCCTGGGCAAAGCAGTGCTCGGTATGTGCTGATAATACACACACCGGGTGCCCGTACCCCTCTGGGGTTGGCTTCTGTTATGTGGTACGCAGTGTTATTATATGGGCGTAGTCCTATGGGAGAGACTTAGGCTGTGTTTCCACGTTCAGGAAACACAGCGCTTTGGACGGAGCGGAAAGTCCGCTCGCCCAAAGCCCCGCCCCCTACTGAACTCGCGGTCAATCCGGATGTGTTCATTGAACACATCTGGAACACATCCGGAATGACCGCAGCGCTACATAGCCCTGTGTTATTTCCCTTGCGGCGACGCAGCGTCGCCGCAAGGGAATAGGACATGCTGCGGTCTAAAAAGACGCGCCGCATGTCCGCAAACGCAGGTCTTCCGCCTGCGTGTTTTGCAGCATAGTGGAGACGGGATTTCTTGAAATCCCCTTCACTATGCTGTAACATCTGGACGCTGCGTGTTTGGCGCTGCGCCAACGCACAGCGTCAAACACGCAGCTAATCCGGACTGTTTCCTGGCCGTGGAAACATACCCTTATACGAATTTCTCTAATTGTCTCAATTGAATGGAGTCAACAGAAATCCACTTACAAAACAGCCCCAGTCTCATTCATTCTGGGGCTATACAGTGACTTTGGGGCGACCCAGGTCGCACAGTCCAAGATCGTCGTATGCCGCTGCTGTATTGCAGCATGATGGAAGTGATTGGGTCACATTATGAGCCTTAGTGCGGCGACAAGCAAGTTGCAATCTAAATCTGAATGATTCCAACTTCCTGCAAGTTGCCGGTGGGTCTCAGTGTGACGCCATTCATTGCACTGTACTGCGATATGACAGCCACATACTTCGATCTTTTTACTACATCATTGCCAGAGGCGCCATGTATTCCCTGCCTAATGGGGCAGACATTTCTGCAGTATATTCCAGCACATTCTTGTTGCTTTGCACTCGGCCCTTAGTCCTTTTTGAGATATTGGGCGTTTAGTGAGTAAAAATAACAGTAAACTGCTACATTTTGCTGGTGTTCTTACCCAATGTTCGTCTGTACGGTCATTGCCACACTCAGTTCTGGACTTTACATGATGGATTTCAATGAACCCTTTGTTGCCCGAGAAGATCTGAGGCCGGCAGCAGCTTATACTTGTCAGGCACGTGACGGGCTTATTGTGACTGTCCAGGATGACGGTGACCTGTGCATGTTCACAGGGAGAGATCCTGGAGATCCATCTTCACCATCAGTGTAATCCTCCATGTGTGTCGGTAATGCTGTGTACATCTATAGGAGAAGTATATGGGCACTCTTTTTGCTAGCATTCTGTTACGGTTTTATTACACAGGGTAAGGGTGACTGGCACACGAGACATAGTTTCCAAAATAGTAGTGTATGGCTGCCTATATCTAAAAGTTATATTATGTAGACTATACATTACACTGCAACAATGTCTTGTACTTGTTCACACGTTTCTGCATCCTTTCTGAGAAGCAAAGACGCCTCATGTTAAAGTGGTTGTTCGGTCTTGTGTAAAAGTCTGCAGTTGCTCTATAACTGCAGACTTGTGGTCACACGTTGCGTTTTTGCAGCGTTTTATTACGCCAAGTTAAAGTTGCTTACAAAAAGCAGGTTTTGCTTAGTTTTTGCTGCATTTTTATGCTGTGTTCTTGTTAGGGTACGTTTGTCTCTTGTACATGCTAAGGTTTAGTGTATAAAAAATCTGATTCAACTTCATTAAGTTTTGGCAGCAAAACTGATACCTGCGGTTTTTTTTGTACTATCCATTGCTTTCAATGGGTGTAAAACCCAACAGTGACATGCTGCATTTTGCAAAAAGGAAGCTCTTTGGCAAAATAGTCAGGAAAAAAGAAACCAAAGGTGTGTGCATGATATTTCTGAAATTTCAGACTTTGCTGGTACTGTAAAACGCAGCTGAAAATTTTAATAAAAAAAAAAAAATCGCTACAAAAATATAACGTGTGATCATAGCCTAACAGTGTGCGCATCTCACGCTGTCAAGATTCTCCGGTGTCACTGCCGAGACCGGGCAGTCCACGTGTCCGCAAGTATGCAATATCACATGCCAACTAGACATGCTCGGCCTCACTCATTTAACCCGAGCAAGTCTAGTCAGCATGTGATCACATCTATACAAATTGCATGCTTGCGGTCACGTGACCACCCGTTCTCTGCCGTTACATTAGAGAATTTTGACAGTGCAGTGCGCACGCCGTCAGGATTCTACAGTCACAGAGTAACTGCAGACTTTAACCATAAGACTGGCTAACCTCCTTTAATATTGGTGCTGCGTGTTAGTGATGAGATTGTTTTCAGTGTTGAAGGATATGGACTCCTCTGGGAACATTCTTTTTACCTAAATAAATTTACTTTTGATTTGATTAAAAATGAAGCACTGCATTGTGTTTTTTTTTTTTTTTTTGGTCAGGCCCTTCTTCTCCCTCATTCCTGTCTGCTGAATGACCTGACTGAGATGCTGACAGAGCCTATTCACATAGAGAGTTTGAGTTCGTGTCATTCTGCTGCATTATGACCACAAAATTAAACTCAATTTTGAGGGAGCTTAAAAAAAATCAGAGTAAGAAATGTCCTGTTAGGAGCTCACTGTCAGTCTTACTAATAGGGTTAATCCCAGCTTATTAAATGTGTACTGTCAGATAGTGCTTGTATACTAGCTCTTTTGCAGTTTACTGCTTCTTCGAACTTATAGTCTGTCTGAGATATTAACACTTTTTTTTTTTTTTTACAGCTAGTTGCCTTGGAGACTGGCCACCATTTCTTGACAGCAGGCCATGTGCAGTGCATGCAAGCTCTTTAGTTGCGCTTGTAAGCACGGTGTTGAAGCTTGTTATGTTTGAGCTGTTACCTCCTTCAACGCAATACTTACAAGTTAGGCCTCAGTGGTGGTCGGTCTCCTTGACAATGCTCTATGAAGGAAAAAAGTGTTAATACCTCGAGACTGGCAGTTAATTTGAATAAGCATACAACTGACATTATCCATCTATGAAGATGGGAATAACCCTTTGAGTTATTGAGCAGGCAGAGATGGACATTGCGGTACAGAGCTTAGTTGCAAAAACATTTTTGGCCTAAAATTAAAAACATTTCTTGGCCGGTGTCCATGTCCTTTAATCCTATGTTAAATATTACTAAAGTGGTTTTCATTCTTCATGCAGGCGTGAAGTTCTTCTCCTACTCCACCAGCATGCTCAGCCTATTTATTCTACCAGTGATATTTGCAAAGTCCGGCATCGGATTTAACAGTACTGCCATACAAATCGCTTTCTGTAGTATGATCGGATTCTTCACCTTTGTGACTCCTGTGACTTTGCACCTTGTGACAAAGGGATATGTAGTGCGCTTATACTACAGCAAGGAGCGGGACCTTTATACCGCCATCACTTACAACGCCCTACTTGTAGAGAAAAAGACGGAGTTTTCTCCAGAGGACGTAGAAGTACCTGGAATGAGCAAGATGTTCACAACCTTTTATGCAAAAAAGAAGTCTATGTTGATCAATCCAATGTTATTTTCCAATTCCAGTGATTACCAGCACCTCATGGGGTATGATAAACCCTTCACTTTTAATCCTGAGGACATTAATCCTCCCTCTAAGGAACAATAAATCTTACTTGTATAAAGGTGTCCTAAGATTTCTTTGTTTTATGGATCCCAAATTTTAAGAATCTTAATTTTCCATCTGCAAAATATGTGAAAGTACGTAACAGTGCTGTGATAATCGCTCCAAGCACAATGGGGTTTATGGGGTCCTCTGTTATAATAACCTTTGTGGTTATATGACTTCAACCATGTATGTTTAACGCTGAAATGCTGCAGTACAGAGCATGCACTACTCTTTCCTTGCCCCGGAAGTCGTCCAAGGCAAGCAGTCATTTCCGGGGCAAGGAAAGAGTAGCACATGCGCTGTACTGATTATATGCTTTGCCCACTGCTGGGCAAAGCACACTGCGCATGCGCCGGCCCGAATTTGAATTGCGCAATTGCGGGAAGTCGAACGCCGTCTGTGGGATTCACAGACGGCGATACCCAAGACATGCTGAGGAGCGGGGGGGGAGAGGAGTGAAAACGCCGCCCTCCTGACCTGACCACCGTGATTGACAGTGAAAAAACCGAAGTTTACAAAGGTATTTTGATATGAAAACGGGGGTATCAGGATATATGATACCTACCGCTAGCTTTGTTGGGACTCACTATTCAGCCATATCTTTATTGATATGGCAATATTGGGGTGACAGATTCCCTTTAACGTGTACGCTGGTAGCATTCATCATGAACATGCTAAGCATGAATACAAATATGCCTGATGTGGTTATGTCCTTCAAATTATGCTATAATGGTGAAATAAGGTCGCTGTGAAAAAACTCCACAGATCCATATAATTCTATATTATAATGCTGCCGGGCTGCGTTATGTTGCTCATTGCTAATATTGTCAGTTTCCACTAGGAGGCAATTGGTTCTATATACAGTCATGGCTGAAAGTGTTTGCACCCTTTAAATTGTTCCAGAAAATGAAGTATTTCTCCCAGAAAGTTATTGCAATCACACGTGTTTTGTTTTACATGTTTATTTCATTGTATGTATTGGAACAACACAAAGAAAAATGGACCTAATTTCACACACAACACCCAAAATGGGCTGGACAAAATTGTTGGCATCTTAACAAAATTGTGAGTAAACAACTTGGTGTCAGGCATGTGATTCTCTTTCAAACTCACCTGTGGCAAGTAACAGGTGTGGGCTATATGAAAATCACGTGAAACCAGATAAAAAGGGGAGAAGTTAACGCAAGCTTTGCATTGGCTGTTTGCCACACTAAGCATGGAAAATTGTTAAACAATATCAACAATCTCAAGGTTACAAGTCAATCTCCAGAGATCTTGATGTTTTTGTCCATAGTGTGCAACATAATCAAATGTTTACAACCCGTAGCACTACAACTAATCTCCCTGGACAGGGATAACAGAAAAAACTTGGTGAATGGTTGCAACGCAGGATAGTCCAGATAGTGGATCAGCTGCCTCAAACTGTCCTGCAGGCTCAGGGTGTATCTAATGTCAGCGCAAACTATCCATCAACATTTGAATGAAATAAAATACTATGGCAGGAGACTCCGGAGGACCCCACTGCTGACACAGACATGAAAAAGGTAGACTGGAGTTTGCCAAACGGTACGTGTGTAAAGCCCCCGTCTCACATAGCGATATTGTGACGCAGCAGCGAGCTCACCAGCGATATCGCTGTGTGTGACATTCAGCGACGATCAGCCCCCCTGCTGGGTATCGCTGATCGTCGCTGAAATGTCAGGACATTTTTTTGATTGCTGGTCTCCCGCTGACAGGCACGCATCGCTGCGTGTGACAGGCGGAAGACCAGCGATCTGCTGGTAACCAAGGTACACAGCGGGTTTCCAGGCGCGGGGCTGTGCCTAGAAACCCGCTGTGTACCTTGGATACCAGCTCCCTGATGCAGGGAGCTGGTAACCAAGGTACACAGCGGGTTTCCAGGCACCGCACAGCGCCTGGAAACCCGACGTGTACCTTGGTTACCAGCTCCCTGCATCAGGGCGCTGGTATCCAAGGTACACTGCGGGTAACTAAGCGATGTTACCCGCAGTGTCCCTTGTACTGATCGCTGCCTGTTTGGCAGCTCAGCAGCGATAATGTAGCGATACACCAGCGATCCTGATCGTTGTCGGGATCGCTGGTGTATCGCTATGTGAGACCCAGCCTTAAGCCAAAATCCTTCTGGGAAAGCGTCTTGTGGACATATGACACCAAGATAGAGCTTTTTGGTAAAGCACATCATTGTATTGTTTACCAAAAACAGAATGAAGCCTACGACAAAAAAAATAACACAGTACCTACAGTCAAATGTGGTGGTTCAATGATGTTTAGGGGTTATTGTGCTGCCTCTGGCACTGGGTGCCTTGACTGTGAGCAAGGCATCATGAAATCTGAAGATCACCAAAGGATTTTTGGTCGCAATATAATACCCAGTGTCAGCTGGGTTTGCTCCCTAGGTCATGCATGGTCTTCTAGCAAGACAATGACCCCAAACATACTTCAAGAAGCAGCCAGAAATGGATGGAAACAAAGCACTGGAGAGTTTTGAAGTGGCAGCAGTGAGTCTGGATCCAAATCCCATTGATTACCCGTGAAGAGATATTAAAATTGCTGTTGGGAGAAGGCGCCCTTCAAAAATGAGATCTGGAGCAGTTTAAAAAAAAGTCATCCAAAATTCCAGTTGAGATGTAAGAAGATTGTTGATGGTTATAGGAAGAGACTTACTGCATTTATTTATTCCAAATAGTGTGCGACCAAATATTAAGTCTTACAGAAGCAGAAAGAGCTGCAGTCGCCATCCTTTAAAATAGAAAGTTCCTTCTCAAATCTTCAGAACATCCATGTGGTATGCAGGAGAGCTTGTGGACTTGTGAGTTGTCCAAATGCTCTTCTGCACCATCCTGCATGCCGCATGGATGTCCTGAAGATTTGAGAAATAAAGGACTTTCTATATTAAAGGATTAGCGAGTGCCGCTCTTTCCACTGCTGTAAAAACTTTTATTTGTACTTTTGAGCAATAGCACCACGATCTTTCCAATAGTTGCATAATTTCTTAACCCTTTTCTTAAGTTTCAACACTTGTTGTCATTGGTTGGTGCCATAATTCTTTTTTGTATTATATTCAACCAAATATTAAGTTGAGGGTGCCAACAATTTTGTCCACCAGTTTTGCCTTTTTTTCTTTTTTTTTTTTTGTTTTGATCCAATACATACAAAGAAATAAACGTGTATAACAAAATATGTAATTGCAATAACTTTCTGGGAGAAATACTTCATTACCTTGAACAATTTCAAAAGTTCTGACACTTTCGGCCTTGGCTCTACAGATAATGGCTTTGGATAGAGATCCTTTTTTTCATACAAGTACATTTTTGGTATTTCAATGGACATGGTCTTATCAAATATTTTAAGACATCCCCCATATGTGTTCTGCTGTTTGGCTTCTATGACAAGGAGAAAATAAATGGTAACAGTTAGTGATTGGTGAGCACTAAAATGCTCGGGTGCTCGTTGTTCGGGTCGAGCAAATTGGAATACTTGGGTGCTCGACCCGAGAAACGAGCCCACTGTAAGTCTATGGGAAACTCGAGCATTTTTTCCGGCGGCCCCGCGGCGGTCTGCAGAGGGACAAAAAATTGCGGAAATCTATGGGAACAGTCCTCAAATGACATGGGAACAGCATGGGGAAGACTCCTGGAAGCATTTCTGACTCCCAGGTCACTGCTGTGAACAATGTTGTCTCAGTCTTACGCCATTTTTACAGACTCACAATAAAACAAAACCAAAATGGATTTTTTTGGGAAATATGTTAAGGAACATCCTTTCCAGGGTAATGACTTGGGTATATAAGGCAAAATAAGTAACCAAAACCAAAAATGCTCCTCCACACCTCGGGCTATGTTCAAACGTAGCGTTTTTGATGCGTTTTTGAACTTTAGCATTGCTTTCACCCAAGACAAATGCATTCACTGGGAAATGTCATTTTAACATTTTACAACCTTATAGGTCCATGTGGTGTGTGACACATCCTGTTTCATTTAAGAAGGAAGGACTCTGAAAGTCACAAAGCCTATTTTTATAGGGGCATCAGGCGGCTTTTACTAGTCTTAAAGGGCCTGCACTAGGCCCTCACTATTCTTAGAGAGCCATCAGCTGGCTATGCTTTGTTGTTCCGATTATTAAACAGTGGGTCTCCTATACTGTTATTGCGTATGTAGTGAGTGGCAGGGATGCCCAAAATTTGGATGCACCCCAATAACCCTTTGAAGAGACGTACAATCATCAGGAGGGCGTTAAACTAGAAGAAGAGGGGACAGGAAGAAAAACAGACACGAACATGAAGCCAGAAAATATACTGATGAAGGATATGATGTGCGGCAAAGAAGACCGAAGACAACATACTCGGAAGGGAGGTAAAAACATTTCTGAAACAATCCACAGTGAGGAGATTACAGTTATATGAAAAAGTTTGGGCACCCCTATTAATCTTAAACTTAATGTTTGATAAAAATTGGTGTTTTTACAACAGCTATTTCAGTTTGATATATCTAATAACTATTGGACACAGTAATGTTTCTGCCTTGAAATGAGGTTTATTGTACTAGCAGAAAATGTGCAATCTGCATCCAAACAAAATTTGACAGGGCATAAGTATGGGCACCTCACTAGAAAAGTGACATTAATATTTAGTAGATCCTCCTTTTGCAAAAATAACAGCCTCTAGTCGCTTCCTGTAGCTTTTAATGAGTTCCTGGATCCTGGATGAAGGTATTTTTGACCATTTCTCTTTACAAAACAATTCCAGTTCAGTTAAGTTTGATGGTCGCCGAGCATGGACAGCCCTCTTCAAATGATCCCACAGATGTTCAATGATATTCAGGTCTGGGGACTGGGATGGCCATTCCAGAACATTGTAATTGTTCCTCTGCATGAATGCCTGAGTAGATTTGGAGCGGTGTTTTGGATCATTGTCTTGCTGAAAGATCCATCCTCTGCGTAACTTCAACTTTGTCACTGATTCTTGAACATTATTGTCAAGAATCTGCTGATACTGAGTGGAATCCATGCGTCCCTCAACTTTAACAAGATTCCCGGTGCCGGCATTGGCCACACAGCCCCAAAGCATGATGGAACCTCCACCAAATTTTACTGTGGGTAGCAACTGTTTTTCTTGGAATGCTGTGTTTTTTTGACGCCATGCATAACGCCTTTTTGTAGGACCAAACAACTCAATCTTGGTTTCATCAGTCCACAGGACCTTCTTCCAAAAAAGAAATTGGCTTCTCCAAATGTGCTTTTGCATACCTCAGCCGACTCTGTTTGTGGCGTGCTTGCAGAAACGGCTTCTTTCACATCACTCTCCCATACAGCTTCTCCTTGTGCAAAGTGCGTTGTATAGTTGACCGATGCAAAGTGACACCATCTCAGCAAGTTGATGCTGCAGCCCTCTGGAGGTGGTCTGAGGATTGTCCTTGACTGATCTCACCATTCTTCTTCTCTGCCTTTCTGATGTTTTTCTTGGCCTGCCACTTCTGGCCTTAACAAGAACTGTCCCTGTGTTCTTCCATTTCCTTATTATGTTCCTCACAGTGGAAACTGACAGGTTAAATCTCTGAGACAGCTTTTTGTATCCTTCCCCTGAACAACTATGCTGAATAATCTTTGTTTTCAGATCATTTGACAGTTGTTTTGAGGAGCCCATGATGCCACTCTTCAGAGGAGATTCAAACAGGAGAACAACTTGCAAGTGGCCACTTTAAGTAGCTTTTCTCATGATTGCATACACCTGGCTATGAAGTTCAAAGCTCAATGAGGTTACAAAACCAAAAAAAGTGCTTTAGTAAGTCAGTAAAAAGTAGGTTGGAGTATTTAAAACAAGAAAATGATAAGGGTGCCCATACTTATGCACCTGTCAAATTTTGTTTGCAGATTGCACATGTTCTGCCAGTACAATAAACCTCATTTCAAGGCAGAAACTTTACTGTGTCCAATAGTTATTAGATATATCAAACTGAAATAGCTGTTGCAAAAACACCAATTTTATCAAACATTAAGCTTAAGATTAATAGGGGTGCCCAAACTTTTTCATATAACTAGAACAAAACAAAATTCTCTAAACTGCATGCTCGCAAACGCCAGAAGCCTGACAAACAAGATGGAAGAACTGGAAGCAGAAATATCTACAGGTAACTATGGGATTGTAAAAATCGGAGAGGAGGAGGGGTTTGTCTTTATGTAAAGTCTTGTCTGAAGTCCACTTTAAGGGAGTATATTAGCGAAGGAAATGAGGATTTCGAGTCCATTTGGGTCGAAATACATGGAGGAAAAAATAGTAACAAAATTCTCATTGGAGTCTGTTACAAACCCCCAAATATAACAAATCATGGAAAGTCTACTACTAAGGCAGATAGATGAAACTGCAACCCATAATGAGGTCCTTGTTATGGGGGACTTTACCCGGATATTAACTGGGAAACAGAGACCTGCGAAACCCACAAAGGCAACATATTTCTGCTAATAACCAAGAAAAATTATCTTTCACAATTGGTGCAGAATCCAACCAGAGAAGCAGAACTTTCAGACCTAATACTATCTAATAGACCTGACAGAATAACAAATCTGTAGGTCGCCGGGCATCTAGGAAATAGCTACCACAATATTATACAGTTTCACTTGTCTTTCGCTAGGGCGACTTGTCAGGGAGTCACAAAAACTCTGAACTTTAGGAAGGCAAAGTTTGACCAGCTTAGAAATGTCCTTAATCTTGTTGACTGGGACAATGTTCTCAGAAATAAGAATACAGATAATAAATGGGAAGTGTTTAAGAACATCCTAAATAGGCACTGTAATCAGTTTATACCTTGTGGGGATAAAAGGACAAGAAATAGGAAAAACTCAATGTGGCTAAACAAAGAAGTAAGAGGGGCAATTAACAGTAAAAAGAAAGCACCGTTAAAGCTCGAAAAAACTATAGGGAAAAAACCACTTTATCTAAAAAACGAATTAAAGCTGCCAAAAAGGAAACAGAGAAGCACATTGCTAAGGAGAGTAAAACTAATCCCAAACTGTTCTTCAACTATATCAATAGTAAAAGAATCACAAGTGAAAGTGTAGGCCCCTTAAAAAATTGTGAGGAAAGAATGGTTGTAGATGACGAGGAAAAAGGAATATATTAAACATTTTCTCCACGGTATTCACGGTGAAAATAAAATGCTAGGTGAAATGCTGAGAGACAAAGAAAACCCTATGTTATGGGTGACTTTAACTACCCGGATATTAAATGGGAAATGGAGACCTGCGAAACCCATAAAGGCAACAGGTTTCTGCTAATAACTAAGAAAAATTATCTTTCACAATTGGTGCAGAATCCAACCAGAGGAGCAGCACTTTTAGGCTGTGGTTCCACGGTCCAGAACCATAGCGCTTTGGACGGAGTGGAAAGTCCGCTCCACCCAAAGCCCCGCCCCCTAGTGAACGCGCGGTCAATCCGGATGTGGTTCATTGAACACATCCGGAACACATCCGGAATGACCACAGGGCTACACAGGCCTGTGTTATTTCCCTTGCGGCGACGCAGCGTCGCCGCAAGAGAATAGGACATGCTGCGATCTGAAAAGACGCGCCACATGTCCGTTAACGCAGGTCTGCCGCCTGCGTGTTTTTAAGCATAATGGAGACGGGATTTCTTGAAATCCCCTCCACTATGCTGTAACATCTGGACGCTGCGTGTTTCACGCTGCGCCAGCGCACAGCGTCAAACACGCAGCAATTACTGAAGAAATCCGGATTGTGGAAACATACCCTTAGACCTAATACTATCAATAGACCTGACAAAATAACAAATCTGCAGGTCGTTGGGCATCTAGGAAATAGCGACCACAATATTGTACAGTTTCACTTGTCTTTCGCTAGGGGGACTTATCAGGCAGTCACAAAAACACTTAACTTTAGGAAGGCAAAGTTTGACCAGCTTAGAGATGTCCTTAATCTGGTTGACTGGGGCAACAGGTTGGTACACAAAATGAGAATGCTGGATCTGGGGGAAAATGTGTAAGTAACTGGCTTAGTTATAAAGGGTATATTCTCTAACTGGGTCGCTGTGACCAGTGGGGTACCGCAGGGGTCAGTGCTGGGACCCAACATATTTATTAACGATCTGGTAGAAGGTTTACTCAGTAAAATATCGATATTTGCAGATGATACAAAACTATGTAAAGCAGTCAATACAAGAGAAGATAGTATTCTGCTACAGATGGATCTGGATAAGTTGGAAACTTGGGCCGAAAGGTGGCAGATGGGGTTTAACAATGATAAATGTAATGTTATACACATGGGAAGAAGGAATCAATATCACCATTACACACTGAACGGGAAACCACTGGGTAAATCTGACATGGAGAAGGACTTGGGGATCCTAATAAATGATAAACTTACCTGGAGCAGCCAGTGTCAGGCAGCCGCTGCCAAGGGAAACAGGATCATGGGGTGCATTAAAAGAGGTCTGAATACACATGATGGGAGCATTATACTGCCTCTGTACAAATCCCTGGTTAGACCGCACATAGAGTACTGTGTACAGTTTTGGGCACCGGTGCTCAGGAAGGATATAATGGAACTAGAGCGAGTACAAAGGAGGGCAACAAAATTAATAAAGGGGATGGGGGAACTACAATACCCAGAGAGATTAGCAAAATTAGGATTATTTAGTCTAGAAAAAAGACGACTGAGGGGCGATATAATAACCATGTATAAGTATATAAGGTGACAATACAAATATCTCTCCGAGGATCTGTTTATACAAAGGAAGGTGACGGTCACAAGGGGGCATTCTCTGCGTCTGGAGGAGAGAAGATTTCTACACCAACATAGAAGAGGATTCTTAACTGTTAGGGCAGTGAGAATTTGGAATTCCTTGCCTGAGGAGGTGGTGATGGCGAACTCAGTCGAGGGGTTCAAGGGAGGCCTGAATGTCTTCCTGGAGTGTAACAATATTGTATCTTACAGTTATTAGATTCTTTAGAAGGACGTAGATCCTGGGATTTATTCTGACGGAATATAGGCTGAACTGGATGGACAAATGTCTTTTTTCGGCCTTGCTAACTATGTTACTATGTTACAGGAGGGCCTCATGAAAACAATGTTCCCATTATTAGGAAGTGGGTCTCCCATAGTGTTTACCTATGCAGTGAATGCAAGAGCTGCCAAAAATTTGGAGGCACTCCAATGCCCCTTGGAAGAGACGAGGAGGAAAGCCTCATAAAAAACGTTCCCATTAGAAAGGAGCGGGTCTCCTATACTTGTAATGCCCGTGCACTAAGTGTATGGGCTGAGAAACATTTACCCCTTGGGGTATACATGAACATTCTGTATACCAATTTTTTTATGGGCATCATAAACACCCTTTAAAAAAATTATGTGGGTGTTGCATCACGGACCACGGTCACCCTGGTGCTGTGGTGGAGGAGAAGGAGGAGGACAACAGCAAATAGCCAAAATCAGGAAGCGTATACCCATGTGTGGGCGTGAAGAGGTGCATGGGAATAGACCTCACAAAAAAGACACTGGTTTTGAGTTTATGTTACGCTATCATTCGGTGGTGTAGAGCAGTCTGACCCAATCCAGCCCTCGTTCATTTTTATAAGAGTCAGCCTGTCAGCATTTTCAGTTGACAGGAGGATGTGTTTATCAGTTATAATTCCACCAGCGGCACTAAAAACCAGCTCTGACAAAATGCTAGTGGCAGGGCAGGCCAGGACCTCCCAAGGCGTAGAGAGCCAGTTCATGCCATGTGTCCAGCTTGGATACCCAATAATTAAAAGGCACAGAGGAACCACGGAGGACGGTCAGCAAGGTACTCCATCTTCCCAAACTTTGCACTCCTTGTGATGGTACCCCACGCCCATGCTTGGACTGTACCTCAGGAGAATCCTCCGGTGGGCCTATGAGCAGTAGTGGGCCACCATCCTCTTATATGAGCAGTACATGGCAACATCTTATTCATTTATCAATCTATATAGTTCATTATTACATAAATTTGTGATGGAGGATAATGTCACATTTACATGTAATTGAAAAGTGGGGCCCTGGAGTTGGTTACTGGTGGGCCCTTGGCACTCCAGTCCGAGATTGT
Source organism: Oophaga sylvatica (assembly GCA_033576555.1). Taxonomy (NCBI): domain Eukaryota; kingdom Metazoa; phylum Chordata; class Amphibia; order Anura; family Dendrobatidae; genus Oophaga; species Oophaga sylvatica. The sequence continues at coordinate 374,682,084 of JARQOD010000006.1, forward strand.
TGGTGTATGTCAGCCGTGACCACAATCCAATAAGTTCCATATATCATGCGAATAGATTTTATTGCTCACTGTCTGGACACAATACCTATCCTATACAATGAAAGAAGAGAGATCCCTGCACTCATGTGTAGAATAAAATGTGTTTAATCCAGCACACACATGGAAATCCAGTTATACGTTTCAGCCCATCCCAGGCTTTCGTCAGTAAAGGAGACAGAGACTTTTACAACACGTTATATAAGGTAACAAGGAAATTACATCATCATGTTAAATTAAGACAAAATGTGCAAGAAAATCACAATAATAAAAAATATAATTTAAAGAAATAATCAATATTCAGTAACATGGATGAGATGGGAATGGTCACAGTATACGCAAAATCGAGAAAAAATGAAAACAAAAGAATAATTATATATGAACAAAATCTTTTCTATTGAATCATTTATTTTATTCTGTTACTGTTATAAGATATAGTCATGAAAAACTTTTGTTCATTTTCACCTTATCGAAAAAATATTCATTCACTTCGTGTTCAGTTCCATGAAGAGAAACTCGTCCAATTAACAATTAATGCATCAGTGAATCCTCTATAAAGCAGGAAAAAGAAACAGAGAAGAAAGGAAATGGAAAAAAAATAAAACTGAAATATTAATCTCATAATAAGACTAATTTTATAATCCCTGTTCAATCCTTCAGGGGATAATGTATTTAACATCTGTCTCCAATACGCCTCTCTCCGAAGTAGGCTTTTCTTAAAATTACCACCTCACCTACTCAATAATCTGATATTTCAATTGGGCAATCGTATGACCTTTTTGTTCAAAATGAAATGAAGTGCTAGCATACAGTCATGGCCAAAAGTTTTGAGAATGACACAAATATTAATTTTTACAAAGTCTACTGCTTCACTTTTTCTAATGGCAATTTGCATATACTCCAGAATGTTATAAAGAGTGATCAGCTTAACAGCAATTACTTGCAAAGTCAATATTTGGCTAGAAAATGAACTTTATCCCCCAAAACACATTTCAACATCATTGCAGCCCTGCCTTAAAAGGACCTGCTAACCTCTTTTCAGTGATTGCTCCATTAACACAGGTGTGGGTGTTGATGAGGACATGGCTGGAGATCAATCTGTCATGATTAAGTAAGAATGACACCACTGGACACTTTAAAAGGAGGCTGGTGCTTGGCATCATTGTTTCTCTTCTGTTAACCATGGTTATCTCTAAAGAAACACGTGCAGTCATCATTGCAATGCACAAAAATGGCCTAACAGGGAAGAGTATCACAGCTAGAAAGATTGCACCTCAGTCAGCAATCAATCGCATCATCAAGAACTTCAAGGAGAGAGGTTCCATTGTTGCCAAAAAGGCTTCAGGGCACCCAAGAAAGACCAGCAAGCGCCAGGACCGTCTCTTAAAAGTGTTTCACCTGCGGGATCGGGCTACTAGCAGTGCAGAGCTTACTCAGGAATGGCAGCAGGCAGGTGTGAGTGCATCTGCACGCACTGTGAGGCGGAGACTCTTGGAGCAAGGTCTGGTCTCAAGGAGGGCAGCAAAGAAGCCACTTCTCTCCAGAAAAAACATCATGGACAGACTGATAATCTGCAAAAGGTACAGGCAGTGGACTGCTGAGGACTGGAGAAAAGTTATTTTCTCTGATGAATCCCCTTTTCAATTGTTTGGGACATCAGGAAAACGCCTCATTCGGAGAAGACAAGGTGAGCACTACCACCAGTCTTGTCTCATGCCAACTGTTAAGCATCCTGAAACCATTCATGTGTGGGGTTGCTTCTCAGCCAAGGGAATCGGCTTTCTCACAGTCTTGCCTAAAAACACAGCCATGAATAAAGAATGGTACCAGAATGTCCTCCAAGAGCAACTTCTCCCAACCCTCCAAGAGCAGTTTGGCGATCACCAATGCCTTTTCCAGCATGATGGAGCACCTTGCCATAAAGCAAAGGTGATAACTAAATGGCTCAGGGAACAAAACATAGAGATTTTGGGTCCATGGCCTGGAAACTCCCCAGATCTTAATCCCATTGAGAACTTGTGGTCAATCATCAAGAGACGGGTGGACAAACAAAAACCTAAAAATTCTGACAAAATGAAAGCATTGATTGTGCAAGAATTGACTGCTATCAGTCAGGATTTGGTCCAGAAGTTGATTGAGAGCATGCCAGGGAGAATTGCAGAGGTCCTGAAGAAGAAGGGTCAACACTGCAAATATTGACTTGCTGCATTAACTCATTCTAACTGTCAATATAAGCTTTTGTTACTGATATGTTTGCAATTATTATATTTCTGTCTGTGATAAAAACATCTGTCAAACACACATAAAAACCAGAGGGCAGCAGATCATGTGAAAATATAATATTTGTGTCATTTCTCAAAACTTTTGGCCATGACTGTAGTATCAGTATTATGGTCGACTTGTGTTTATTAATACGAGTGCCACTGATTGGATTGTTTCTCCAATATAGGGAAAGCCGCGAGGACATTTTATTAAATATGCAACATTATTACATAAACGAGTAAAAAAAAAACATTGATCTTAAAATGCTGTCCGTCTGTGGGTGGGTAAAACAAATCTTGTTTAATAACATTGTTGCACTGATCACATCTCAAACAAGGGTATGTTCCGCATTTCCTACTTGATAGAAATAATTGTCTAGACATTTTAAGTCTTGTAGCCTAAAGGGTATGCCACACTAAACAATATCGCTAACGGGATCGCTAAAAAACGTCACTATTTAGCGATCCTGTTAGCGATGTTGTTCAGTGCGGCAGCTTCCAGCGACGAGCTTCCTGCTGTGATCTCGCTCGTCGCTGGAATCGTTCCGGACCCTATTTCTCGTCGGCGCTCCCGCTGGGTAAGTATCTAATCGCTGTGTGGCACCTTTTCTTAGCGATTTAGCTGTACTTTTGTACCGCTAAAGTCGTTAAGAAGATCGCTAACGGCGATAGCGTCGTTAACTATATCGCTAAATGTGGCCGCATTTAGCGATATAGAAACAATCCCGCTAGCGATCTCATTAGTATGCAACGCTAACGAGATCGCTAGCGGGATAGCTTAGTGTGGCAGTACCTTTAGACTACGTGAACTAATTTGTTCCTAATTTTAGGCAATCTTTTGTCGCAAACAAGAGGAGGACTTTTAGATTCACTAATTTGGGGATATGCTTGCCATAAAATGTGCCAATGGTTTTTAATGATCAGATCAACTTTTAAATGACTAAGATGAAGTTCCCTTCCGAAGGGCAACTGAGCAATTTTGTCTCTCTCTGATTTCTGTTCAGACAGGGCTTCTTTCCTCGCTGCTTTTAGATCTGTGGGATACACACTAGCACTATACAATGTCTGGTGTCGCACACTTTTACTTCTATCGGGGGCTACGTTTGGTGTATCTGCTGAGAGCTTTCCTGGCACGGACTGTGGACAAGCCGTACAATACTGCTCATAGCGGTGTACGTCCTGGTACAGAGCTGAATACGCACAATTTCTTTCCATGGCCGCCTCCTACGGTTGTTGCAGTCATGAGTCCATCGTCCAGTTGATCCTACTGGTTGATCTGAGTCTGACGCTCTGTCCTTTCGTCCGCTACAGGGTCTCCCGCTTAGGTCAGGCAGCCCTGAGCTCACAGAGGTGTCATCTCCTCTAACCCTCATTGTTTCAGATCGCCTACTGCCAGTCCCCAGAGAAGCCTCTCGTCTCTCCATATCTCGGGCTGGAAGCAGTCGCCCTCTTCATTCCAACTCCTGTAGATGTACCTTAATCTGCTTTCTTTCCCAGATCAGCTGCTCTACTTCTCGTAGGTACGTCAGTCGATATTCCAGGAACATTCTGATGTTCTTAAGGCTCTCCACTGAGCCCACGATGACGAATGGAACCATCTCTTCCTCATCAGCCATCTTGATCTCGCCATCAGCTGGAATCCTCACTCTCACCACACCGGAATGATTCACTAGTTCCTGCATCACCTTTCCAAGTCTTCCAACGACTTTCCCCACCAGATTTCTGGGTACCGGAATTATGTCTTCTGCTCATAGGGGTGTACGTCCTGGTACGGAGCTGAATACGCACCATTGTAGAATCCTCTGGATTAAATATTCCCTTGACTACTTTTAAAACTGTAAAATGGACCTTAAAACCGAAAATAAAAGACTAAACCGTTACCAGAATTGTGTATTGTCGGAGGCGTAGTCTCTACAAAAGGAACTGAAAATATAGAAAAGAGGAACTTGAACATTAGTCACATTTTCGTGTTTAGGTCAACTATTATATTGAATGACACTTTTGTACGGTCTTCTTTCTCTGGAGATGTTTACCTTTCTGCTGCTCCTTCTTGGATTTGGGACTGTAAAGAGCAGCACAAAATATTTTCTTTGTGATAACCCAAAGATAGAAGCTTATTACGAGATGTGTGGTGAGTAACAATGTCCTAGGTACGTGCTTTATGATTGTGTAATACTGATATTCTCCAACCCCTTAGAATCTGAGCGGACAGCCCATCAATGACTTCTCTTCTCCCAACATTGACCTTTGGAAAGGAACGTTAGATTTTCTGTGAGTTCTGAGGTCAGATTTGCTACCTTATTTTTAAAGAAGACCTTTTGCTTGCTCAAAAAAATGCATTATATACCTTGTCAAAATTCCCAAGATTGCTTGAATTAACTTTTTTTTTTCCATTTTGTGCTGCGTCATTCCATTGCAAAGATATTCACACTTGTTGCTTTTGGAGCACAGTATGTGAAATCTCTGATTGTAGTGCAACTGTGCGTTACTTCACTTCTCTGGGTACATGCGAGTTTATCCCACCCTGAAATTACTTTCTCCGTCTTCTCCGCAGCTGTGCTCTGCTCCTCTCTGTGTGAGATGATTGGAGCACTGAGACTCAGCTTACGCTAGCAGCAGAGCAGGAGCCGAGGGTCGCATCGGATGCTATACGCTAGTGTGACTCCTGCCAAATGGAGCGACGCAGCAGCATCAGTGGTGCTTGGGATTTTTACAAGCTATTTAATTCATTTTTTGGAGCAAGTGACAGGTCCTTGTCAAGTAGATAGGCAGCAATTACCCCCGAGAATTGCCCTTTATAAGGATTAGCCGTCTCAAAAGCACACAATGTTTCAATACTTCTTTACACAGTAGGAACCATACTGCTGTATCGGTCATAAAATTGCTAAAATTATGAGACTTTTGCCTGCATTTTCTACAATACTAGAATATTCTTTTAAATAAGTATATAAGGCACAGGTGTTATGTTTCGGTAGCTGAGGAGTGCAGGTAAAAAAGGCAATACACCAGAGCAGTTGGAATCTATGAGATTGCAGTACCCTGACTAACCACCACAACTAGAGGCAGCCGTGGAGCGTTCCTACGTTGGTCCTAGACGCCTCGTCACAGCCTGAGAAACTAACTACACCTAAAGATAGAAATAGGAAAGCTATCTGCCCCGGAGCAGAACCCCAAAGATAATAGAAAGCCCCCAAACATGTAATGGCGGTTAGACAAGAGGAAATACTGACACAGAAAGAAAATAGCATGAGCAAACGCTGGGGCCCAAACTATCTAAATAGAAAAGGATAGGAAGGGTACTTACTGCAATCCCAGAAAACCCTGAAAAGCACCAACTCTACTAATTTCAAAATCACCTGAGATCACACGACCTCTACCACCTAAATTAGTTCTCTGGTGTAACAAAATCAAAACAGCAGCCACTGAAAAAACTGGAAAAAGCAAAAGAACAAAACTCAGTGGCTGAACTAAACTGAGAGGGCAGAAGCCCCCGGAGGGGACCCTGAAGGCCCCCAAAGAAGTGCAGGACAAAATGCAAAAATATAGCAAAAACACAAAAGAAGACAAAGTCTTATCTGTTAGCAGGAGATGCAGACACGACACAGCAGGCTACAAGGGAGACTGGAATGAAGGATTCAGACCAGAACAATTGATCACCGGCAACCCTGATGGGAAAATGACTCCCTTATATAAGACCAGTCAGTAACACCTGATTCCCAGTCCTCACAATCTTCACTAGCACCACTTGTAACCACCAGAGGGAGCCTCTGCTCAGAACTCATCTCAAACCCATTCCCAAAGGTCCCCCACCCTTGAGGAGGGGTCACCGAACCCTCATTTGAGCAACCAGGTCGGTCAGGATGAGTTCTATGATACGCACGGATAAGTCTCCTAGCATGGATGTCCGAAGCAAACACCCAAGAATTGTCTTCCTGACCATAACCTCTCCATTTAACCAAATACTGGAGTTTCCGTCTAGAAAAACGAGAATCCAATATTTTCTCAACCACATACTCCAGATTGCCCTCAACCAAAACAGGGTCAGGAGGCACAGCAGCAGGAACCACTGGCTCAACAAACCTCTTCAACAAGGACTTGTGGAACACGTTATGGATCTTAAATGTCCCTGGAAGAAGCAAACGAAAAGAAACAGGATTAATAATCTCCATGATCTTATAAGGTCCAATGAACCTAGGCTTAAATTTAGGAGATGCTACTCTCATAGGAATATTCTTTGAGGACAACCAGACCAAGTCCCCCACTTTAAACCGAGGACCATCAGTCCTATGCCGGTTAGCAAACCGCTGGGCCCTCTCCTGAGAGAGGGACAACCTCTCCACTACCTGGTCCCAAATCTGCTGCATACGCTCCACAACAGAGTCAACACCTGGACAGACAGAAGCCTCCGTCTGTCCTGAAGAAAATCGAGGGTGAAACCCAGAATTACAGAAAAACGGAGACATCAAAGTGGCAGAGCTAGCCCTATTATTAAGAGCAAACTCAGCCAAAGGCAAAAAAGAGACCCAGTCATCCTGATCAGCAGACACAAAGCATCTTAGATAAGTCTCCAATGTCTGGTTTGTTCTCTCAGTTTGACCATTGGTCTGAGGATGAAATGCCGAGGAGAAAGACAATTGAACACCCAGTTTAGAACAAAAAGTCCTCCAAAATCTGGAAACAAACTGGACTCCTCTGTCAGACACAATGTTCTCAGGAATGCCGTGTAAACGAACCACGTGCTGAAGGAACAACGGCACCAATTCAGAGGAGGAAGGCAACTTAGGTAATGGCACAAGATGTATCATTTTGGAAAACCTATCACAAATTACCCAGATGGTGGTCATTCTCTGAGAAACAGGAAGATCGGAAATGAAATCCATAGAGATATGGGTCCATGGTCTCTTGGGCACAGGCAATGGCATCAACAAACCACTAGAGCGAGAGCAAGGCTTGGAGCGAGAGCAAGTCCCGCAGGACTGCACAAACTCCCTGACATCACGAGACAAGGTAGGCCACCAAAAGGACCGACTAACCAAGTCTCTGGTACCAAAAATTCCGGGATGCCCAGCCAATGCGGAACAATGAATCTCAGACATCACACTCTTTTTCCATTGGTCCGGGACAAACAATTTTCCAACAGGGCAGCGCTCGGGCCTATCCTCCTGACACCCCTCCAGAGTAAGTCTCAAATTGGGCGAGATGGCGGAAAGAACTACACCCTCTTTCAAAATAACAGAAGGATCAGATAACTCAGGAGAGTCCGCAAGGAAACTCCTCGAGAGGGCATCCGCCTTAACATTCTTAGTGCCAGGAAGAAAGGAAACCACAAAATTAAAACGTGTGAAAAACAAGGCCCACCTGGCCTGTCTAGGATTGAGTCGCTTGGCAGATTCCAGATAGACCAGATTCTTATGGTCCGTAAGGACCACCACCTGATGTTTGGCTCCCTCCAGCCAATGTCTCCACTCTTCAAAAGCCCACTTCATGGCCAATAACTCCCGATTACCCACGTCATAATTACGTTCAGTAGGAGAAAATTTTCGAGAGAAAAAGGCACAAGGGTTACTTTTAGAGGTCTCTGGATCTTTTTGGGACAAAACGGCACCTGCCCCAATTTCAGAGGCATCAACCTCCACCTGAAATGGCAGAGAAACATCAGGCTGCCGTAGAACAGGAGCAGAAGTGAATCTCTGCTTAAGTTCCTGAAATGCAGAGACTGCCTCAGGAGGCCAATTCACCACATCAGAACCCTTTCTGGTCAAATCAGTTAATGGTTTAACAATAACCGAGAAATTACCAATAAATTTACGATAAAAATTGGCAAAACCCAAAAATCTCTGAAGAGCCTTTAATGAAATAGGTTGGACCCAATCACAGATGGCCTGAACCTTGACCGGGTCCATTTCAATAACAGATGGGGATAAAATGAATCCCAGAAATGAGATCCTCTGTACGCCAAAAAGACACTTTGATCCCTTCACATACAGAGCATTTCTCTCAAAATCTGGAATACAGTTCGAACATGTTTCACATGAGAGTCCCAGTCATTAGAAAAAATCAAGATATCATCCAAATAAACAATCAGAAATTTGTCCACAAAATCCCTGAAAATGTCATTCATGAAGGACTGGAAGACGGAAGGAGCATTAGTGAGCCCAAAGGGCATCACTAGGTACTCAAAATGCCCTTCAGGGGTATTGAATGCCGTCTTCCATTCATCCCCGTGCTTAATGCGAATAAGGTTATACGCCCCCCTGAGGTCAAGCTTGGTAAACCAAGTAGCGTTTTTCACCCTGGAAAACAGGTCAGAAATCAAGGGTAACGGGTATTGATATTTCACAGTAATATTGTTCAAGAGACGATAATCAATACACGGCCTTAATGAACCATCTTTTTTGGCCACAAAGAAAAAACCGGCACCTAAGGGTGAAGAGGATGGTCTGATATGACCCTTCTCCAATGATTCCTTGATATAAGACCGCATAGCGTCATGTTCAGGTACAGACAAGTTAAAAAGGCGACCTTTAGGGAATTTACTACCCGGCACTAATTCAATAGCGCAGTCATAGCTCCTATGGGGAGGCAAGGATGCAGATTTACTTTCGCTAAACACATCAGAAAAATCAAACAAAAAGTCAGGAACATCCTGAGCCTGGGGGGAGGCAGAAAAAACAGGAGTGTTGGTATTAACACATTGGCAGCCCCAACTGGTTACAGACACAGATTTCCAATCCAAAACAGGATTATGAGACTGTAACCAAGGGAAACCCAGCACGATAATGTCATGCAGGTTATATAGAACCAAAAATTTGCAGCACTCCTGGTGATCAGGTTCAACCCTCATTATCACCTGAGTAGAAAACTGGGGTTTATTCTCAGCCAAAGGGGTAGAATCGATCCCCAGTAGGGGAATAGACTTCTGTAGGGGTATCAAGGGAAACCCACAACGTTTAGCAAAATCATAATCCATCAGGTTAATAGCTGCTCCAGAATCAACGAAAGCCTGAGCAGAAAATGAGGACAGAGAGCATATCAGAGTGACAGTTAATAAAAACTTAGTCTGAACACTACCCAAGACAACTGAGCGTGCAAAACGTGTTCCCCGCTTAGGGCAGACTGAAATAGCATGAGAGGCATCACCACAGTAGAAACATAGCCCATTGCGCTTTCGAAACTCATGACGCTGTGCCCCAGACACCACTCTATCACACTGCATGGGTTCAGAAGCTGGTTCACAAGGCAACACCATTCCACGCATACTTCTCCGCTCACGCAAACGTCTGTCAATTTGAATCGCTAATGACATAGAATCATTGAGACCAGAGGGGACAGGGAATCCCACCATAACATCCTTTACATTATCTGACAGACCCTTCCGGAAAAGGGCCGCCAAAGCGTCGTCATTCCATTTGGTCAGGACTGCCCACCTACGGAATCTCTGACAGTATAATTCAGCATCATCAAGCCCCTGATTTAATGCCAACAAGGCTTTTTCAGCTTGATCAGTGACATTAGGCTCATCGTACAATAACCCCAAAGCCTGAAAAAACGCATCAACATCACTCAAAACAGGATCCCCAGGTATCAGGGAAAAAGCCCAATCCTGAGGATCGCCGCGCAGGAGAGAGATGATAATTTGAACCTGCTGCGCTGCGTTTCCTGAGGACTTAGATTTTAAGGCAAAAAACAATTTACAATTATTTTTGAAATTCTGAAACTTAGCTCGATCCCCTAAAAACAAATCTGGCATGGGGATCCTAGGTTCCACAACAGGCAACCTAGCAAGATATGCAGCAATACTCTGAACCTCAGTGGCAAGCTGATCCACACGGCCAGACAACTGTGCAAACTCCATTGGGAGAAAAGATCCTCCCCAGCACCCAGAGATACAGAGGAAAAAAAAAAAAAATGCAACAAACAGAAAAATATCTCTGACAACTCTGACAACCTTTTTTCTTTCACAATATTTTTTCCCTTCTGTGAGTACCATACAATTTTCAATTTTTAGGCCGGTGATACTGTTATGTTTCGGTAGCTGAGGAGTGCAGGTAAAAAAGGCAATACACCAGAGCAGTTGGAATCTATGAGATTGCAGTACCCTGACTAACCACCACAACTAGAGGCAGCCGTGGAGCGTTCCTACGTTGGTCCTAGACGCCTCGTCACAGCCTGAGAAACTAACTACACCTAAAGATAGAAATAGGAAAGCTATCTGCCCCGGAGCAGAACCCCAAAGATAATAGAAAGCCCCAAACATGTAATGGCGGTTAGACAAGAGGAAATACTGACACAGAAAGAAAATAGCATGAGCAAACGCTGGGGCCCAAACTATCTAAATAGAAAAGGATAGGAAGGGTACTTACTGCAATCCAGAAAACCCTGAAAAGCACCAACTCTACTAATTTCAAAATCACCTGAGATCACACGACCTCTACCACCTAAATTAGTTCTCTGGTGTAACAAAATCAAAACAGCAGCCACTGAAAAAACTGGAAAAAGCAAAAGAACAAAACTCAGTGGCTGAACTAAACTGAGAGGGCAGAAGCCCCGGAGGGGACCCTGAAGGCCCCCAAAGAAGTGCAGGACAAAATGCAAAAATATAGCAAAAACACAAAAGAAGACAAAGTCTTATCTGTTAGCAGGAGATGCAGACACGACACAGCAGGCTACAAGGGAGACTGGAATGAAGGATTCAGACCAGAACAATTGATCACCGGCAACCCTGATGGGAAAATGACTCCCTTATATAAGACCAGTCAGTAACACCTGATTCCCAGTCCTCACAATCTTCACTAGCACCGCTTGTAACCACCAGAGGGAGCCTCTGCTCAGAACTCATCTCAAACCCATTCACAACACACAGGCATGTGAGTTACATCTGAGTTGCATAGTTATCGATGTCTAATGACTGAATTTTGCTAAATAATAAAATGCCTGTTTGTTAGGGAATCCCCACATGTATTCAATTTTTCTAGCAGCCACAAATCATGCAGCTACGGGGACTCAGACATAATTTACGAGCACGCCCGAGATACTCAGAGAACACCCGAGCATGCTCGGAAAACTCGAGTAACGAGCACACTCGCTCATCACTATTGTGTACAACTGAACCCAATATTCCCAATTGTATATTCTGTGTTATTTTTGCTGTCCAATCTGTAGCTCTCAGCACTAATGTGAACAGAGTCTCAAGGCCGATTTATAGGAACATAATCAGCAAACATGAAAACTTGCGGCAGATAAACCAGCTGACAGATGAGCAAAATGATCGTTCTCCGGCTGATCAGATTGTTTACGCGGCCCATTTAGAGGTCTACACGGGGCGATCTGCTGATAGCAACATGTAGGCTGTACAATTTTGTTGACCTATATGAATTGGGTCAACAAATTTTGCCCCCCGAAGAAGCAGGGCAAAACGTGCGCGTCGGGGCAGAGGGATGGAATCCCCATTTCACATGTTTGTTACGCTGCTAGCATCGAGGTAAAGACTCTAATGATTCCCATGGTCTAATATGTATTTATGAGGTATACCCTTCAATTGGCTCATAAGGTGCAATATTTTGAGTGAGTTTTAATGCCCTATTGAAGATGGTCACTGGTTATGACTAAGGTCACATTGAACTATATGTGGAGATCTTATGGGATCACACTTCTATGAGATTGCACCTTATTAAGATTTTGGCACAGGTGCGACTTCCCTCTATCCCTTGTGTTTAAAGGTACTGCCACACTAAACAATCCCGCTAGCGATCTCGTTAACGTTGCATACTAATGAGATTGACAGCGTGATTGTTATAATATCGCTAGTAGCTGCCTAATTTAGCGATGTTGTTAAGGACGCTATCGCGGTTAGCGATCTCCTTAACGACTTTGGGGGTACAAAAACACCGCACATCGCTCACAAAAAGGTGCCACACTCAGCGATATATGCTCACCAGCGGGACGCCAACGATAAAAATAGGGTCCAGAACGATGTGAACGATGAACGAGATCACAGCAGGGGCCACGTCGTTGTTACATGCCACACACACCGGCGTCACTAACGAGATCGCTAAATAGTGACGTTTTTTAGCGATCTCGTTAGCGACGCTGTTTAGTGTGGCATACCCTTAACTGTTGTTATAAGAGGTTAATAATGGTTTGTTGACGGGATTCATTGATATGTAATCATTTTAGAGCAATTGTAGAGTGCCCTTTTTTTGTAGATTAATTGAATCTGGCAGTCATTTGGTCTTTACCGTGCAGCTATACTGATAACTAGGGAGTTTTTTACCGTCTCTCATTTTTTATCTTGCATTTTTCATATAATTTTTTGGATTTTGTTCTACTGATGTTAATTAATAAAGTGTGATTTTAATAATTATCATGCTCTTTGCCCTTTTTTTCTTTGTCTTACAATTGGCAGAGAAATTGGTTTATTCAGTTGTTATTGTCTTGAGCAAATACTCTTTTCTAAAAATGTTGACACATATTTGGGAGTACTATATGAATTGGGCCATAGACGAGCGCCAATAAATATGTATCCTCTGCATGCATAGTTGACCGGTGCTGGGGAGGAATCAGGCCTGGTAAAATATTATAAATGAATTATCAGAATATTTACAATCCTGACGGAACGGGACACATGGGGATAACTACCGTATAATTCTTTTGATTTTTTTTTTAACTCTAAAGACCCCAGATACAGAAATCTATTGTATATTTATTTTATTTAGCTCTAGATATGACTTTATGTAATCGCTGAAAAAAAAAAATGAAGCAGGGACTTAATACGTTGTTTTTTTTTTCCTGCAGATGACAGTTTTCCACCGGTGGTTAAGCTAGAAGGTTGTGAGCAGAGCCTGCACACACATGTGAATATTTCTATGAAACTCATTCCAAGTATGTCCAGTATTTGCTGTTGAATCAGAATTTTCCATTTTTATTATTATTATTAAATCCATGCATTTGTCTTAACTGTTCCCAATGCTGGGTGTGGAATCTGGCTATATGGGGCAGTGCCATGACTAGTAATGTCATTGTGCACCATGGCTGCCTCTAACGGCTCCACATGATGCTACAGCTCACCTCTGTACAGAAAAGTCTGCTGATGGGACTGATAGTTTTATAAAATGTAGTTTTGTAGGGTTTATATTTAGGCGTCCTGTTATACATGTTCTGTCTTACACCACCACAAGAATTAGTTCTACAAGTTGTACCCTCTCTACCTCTTCGCCTACCGCTGTATTACTTACCTTACTAGTCATTCTGGAGACTAGGAAAACAGTAAGCATTCATACATCCGTGCTTAATGTACACATATTGTCCATATCTTCACTGATAAGACACCTACTTATGATTGTCTACTCTATGGGGTGTTCTTACGTCCCTTTTTTCTCAGACCAGCTCACCATATTTCTCCATTTTCTGCTCAGGTCAAAGAATTATAAACGGGAGATTATCAGTAAAGCACTTATTCACAGGCCTTCTGCCCATTACCCCTAAAAATTTAGTGGTACATTATAGAAATAGCTATTATGACAATACCATATAGGCCTAGCTCACACGGCCGTAGCATTTTTTCTGGTCACTTCCACAACATTTGGACATGACCGGCTTTGGATGCAGATGGGTGCAGGAGCTGACTGCTAGCTATTACATGCACTATTCTGATCTGTAACGTGGACAAGACTAGATTTTACCCACAGGGACCTTCAGTCCATTTGGACAATTTCTTGTGTGCATAGGAACTTAGGCTAATATTGGTCTGCACTGGGGTATGTGATCAGGGTCATTTGGATGTTTTGGTTGTCATTATGATTTAAAAAGAGAAAACACAGTAGTTTGACAATAAATGGCTTCACCCAACCACTAACCATGAGTGGAGAAAAAGTTTTGGTGTTATCATTCATATTCTCTGAAAAAAGGCCAAGAAAGCAAAAATTCTGCTGGGGTATGTAAACTTTTGAGCACAACTGTATATATCGGGCTATAATGGTGCAGCCAGACTCTGACTCAGGCCGCCCATGTTTGTGCAGCATCGATCAGCTCCCAGGTCCACTTTAAGGAATAATATAACTCAATTGTTGTGCAGGGAAGAACATTGACCGCTTATATGTCATAGTAGAGATTTGGAAGGAATCTGTGACGGTCTCGGTTACCAAAGCTGTCTTGTGTACTGGAGTTGATGATGAATTTGATTTCTGTGGAGCTCTCAAAGGAGGTAAGAAGTAATTGTATGCAAATTGTTTGTGTTAGTACACATGTAATGATATCCTCCAGCTCCACCGAGTAGTGCAAGTAACACTGATGGTCAGTACTGGATATACATCTCATATCCTCCATCTCCACTGAGTAGTACACGTAACACTGATGGTCAGTACTGGATATACATCTGATATCCTCCATCTCCACTGAGCAGTGCAAGTAACACTGATGGTCAGTACTGGATATACATCTTATATCCTTCATCTCCAATGAGTAGATACTCGCGGACTACTCTTGAATAATGTGGAGGGGCCCCATCTTGCTGGAAATAAAGCTCATTTGAATTAAGCTGTTGCTGTAAGTGGGGAACAACTTGATTCATTAGAATTTCCAGAGTTATCTCCTGTGACTGTTCCATAAAAAAAAATGGTCCAAAAACACTAAAACTTGAAATACCACCCCAAACATTGACACCAGGCTCATTTAGCTGTTGCTCTAATGTTAAATGCATGTTCTCATTTTACCAGTAAATACAATTATGTCTGTTAATATGGCCAGATAACATGAAAGAAGCTTCATCACTCCACATAATGTTATCTAAAATTACTGGATTTTCTTCAGTTTTGTTAAGCATAATCTCACTAAATTGCAGCCACCTGCCTGGATCATCCTGCAATAAACCATGAATTAGACGTGGACGATAAGCTTTCCACCCAATAGATTTCAGGATTCGCATGATAGAAGCTCGTGAAATTCCCAATTCTAAAGAGACTCTTCTGGTGGACTTTTTTGGACTCTGAACAAACGTTTCAGCAACAAGTTGTTTATTATTTTCTGTACAGGCTGTTTTGGGTTGACCAGTTTTTGGAGCATTAAGGATTGAGCCAGTGGCATCAAATTTGTCACGAATACAGTAAATGGTTTGTCTCTTTGGGGCTTGAGTACCAAATGTTTCAACCCAATTTGCTCTAACTGTTTCAGCATTATGAGATTTCCAATACTCTTTTAAAATCCATTTTCTTTGATCTGTATTTAAATTATTTGCCATTTTGGGGGAGATTTATCTGTGAAAACTGGATCTGTGAAACTGGTTCGGTTGCCCTTAGCAACCAGTCAGATTCCACCTTTCATTTTCCAAATAGTCTGTGAAGAATGAAAAGTGGAATCTGATTGGTTGCTAAGGGCAACTGGGTCAGTTTCACTTTACACCATGTTTGATAAATCTCCCCCTTCATAACCCTATTACACATACTGTCCACCTACTTTTGAACCACCCTGTATATATATATATACATATATATATACATATATATACACATCAGCGAAGATGCCGTGGACAAAGTCTATTGGAGTGGAATCACTGCTCTGTCTTATATTGTTTCACAGAGAGACTCCTCTTCCAACAAACAAAGCAGAAACACAAGTTCTGTCTGGGGTTCGCTGCGTGCTTTTGTCAGCATTAAAGTGTAGCATAGAATCCTTAGTTTACTGACCCGCAAGAAAAGGTAGCAACAAATCTGGGATTTCTGGCCGTTGATTCCGGTAGAAAAACGTGGTCTGTAAAGTCAATATACCTCACTAACTAACTATAGGCTTTGTTCTAGCCTTGTGTCTCTTAGGGCCAAAATATATTGTGATACGTGCATGTTTACTTACTGCGGCGTAGCAGTCGACTTTCGTGTTCTTATCACCAGGTCTGCTCCGAACAAAACAATCAGCACACACAGGCAGATGGAGCTCCTCCACCCGGTGGGCAATACCGAAGATGCTTGTGGTTTAACTCTTCCACAGGGTGCAGCACCTCTCACTTCAGGTCCCAGTCTATTATGTTACTTAACAGCTTTTACAGCAGGAACTTCCTTGAGTCTGGACAGGTTCGGATGCCGGACCAATTCAGCTCCAATCTGCCGCTGCTTTTAACTCAGTGGAGTGCTGTCACGAGAGGATGTCATCGGATCCCTCTCCAGCACAGCCTAACTCACACTCATTCCTGCAGACACTGCCCAAGATGGCCGTGCTTCCTCTTCCTGTGTTGCACTTTTTGTAATCCCTCCTCTCACATCTTATAGATACTTTGCAGTCTTTTAACCATGTTCAAACAACAGCGACATCTTGTGATCAGTTAACAACATTAACTATAAAGAAACAAATCTATTTACAACAAGTACAAGTGTCCTCAATTATACCGCCCTGGTGAGCCGACACACATCTCACATACATCTCATATCCTCCATCTCCACTGAGTAGTGCAAGTAACTGTGATGGTCAGTACCAGAAATACATCTCATATCCTCCATCTCCACTGAGTAGTGAAAGTAACAATGATGGTCAGTACCAGATATATATCTCATATCCTCCATCTCCACTGAGTAGTGCAAGTAACACTGATGGTCAGTACCAGATATACATCTCATATCCTCCATCTCCACTAAGTAGTGCAAGTAACACTGATGGTCAGTACCGGATATACATCTCATATCTTCCATCTCCACTGGTAGTGCAAGTAACACTGATGGTCAGTACCGGATATACATCTCATATCTTCCATCTCCACTGGGTAGTGCAAGTAACACTGATGGTCAGTACCGGATATACATCTCATATCTTCCATCTCCACTGAGTAGTGCAAGTAACACTGATGGTCAGTACCGGATATACATCTCATATCCTCCATCTCCACTGGGTAGTGCAAGTAACACTGATGGTCAGTACCAGATATGCATCTCATATCCTCCATCTCCACTGGGTAGTGCAAGTAACACTGATGGTCAGTACCAGATATACATCTCATATCCTCCATCTCCACTGGGTAGCGCAAGTAACTCTGATGGTCAGTACCAGATATGCATCTCATATCCTCCATCTCCACTGGGTAGTGCAAGTAACTCTGATGGTCAGTACCGATATACATCTCATATCCTCCATCTCCACTGGGTAGTGCAAGTAACTCTGATGGTCAGTACCAGATATACATCTCATATCCTCCATCTCCACTGGGTAGTGCAAGTAACTCTGATGGTCAGTACCAGATATGCATCTCATATCCTCCATCTCCACTGGTAGTGCAAGTAACTCTGATGGTCAGTACCGGATATACATCTCATATCCTCCATCTCCACTGGGTAGTGCAAGTAACTCTGATGGTCAGTACCAGATATACATCTCATATCCTCCATCTCCACTGGGTAGTGCAAGTAACTCTGATGGTCAGTACCAGATATACATCTCATATCCTCCATCTCCACTGGGTAGCGCAAGTAACTCTGATGGTCAGTACCGGATATACATCTCATATCTTCCATCTCCACTGGGTAGCGCAAGTAACTCTGATGGTCAGTACCAGATATGCATCTCATATCCTCCATCTCCACTGAGTAGTGCACGTAACACTGATGGTCAGTACCAGATATACATCTCAGGAGGCCGTAGGAACAGAATACTGGTACCTGAGACTCTTCCCACCAAGTGGACAATCTGTTACCTCTCATGACATGTCTTTTTTAGTAAATCCTTGCATCTACCATTTAGGGATGTGTTCCTATACACTCCGATGCTATTAGATCAGTAGTTGGCGCTGCCAGTCTGTATGGACACACCACTTATACAAGAGAGAATTTTGCTTGATGAGTGCCCAGAGAAAAGTATTGCAACCTTCTGATGTTGGATCCCGTGGAAGGAAAGAAAGCACAAATTATTATAGTCTCCAGAGGCCAGCCCTAAGCAGAGACGAAACTACAGAGGCCTGTGGAAACCGCTGGGAAACATGGGACACCCAGGACAGCAGGGAAGCCCCAGGCAAAAAAAACAGAACACTGAGTAGACACGACTTATAAAAGTATTGACTTAACTGTGGAAAGAAATCTTCATCGTCCTCCCAAGAAAGATGTTTTTCACAGACCCTTTTGACATTTTCCAATCAGTGCTGGCTTTTTAGAGCAGCGTTTCCCAACCAGGGAGATGTTGGAACCCATCAGGGAAGCCGCAACCCTGGATTAAAAAAATGCCGGCTGGAGAAAACAAAAGACCACATCATGAACGCAGAGAGTTAGACAGTGGGCCACGGATGGCTTCCTGCAGCATCACCGAGGTATTAAATTGCCTCCAGATTTTTAAATGGAACCTGTCATGTTCAAAAACACTACTTACTGCCAGCTATAGGGTCAATTATAGCTTTATAGGGAGCTGGTCACCAGGTTTTTGCCTCCTAATCTGAGAGAAGTATGATGTAGGGGCAGAGACCCTGATTCCAGCGATGTGTCACTTACTGGGCTACTTAGTGTACTTTTGATAGAATCACTGTTCAATCAGTAGGAGATTATTACTAGAGGACTAGTAAAGCTGCTGCAAGGTAACCCTCCATATTCATGATATTTGTATAACCCAGCCCCCACTATTGATTGGGAGCCTTCTGCCTATGCACAGTGTATACAGAAAGCTGTCAAACAATGATTATACAGGGCTAGGAATTGCGAAGACTGCAAGAGCTGCAGCAGATTAAAATCAAGATCAAAGCTACAGCTAGAAGCCCAGAACGTGACACATCACTGGAAACAGGGTCTCTGCCCCTACATCATGCTACTCTCAGATGGAGCAACAAAAACCTGGTAACAGATTCTTTGTAAAATCATTTTAGGTTAGCTGCCTTAGGCTATTTTCACACTCGCGTTTTTTTGCACAGCGCATCGTGCGCACATGAAACGCATGCAAACGCTTATAAACGCTGCGATATTTAGTCGCATCAGCGTGCCCATTACAACAAAAAAACGCAGCGTTTGTATGCTATTTCAAGCGTTTTTGCATGCGTTTGCATTTTTTCGGCACATGGGTTGTCTACGTGTCACATTACTATCAACTCTGTCTCTATCATCTGTCTCTATCATCTGTCTCTATCACCTCTGTCTCTATCATCTCTGTCTTTATCATCTGTCTCTATCATCTCTGTCTCTATCATCTCTGTCTCTATCATCTCTGTCCCTATCATCTGTCTCTATCATCTGTCTCTATCATCTCTGTCTCTATCATCTGTCTCTATCATCTCTGTCTCTATCATCTCTGTCTCTATCATCTGTCTCTATCATCTCTGTCTCTATCATCTCTGTCTCTATCATATCTGTCTCTATCATATCTGTCTCTATCATCTCTGTCTCTATCATCTGTCTCTATCATCTCTGTCTCTATCATTTATCTCTATCATCTCTGTCTCTATCATCTCTGTCTCTATCATCTCTGTCTCTATCATATCTGTCTCTATCATCTCTGTCTCTATCATCTGTCTCTATAATCTCTGTCTCTGTCATCTGTCTCTATCATCTCTGTCTCTATCATCTGTCTCTATCATCTCTATCATCTGTCTCTATCATCTGTCTCTATCATCTCTATCATCTGTCTCTATCATCTGTCTCTATCATCTCTGTCTCTATCATCTCTGTCTCTATCATCTCTGTCTCTATCATCTCTGTCTCTATCATCTGTCTCTATCATCTCTGTCTCTATCATCTCTGTCTCTATCATCTGTCTCTATCATCTCTGTCTCTATCACCTTTTTATCTACACTCCTCACAAATTTGCTTGTGTAAGGGTTGTTTAAACCATTATTTACTCCAAAATCGCGTGCGTGCAAAAGCGCTCATGAGCGCAAAGCCATGCACACGCCAGCGCACCCATAGACTGCAATGTTATTTTTTGCGCACGCGTTTTTTTAAAGCGGTTGGGCGGAAAAAAAATGCAACATGTAGCGTGTAGCGCGTATGGGCGCACACCTGGAAAATGCGCAGCGCACGACAAACGCAGATGAACGCGTGCAAGCGCTAGACCCTGCG
This sequence comes from Oophaga sylvatica, assembly GCA_033576555.1. Taxonomy (NCBI): domain Eukaryota; kingdom Metazoa; phylum Chordata; class Amphibia; order Anura; family Dendrobatidae; genus Oophaga; species Oophaga sylvatica. The sequence continues at coordinate 374,702,386 of JARQOD010000006.1, forward strand.
CCCGCCATGTTAAAGATAGGGGAACATTGTGCATGCGTCCGATAGCACACGATGCGCTGCGCAAAAAACGCAAGTGTGAAAGTAGCCTTACTGGAGCAATATGAATGAATAAGGGTGCTCACTGTAAAACTAAAACTTTGGTGCTCAGGAGAAAGCAGAAAATCAATATAAATGTATAACTCCGGCACTCCAAATAGACAAAAAATAAAGTTTATTCATAAAGTTATAGACACTTCAATGTTGATCACATGAAATTTTTCATAAGTTAGACAAAAAAAATTTTTTTCAACGTTTCGGCTGAATAGCCTTTTTCAAGAATAATGTCTGTTTCTGTGAAACACAATAAACATAAAATCAGAATACATGAATACAAGAAGGATTATAAATGTTTATACCCAACAAGTCCCATGAAAAGTAAGAAAAGGGAAAACAAAATGGAGGATAATACCTCGCAATGTGAACAAGAGTATAACCTTATACAGAGAAACAGGTAAACTCTGGTTAATCAGAAAATGCTGGCTCAATAACAATCATTGTGATGAAGACATCTAACGGATTTACCAAAAGGCTAGGCACTAGTGATAGCAGAGTATAAATATTAGACCCACAAATGTAGGGCAAAATAGAGTATATTTATATATAAATTAAAAGTGAATAAATCATGGTAGCCCAAAAAGAGAAAAAAAAAGGGGGGAAAACTAAAGCATGAAGAACAACAAGACAGGAAAAAAACATTTTTCACCAGAATACATTACTATTACCTCATATATAGTGTCCTTTCTGGAAAAAGAAGCGGTGATCCCACCCTAAAACGGAAAGCAAATTGCCACATGACAAACATTACAGGGAGTGCTATATAGATATGCACGAGTCGTTGCCCTCCATATAACGCGCCAATTCCCAGAAATAATGGAGACAGTGGCGAACAACATGTTAAGGCAAGTACCCAAAACACCGCCCATCTGACCTGACTGCCATCATTTAAATATCCCGCCAATTTAGGGTGACAGATTCCCTTTAAGTGTCAAGACCAGAGAAGACCAAGTAAATCCAGGTGTAAGGCACCGATGGAAGAAGACGTCCGGTGAGCAGGGTTGATATGGAAATTTAATTAGGATAAAAATATCCTGTGTTTGCTGCTTGCCATGTCCAAATCTCTATATAATGTCTTTTTGAGCGCTCAGAACGAAATGAGGACTGTCCACACGAAAGTGTCAGTATAACAGTTCGTCAAAGACATACATTTATTATTCATTCAAGGTTTTATACGTTTACAAAAAGGGCTGGTTAGTCAATTAACATACAATTAAAAGCTGCTAGATTATTGGCTGTTCTAGTGTAAATATGATAATTATGATTAAAAGAGCTGAAGTTGCAGAATTATTGTTTATATTCTTGTGACCTAGTTGCCTTGCATAACTATAATGTAAACAACAGATATCTAATAGGACATTTTGTACTTCATGCATTTGTTCCTTTACGAAGGTCTTATGGAGGCCAGATTTCTTTAAAACGACTGATTATATCTGGCCTAGAAATATGTGAGCACAAGGTTTTTTAGCAAGTGAGATCTATCTAACTGTGAACTGTGAATACATATATGTGAATATACTTTGAATATATGGAATACATATATATTTCCATGACAGTCCCCCCTTAGATACCACTTGCCCTAAAAAACCTGCTCCTGGCCCAAGCGCTGCAACTCTTTTGTTCTGCCTGTGAGTTGAGACACCCCTAGCGCATGTCTCCCCCACCGAATATAGACTTTTCGCAAATGGGCGGTCAGGAGGACTGTCCCTGTCAGGGGTTTATGTGTTTGCAATCATAGTCTCCTTATTTGATAGGATGATTCATCAAGGATGTGTATTCTCAGTCTGGAGGTAGTTCGGAGATCTGGTCAAGCCAGGCAGTTCCATCTGGACTGGTGCGAGGTCCAAGATGGTGAGTGGCATCAAATTGGTTGTCTCCTGAACAGTTTTTTCCATTATCCTGCGGATACAAGGAATAACACAGCAACCAGTAATTAATGCAAAAATGAGAACCCCCATAATGGCTGTCCCAACCTGTGCCAACATTTTCTGCCACCCACTCATCCACCCAAAGTATCGATCCCATGGGTCAGTGACACCTGAGTTCTGTTTCAGTTCCTCTGATAACTCATTAAGTTTCTGTATTGCCATTGTGACTTTACCATTTGGGCCAGTGTTGTCTGGGATGTAGGTGCAACAGGTGTCTTTGATCATTTTGTAAACACCTCCTTTCTCAGCTAGAATCATATCCAAAGCCATTCTATTCTGGAATGCCATAATGGAAGTGGGGCCTAACTGTGCTGTCAAACCTTTTACAGCATCTATGGTGAAGTTAACAAATCTCTGCTGGTTATAATAGATGTAATTTATCCAATCAACATTTTTGTTTATAGTTACTAGTGGCAATAGTGACTCAAATCCTGCTTTAACTTGGTCTCTGGCCTTGAACTCATCAGGTAGGTCATCTGGTCATCTGTCTGGTCAGTCAGAGCATCCACGACATCCTTCATGGCTTAGGTGTCTCTCCTGGTATGGGAGCTTCCTTGCAATGCGATACGTGGATTCAAACAGGCTTTCCCTCTAGTTACACAGAGGTTGATGTCATCTGGGGCTCTTGGACAGGATCATCAAATCTGGCAGTGAGGAGAAAAACTCGAGAATGGACATTAGTTTTTGACCAATTCAATTACATAAGTGTTATGATTTGGTAGCTGAGGAGAGCAGGCAAAAAAAGTAATACACCAGAGAGGTTGGAATCTATGGGATTGCAGTACCCTGACTAACCACCACAACTAAAGGCAGCCGTGGAGCGTTCCTACGTTGGTCCTAGACGCCTCGTCACAGCCTGAGAAGCTAACTACACCTAAAGATAGAAAAAGGAAAGCTATCTGCCCCGGAGCAGATCCCCAAAGAACATAGGAAGCCCCCAAACATGTAATGGCGGTTAGACAAGAGGAAATACAGACACAGACAGAAAATAGAATGAGCAAACGCTGGGGCCCAATCTGTCTAGATAGAAAAGGATAGGAAAGGCACTTACTGCAACCCCAAAAAAACCCCTGAAAAATACCAACTCTACTAATTACAAAAACACCTGAGATCACACGACCTCTACCACCTAAATTAGTTCTCTGGTGTAACAAAAACTAAACAGCAACCACTGAAAAAACTGGAAAAGGCAAATGAACAAACAGTGGCTGAACTAAACTGAGAGGAGCATAAGCCCCCCGAAGGGGACCCGGCAGACCCCCACAGAAGTGCAGGACAAAATGCAGGCACCAAAAAACTAAAAGAAGAAAATGTCTTATCTGTTAGCAGAAGATGCAGGCACGAAACAGCTTTTCTGGGTCTCTGGGAGTGTGCCTTATGCTAAACAGTGCAATAGGGAGTGTGTCATGCCATGGTTTGCGTGTCTCTTGGGCAATTTTTCAGCATTCTATTCTTAAGTGTTTCGTTCAGTTTTTTCTACCTTCCTGCTGCTCTGGGGTGGTAAGGAGTGTGTAGGCCTAAATCTGACCCTACTGCTAATCGGGTCTTGTGTGTCAGATTTGCTGTGAATGCGAGTCCCTGATCACTTTCTATCATTTCTGGAACCCCGTATCTGCACACTATTTTCCGAAAGTAGCTTCGTTGCAGTAGTCTTTGCTGACTTGGAAGGCTTCTGTTCATCTTGAAAATTCTTCTTTTGACCACAATGGCGTATTTGAATCCTTCACTTGGCGATATCTGGATGTGGTCTATCTGGATCCTTTGAAGCTGGTAAAGTGGTCTTTCCAGATGAGGTGAGGGGGTCTTTCTTCCATACGTCCAGGCTTGCATTTGCCGCAGGTCAGACAGCTGCTGGTGAATTTGGCTGTTAGGGTGGAGATCCCTGAAGCGAACCAGTAAGCACCAATCAGATCATTCATTTGTGTCTTTGATATGTGGATGTGGGTCCATCTACCCATTGGACCACCATAGGGTGCATACTTTGTGGTAGGCAGAGTTTGAAGTCTATTATTGTTAGCCTTCCTTCTTCACGTGTTGCTTTTTTCGCATTCAGCTCTTCTTCTCCTTTTGGAGCTTGGTCTTGTAACTTCTTGAGCAGATCCCAGGACGTCTTTTTGTCAGGTTTCTTGTCTTCAGTCGTCATGTAGTAGCCGTCCGGCTCTACGACCTCTCCCACTTCTCCATGTTGTCTTCCTTTGGCTGCTTCTTTGGCTGCCATGTCCGCCATGTTATTGCCTCACGCCTCTTCTGTTTTCAGTTTTCCATGCACTTTGATTTTTCAAATTGCCACCATTTTGGAAGTTGGAGTATACCCAGTAGGTCCCTGAAGGCTCCATGATGCTTCACGGTTGTCCCGTTTGCTGTGATGAAGTCCCTTGTAGCCCAGATGGGTCCAAAGTCGTGTGCTATGCCATGCGAGTACCTGTAGTCCGTGTAGATGTTTGCAGTCTTGCCTTCTGCCATCTGGCAGGCCTTTGTCAGCGCTATCAATTCTGCTTCCTGGGCTGACAGGCTAGGTGACAGACTTCTGGACCACAGGATTTCTTGATTGCTGGTCACTGCACTTCCTGTGTTGAAACTTCTTCTGGAGCCATCCAAGTATCCCCCCTTGGGAGTGGGAGTAGAGTGGCCGGGCTGAGGACTGTAGGTCTGGAGACGGTGACATTATGAGACAAAGGCAATAGAGGCGCCACAAAGATGCCTGGCGGTGGAGAGATTACTGTTGGTTGAGCTTGATTGAAGATTGCCAAGATGTCGTGTGGAGTGAGAGTTTCCAGTGGCTGTCCAAGAGTGATTTCAGCAACCTTGTCCAGGAGGGTGTGTGCTGCAGATACTGCCATCAGGCAGGAGGGTGCTCTTCTTGCAACTGGATCCAAGCGGGCTGAGAGGCAGCCTAAAAGTCTCTGTTTTCCCCCGTGAATCCGTGCCAGGACTCCAGTAGCATGACCTTCTTTCTTCCATCAGGTAGACGGAAAGACTTTTCATAGTCAGGTAGGCTTGGTATTGGCACTGAGACTGTGGAGTTCTTCCAATCTCCTGAATGGGTTGAAGGCTGCGTCTGATAGAAGGAGCGGGGTTGCGTTGATGCAAGCGCACAGAGGCTGCATTAGGACTGAAGCATCAGGGATCCAGGTTCTGCAATATGACACTAGACCAGGGAAGTCCTGCAGCATTCTTGGAGTTGTTGGGGGAGCCATCTTCTCCACAGTGGTCTTCCAGTCTTTTGACATGTGTTTCGTCTTGTGGGCAATACAGTGTCCCAGGGATGTAACTTGCTTCTGGCATCACTGGACTTTGTTCTTCCAGACCTTGCGTTGCTGTTCTTCCAGGTAGAGTAGGAGAGATAAGGAATAGACTGTGCAGGTGTCGATGTCAACCACACAAAAGAGAAAGTCATCCACGTGTTGTAGAAGAGTGACTCTTGCATATTCTGCAATCCAGTTGATGAGGATGGAGGACATTGTCTTGGTGAAACTTGAAGGGCTTGTTTTGAGCACCTTGAGGCAACATTGTCCATATGCACTGCACTGGTGCGTGAAAGCAGGCCTCCAGATGGAGGGGAAACACTGAAGAAGGTACTGGCCAGGTTGATCACCGTGAATACCGTTGCGGTGACTGGGACTCTTGAGAGCAGAGTGTGATGGTTCAGCACTGTTGGGGTTTCAAATACCGTAGCCTCTTTCGCGGACTCTTGAGAGCAGAGTGTGATGGTTCAGCACTGTTGGGGTTTCAAATACCGTAGCCTCTTTCGCGGCCTCCAGGCCTTGCACCATTCTGAACTCAGTGGGGTTTACAGTCTTTTTCTTCACTGTGTAAAGCTGGGATTGATTCCGATGGGCGAGGCAGCCCAGTTTGGCCTTGTCCTTCAGTATGCGGCAGGGGACTCCCATCTGCTGGTGCAGAGCTGGTGGGAAAACAAGCCGTCTACTAGGATCCACATCATGAGAGATGACGACCAGCTGGCTTTCTTGTTCTCCACCAAGACAGTCACTGTGTTAGCACATTCTCTGGTCACAGGGGGTCTTCTTGTTGGGACGTCTCCTTGAACGGCTGCTTTTTTCTCAGCACGGGCCATCAGTAGTTTCTTTTTCTCCAGCTCGATCTCAGGTCAGTATTTGTGCACAAGTTTGAAGAGCTGAGTGCCTTTTTCCGGTCTAGGGCCTGGGTGAACTGGTTGATTGCAGGGGGCACCTCCTGGTGCTTGCAAAAGATGAACCTCTGGCGTTAGAGCTGGATGAGGTGTTGCCATTCCATGAAGCGAGTAGAGTCCTTCTTGAGTTGAATATCCTGGCCAATGTCAAAGTTCTCAGGCCGTCTTCTTAGGCGAGTTCACTTAGACCTTCAGTTGGTCAGAGACATCTTGACTCTGGGTGATGGAGTGGCTTTTCTGGTACTATGTCCAGCACCTCCTGTGATAGGTCTGCAGTGTGGTTGTTTGAGGTTCCTGTTTCTTCTTGGGTCAGGGTGAAGAAAGTGTCATGGTCCCATCTTCCTGGAACACTCTGGTCGCTTTCAGCTTCTGCAGTAGGTCCACTCCCAATAGGTTGAGGGTGCAGGTTTTTTACACAACAAACTGGGACATGATGGAGTGTTCTGGCTGAGTCCACACGCTCAGGGGCTTCATAATCTGGAAATATCTGACTTGACCATCAATTCCCATGCAGGAAGCAGAAGATTCTGATAGGTAGGTGAGGTTGCGGAGTTCCACAAGAAAAGATATGACTACGCCATCCACTCTCAGGATATTGGTCCCACTGGTGGGGTTCCTTGTGGACTTGGTGTGCTCTTGTCCTATGGACGGGGTTCTTCACTGCTTTCTGTGTTTCTTCTTTTTCTGGGTGAAGTCAGTGTTCTGCACTTGTTCCGGAAATGACCAAACTTGCCACAGTTGTAACACTTGACATTCCTTCTGTCCCGGCGGGACTAAATCCTTTTTGCTACTGTGAGCAGGGTATCCATTGCTATTGACGTGTACTCAGGCCTGGCTGCTACCAGTGGTTTCCTGATTGGTTCTCTCAGTCCATGCACAAAAGCCTGTGCCAACATCCGTCCGTGTGTCTGATCATGGGTAATGAGGCCCAAATCTTGAAACACTTGTATTAGTCTGTCATGGAACTTCTCCACAGACTCTGTCTTGTCTTGACTCGTGACATGTAGGCTGAGAGTTTGTCCTGTCAGTCTGCTTTTGGCCCATTCTCTGAGTTGCTCAATTAGCTTTGGTCCTGTCTCCCAGGCATACGCATCTAACTCTGCTGGATGTTTGAAGTGTTCTCTCATAATTGACCAGAATGCATCACCTGCTTTTATTTCCATTACGGTCCAGAGATCAGTCCAGGCTGCTGTATACATTTGCTGGATCTGCTGCATTTTTTGGCAAAATGGCATGGGGTGTATCCCTGGGTCTGGCAGCATACTGATCACCTGGCTTGGGATGAAGGGCTCATAGGATGGTGCCTCTACCTGTCCCTGCTCTATTGGTGCTTGTGTGTTTTCTTCCCTAGTATTGGGCAGCATGTGTGACGTTGCATCTTCATCTTCATTAGATAAGAAGTGACATGGTGTACTTGGTGCATACACTGGGTGAGATTTGGGCTTTAAAGTTGTCTTGCTGCATGGGGATTTCCCACTTCCTTGCTGAGGCTGCGGTGGATCAGTGTCATGGTTCCATGCTAGCAGCCCTGTAGCTATACCACTCCCCTATGAAGCCCTAGCAGTGGACTGTTGTGTCTGGGGACTACATGTAGCGTTTTGTGTAGGGAGATCTGTACTTTCTTCTCCTGATATAATGACTGGCAATGTTTGTACTGTGCTTGGGGTAGACAAGGTGCCCTGTGCTGGAGACACTGAATACAGGAACACCACATTGCTTGGATTGGGCGTTGACCCAGTTGATGACGAAGTAGAAAAAAGAGGAAGAGAAGGGAGGTGTGAGGGAGGAGCGAGAGAAAGGGAGGGGAGGGAGAGAAGAGTGAAAGGGGGAAAAGAGAGAAAGATGGAGGAGAGAGAGAGAGAAAGATGGAGGGGGAGAAGTAGAAGAAGATGAAGAAGAAGATTTGAGAGTTGGAGAGGAAGAGATAGAAGAAGAGGAAGATGAAGAAAATGGATGTGTCAGAGATGTGATGGAGGGAAAAGAAGGAATGAGAGGGATGGCAGCGAGGAAAGAGGAGAAAAGTCTGAAGAAGAAAGAGAAAGGGACTGAGAGAAGAAAAAGGAGAGGGTGTCCCCCCTGTGACTCTTGAGAGGGGATGGTTGAAACAAAAATGCCTTCTCCCTGTGGAGAGAGGCGGGGAGCGTTTTTCCCTGTACAAGGCTCCTTACTCAATGAGAGCAGCCTACACCTGTCCCGTGTCTCCACATGATGGACATGTGATGTGTGTGACTCTGAATTCTGCTCTTGTGACATGTCAGTGATCTTTTTCTCACAGATGATTTAACACCTTTTCAAACTTATTCACATAAAAAAAAAAAAAAAAAAAAAAAAAATTTCCTCGCCGAATGCCCGACGGGAGGGGCTGCTCAGACCACTGCGTAGTTTGTGTCTGCTCTCTCCCACAGCCTGTAATTCTCCTTATCTATGTGACCTTGTTCTAAGGCAAGCTTGTAGAAAAAAAAAATGGCTGGAGAAATAAAGCTCTAAAATAAATTGCTTAGAGAAAAAAAAAAATCTCTCCAAAATCATTTAAAAATGTACTTAAAAGAAAAATTTTTTTTTTTTTTTAAAAAACAAAAAGTTAGATTTAGTAAAAAACTCTAGAAAAAGTAAACAAAACAAAAAATAAATTCACCAAAAAGGGGAGAAAAGAAAAAAACCGTATTAATCATAAAACTCTGAAAAACAACCCTTGTTACTAAAACAGCTAATTAAAAATCTCTGGAATGTCAGCTGGCTGCTTCCCCCCTCCCTTCCTTATATCTCTGCTTGCTGTCTCTATAGGCACTGAAATCACGTAACAAAAAAAAAAAAAAAAAAATTATTATTCCTCAGAATAGGAAAAAATGAATATAGTTCAGTCTGAATGCCTGATAATTCTCACGTTAAAACCTGTAGCCAAAAAACTAGCTTAAAAAAATAAAAATCAAAGCCAAGAAACAGAATGCCTGATAACGTGATTAGTATTGCAAACAGTGCAGACAGAACATTCCCGCTGTGTCGGCTTCTTATGTGCGCCCGGCGTGTCATGAAGACAACTTCCGGGTTATTGCTTGAGAGGTGAAGGGCGGTGTGCGCATATGCTGGACGAAAGCAGCCGAAATATGCCGAAGTGCCGAAGGAAAAACAGCAGTAGTGCGCATGCGTCCCTGGCCGAAGCACAGGGAGATGAATCATTTCTGCTCCGTGATTACTTGCTAATGAAAAGGAGAGAATAAAAAGGGGAAGACTAATTAGAATGACAAAAGGAGAAAGTACATATGTTATGCAGTCGTAAACTGGATTACTAGTATAAAGAAACAATATAACACGATAAAAATACACAAACCATTAATTATGCACTAGAAATATGAGCTACCACATTATAGTATACTTTATAAGGATATATTAGAGATAAAAGGAATGAGGGTAACAACGATAACAGCCCCAGAGGACACATTACTTAGTATACATTATACCAAACTTATTTATAGAATAGAAGACCACTGAACAGGGAAATCCATATGAGAGTGTAAGGGAAAAGCCTACATGTTAACTAAGAAATTCATAGTCCCTATTGAGACCCAAAGGGGAAAGAGTTTGTAATGTGTGTATCCAAAATGATTCACGTTCTTTTAGTTGTTTCACCCTATCACCTCCTCTCCTAGAAACAGGAACATGATCTATAACTTGAAACTTCAGTTGAGCAATATTGTGATTATATTGACGAGAATGCGCAGGAATTGGAAGAAAAACTCGTCCACAATGAATGGTAGACTTGTGCTGAGAAATACTGTCTGGTATGTGTTGGGTAGGGTTGAGCGATACTTTCCGATATCCAAAAGTATCGGAATCGGAATGGTATCGCCGATACCATTAAAATATCGGCGATACCCGATACCGATACCGGAAGTCCCATGTAAGTCTATGGGAACAAAATATCGGAATTAAAAAAAAACCATTCTTGCCTTGTTGGTTAATTGTACATGAAGGAAAACAACAAACAGTAATGTAGAATGTATTGGGGAAGGTTGAGGAGACATTAAAGGCATAGATGTTTAACCCAATCAAATGGAATAGCATATATATATATATTTTTTTTAAAGATGTTCGGATTGACGAATAAATTGACAATGTTGTTAACGTTTTTTCTATTTTGGCAAATATGTATATTTCACAACTTCCATGCTCTTCACCTTTTTAACTTTTCACACACTTTCTCCTTCATAATCTTCAGCAGCATCATCTTTTTCATCAAATTATTCTTCATCTTCACCTTCTTTATCTTCTTCTTAAACTTCTTGCTATTCATCTTTTTGTTAACATTACTCATATTCTTCTTATTAAACTATTATTCTTATTCATATTGTACTTCATCTTCTTCATCATATTCTTATTTGTGACAGAGAATCCTGTACTTGTAATCTGTCAAAGTATGACTTTTTCATCCTTCCGTTCTTGCTGTCACAAAAGATTTAAATTACAACAGTATTTGTCCGTGTTCAGTTTAGCCTGCAGCAGCAGGCATTTTCCAGGGGCACCACGAGGAGGAACGGACTCACCCCCATACACTGCTTAGTCTTCTTCTGCTTAGAATTTAGAGCATATATTTTGCTCTTCATTTTGGTCTTATACTTCATGTTCTTCTGCTTTTTGATCTTCTGCTTATTGTTCTTAAGTCTCTTGTTCTGTATCTTGCAGTTTGTCTTAACCTTCTTAGTCCTGTTTGGTAATCTTTTATTTCTTCTTTGTGATGGTGTTTAGGCTGGTTGGCTTGATGCTCGTCGTCCTTGTGGTCGTCATCTTCTTCGGGGTGGTCATCAGGGTCGTCGTCTTCATTGTTGGAGATCCAGAGTGATTACCCAAAAAAGCATTGAAAAAATCTTCAATTTGTAAATGTAGCAGAAGGTACAAGAGTCAATGCAAGTAACGAGGACCAGCTGACTGTGCTGGAACCCGGAGGGGCAGCAGAAGGAAAAGAGCCAATGGCACAACCGAGGACCAGCTGATGTTACTGGGACACGGTTACTAAGCAGGAGGTACCTGTGCTCCAAAGCACTACCAAGGACCAGCAGACGTTGCTGGAACTCGGATACCGAGATGGAGGCACCTAGGCCAAAGTCACTGCGGAGAACCAGCTGACGGTACTGGAACCCGGACGGGTAGCAGAAGGTACCCATGGAAATTTAAGATGACAGGCCGCGAGCCGGCCGCAGTTACCGAATCCCACAGTACTACAGTGGGTGATTGTCCTATTGTCACAACGGAAACAGCCTTTATTTGCATATCCCGCAGCACACATAGGAAGCACCTAAACTCCAAGCACCATAGAGTCGGCTAACCCGACCACAACACGACAGGACAACTTATTTGAGGTTAAGTGACGTTTACACTGAGAGGAAACAGATGGCGTGCTGTAACCAGTCTGGGCAGGAGTGAGTACCCGTGCCAATGACACTTCCGAGCAACAACTGGCGGTGTTGTAGCCCAGGGATGAGAAGAGAACATGGTGGAGGCAGCAGGACTTTTTGCCGTTCACACAGCAGGGGAACAGCTGACATTACTGAACCCCAGTAACACAGGAGCAAGTGTAGACTGTGCTAACAGCACTTCCGAGCTACAACTGGCGGTGTTGTAGCCCAGGGATGAGAAGAGAACATGGTGGAGGCAGCAGGACTTTTTGCCGTTCACACAGCAGGGGAACAGCTGACATTACTGAACCC
>JARQOD010000006.1:374714358-374770528 GCA_033576555.1 Oophaga sylvatica
CCTGATGGTCAGTACCGGATCCCCCATCTTTTTCCCTCCATCTCCCCCTGGGTAGTGCAAGAAACATGATGGTCATCCCGGTTATACATCCCCTTTTCCCTCCATCCCCACGGGGTAGTGAAAGTAACATGTTGGTCATACCAGATTTACTCCTAAAAATCCCCAAATCTCCACTGGGTTTGGCAAGAAAACCTGATGGTCAGTCCCGGTTTATACATCTCATACCTCCATCCCCACGGGTTGGCAAGAAAACACTGATGGTCAGTCCCAGTTTGCATCTATATCCTCCATCCCAGGGGTTTGTGAAAGTAACCTGTTGGTCAGTACCGGTATGCTTCTATATCCCCATCTCCACTGGGTAGCGCAAGTAACTCTGATGGTCAGTACCAGATATACATCTCATATCCTCCATCTCCACTGGGTAGTGCAAGTAACTCTGATGGTCAGTACCAGATATACATCTCATATCCTCCATCTCCACTGGGTAGCGCAAGTAACACTGATGGTCAGTACCAGATATACATCTCATATCCTCCATCTCCACTGGGTAGTGCAAGTAACTCTGATGGTCAGTACCAGATATGCATCTCATATCCTCCATCTCCACTGGGTAGCGCAAGTAACTCTGATGGTCAGTACTGGATATACATCTCATATCCTCCATCTCCACTGGGTAGTGCAAGTAACACTGATGGTCAGTACCAGATATGCATCTCATATCCTCCATCTCCACTGGGTAGCGCAAGTAACTCTGATGGTCAGTACCAGATATACATCTCATATCCTCCATCTCCACTGGGTAGTGCAAGTAACTCTGATGGTCAGTACCAGATATACATCTCATATCCTCCATCTCCACTGGGTAGCGCAAGTAACACTGATGGTCAGTACCAGATATACATCTCATATCCTCCATCTCCACTGGGTAGTGCAAGTAACTCTGATGGTCAGTACCAGATATGCATCTCATATCCTCCATCTCCACTGGGTAGCGCAAGTAACTCTGATGGTCAGTACTGGATATACATCTCATATCCTCCATCTCCACTGGGTAGTGCAAGTAACTCTGATGGTCAGTACCGGATATACATCTCATATCCTCCATCTCCACTGGGTAGCGCAAGTAACTCTGATGGTCAGTACCAGATATACATCTCATATCCTCCATCTCCACTGGGTAGTGCAAGTAACACTGATGGTCAGTACCAGATATGCATCTCATATCCTCCATCTCCACTGAGTAGTGCACGTAACACTGATGGTCAGTACCAGATATACATCTCAGGAGGCCGTAGGAACAGAATACTGGTACCTGAGACTCTTCCCACCAAGTGGACAATCTGTTACCTCTCATGACATGTCTTTTTTAGTAAATCCTTGCATCTACCATTTAGGGATGTGTTCCTATACACTCCGATGCTATTAGATCAGTAGTTGGCGCTGCCAGTCTGTATGGACACACCACTTATACAAGAGAGAATTTTGCTTGATGAGTGCCCAGAGAAAAGTATTGCAACCTTCTGATGTTGGATCCCGTGGAAGGAAAGAAAGCACAAATTATTATAGTCTCCAGAGGCCAGCCCTAAGCAGAGACGAAACTACAGAGGCCTGTGGAAACCGCTGGGAAACATGGGACACCCAGGACAGCAGGGAAGCCCCAGGCAAAAAAAACAGAACACTGAGTAGACACGACTTATAAAAGTATTGACTTAACTGTGGAAAGAAATCTTCATCGTCCTCCCAAGAAAGATGTTTTTCACAGACCCTTTTGACATTTTCCAATCAGTGCTGGCTTTTTAGAGCAGCGTTTCCCAACCAGGGAGATGTTGGAACCCATCAGGGAAGCCGCAACCCTGGATTAAAAAAATGCCGGCTGGAGAAAACAAAAGACCACATCATGAACGCAGAGAGTTAGACAGTGGGCCACGGATGGCTTCCTGCAGCATCACCGAGGTATTAAATTGCCTCCAGATTTTTAAATGGAACCTGTCATGTTCAAAAACACTACTTACTGCCAGCTATAGGGTCAATTGGAACGAAAATAGGTTTATAGGGAGCTGGTCACCAGGTTTTTGCCTCCTAATCTGAGAGAAGTATGATGTAGGGCAGAGACCCTGATTCCAGCGATGTGTCACTTACTGGGCTACTTAGTGTACTTTTGATAGAATCACTGTTCAATCAGTAGGAGATTATTACTAGAGGACTAGTAAAGCTGCTGCAAGGTATCCCTCCATATTCATGATATTTGTATAACCCAGCCCCCACTATTGATTGGGAGCCTTCTGCCTATGCACAGTGTATACAGAAAGCTGTCAAACAATGATTATACAGGGCTAGGAATTGCGAAGACTGCAAGAGCTGCAGCAGATTAAAATCAAGATCAAAGCTACAGCTAGAAGCCCAGAACGTGACACATCACTGGAAACAGGGTCTCTGCCCCTACAATCATGCTACTCTCAGATGGAGCAACAAAAACCTGGTAACAGATTCTTTGTAAAATCATTTTAGGTTAGCTGCCTTAGGCTATTTTCACACTTGCGTTTTTTTGCACAGCGCATCGTGCGCACATGAAACGCATTAAAAACGCATGCAAACGCTTATAAACGCTGCGATATTTAGTCGCATCAGCGTGCCCATTACAACAAAAAAACGCAGCGTTTGTATGCTATTTCAAGCGTTTTTGCATGCGTTTGCATTTTTTCGGCACATGGGTTGTCTACGTGTCACATTACTATCAACTCTGTCTCTATCATCTGTCTCTATCATCTGTCTCTATCACCTCTGTCTCTATCATCTCTGTCTTTATCATCTGTCTCTATCATCTCTGTCTCTATCATCTCTGTCCCTATCATCTGTCTCTATCATCTGTCTCTATCATCTCTGTCTCTATCATCTGTCTCTATCATCTCTGTCTCTATCATCTCTGTCTCTATCATCTCTGTCTCTATCATCTCTGTCTCTATCATATCTGTCTCTATCATCTCTGTCTCTATCATCTGTCTCTATCATCTCTGTCTCTATCATTTATCTCTATCATCTCAGTCTCTATCATCTCTGTCTCTATCATCTCTGTCTCTATCATCTCTGTCTCTATCATATCTGTCTCTATCATCTCTGTCTCTATCATCTCTGTCTCTATCATCTGTCTCTATAATCTCTCTCTGTCATCTGTCTCTATCATCTCTGTCTCTATCATCTGTCTCTATCATCTCTATCATCTGTCTCTATCATCTGTCTCTATCATCTCTATCATGTGTCTCTATCATCTCTATCATCTGTCTCTATCATCTCTGTCTCTATCATCTCTGTCTCTATCATCTCTGTCTCTATCATCTGTCTCTATCATCTCTGTCTCTATCATCTCTGTCTCTATCATCTCTGTCTCTATCATCTGTCTCTATCATCTCTGTCTCTATCACCTTTTTATCTACACTCCTCACAAATTTGCTTGTGTAAGGGTTGTTTAACCCCTCTCTGACATTAGACGTACTATCCCGTCCATAAAACCCGTGCCATTCTGCCCATGGACGGGATAGTACGTCATAGGCGATCAGCTGCGCTCCTGAGGGGAGCGCAGCTAATCGCCGCCGGGTGTCAGCTGATTATCACAGCTGACACCCGTGACTGTGTGTCAGGAGCGGTCACGGACCGCTCCCGGCACATTAACCCCTAGCACACCGCGATCAAACATGATCGCGGTGTACTGGGGGCACAGGGGAGGATCGCGCAGGGTGGGGGCTCCCTGCGCGCCCCCCTGAGACCCTCAGACCAGCGCGATGTGATCGCGCTGTTCTGAGGGCTTCCTCCTTCCCAGGACCCGGATCCAAGATGGCGCCGGGGTCCTGGAGGGAGGCGGCTACCTCAGTGCCTGCCGAGAGCAGGCACTGAGAAGCCTGCATCTATGCCTGTGCGATCGCTGGTGTGACAGAGTGCTGTGCACACTGTCACACCAGCGATCTGATAAAAATACTGTGATGTCCCACCCTGGGACAAAGTAAAAAAGTTAAAAAAGTAAAAATAAACATGTGTAAAAAAAAAAATCCAAAATAAATAAAAAAAAAAAAAATATTCCCCAATAAATTCATTTCTTCCTGTAAATAAAAAAACCAAAACAATAAAAGTACACATATTTAGTATAGCCGGGTCCATAACGACCCCCCTATAAAACTGTCCCACTAGTTAACCCCTTTAGTGAACCCCTTAAAAAAAAAAAAAAAAAAACGAAGCAAAAAATCAATGCTTTATCATCATACCGCCGAACAAAAAGTGGAATAACGCGCGATCAAAAAGACCGATATAAATAAACATGGTACCGCTGAAAACGTCATCTTGTCCCGCAAAAAACGAGCCGCCATACAGCATCATCAGCGAAAAAATAAAAAAGTTATAGCTCGCAGAATAAAGCGATGCAAAAATAATTATTTTTTATATAAAATTGTTTTTATTCTATAAAAGCGCCAAAACATAAAAAAATGATATAAATGAGGTATCGCCATAATCGTACTGACCCGAAGAATAAAACTGCTTTATCAATTTTACCACACGCGGAACAATAAAAACGCCTCCCCCAAAAGAAATTCATGAATTGCTGATTTTTGTTCATTCTAACCTCCCAAAAATCGAAATAAAAAGCGATCAAAAAATGTCACCTGCTCAAAAATGGTACCAATAAAAACGTCACCTCGTACCGCAAAAAATAAGACCTCACATGACTCTGTGGGCCAAAATATGCAAAAATTATAGCTCTCAAAATGTGGCGATGCAAAAAACTATTTTTGCAATAAAAAGCGTCTTTTAGCGTGACAGCTGCCAATCATAAAAACCCGCTATAAATAGTAAATCAAACCCCCCTTTATCACCCCCTTAGTTAGGGAAAAATAATAAAATTAAAAAATGTATTTATTTCCATTTTCCCATTAGGGTTAGGGTTAGGGTTGCGGCTAAAGTTAGGGTTAGGGTTGGCGCTAAAGTTAGGATTAGGGTTAGGGTTGGGATTAGGGGTGTGTTAGGGTTAGGTTTGTGGTTAGGGTTGGGACTAGGGTTAGGGTGTGTTGGGTTAGGGTTGGAGTTAGAATTGGGGGGTTTCCGCTGTTTAGGCACATCAGGGGCTCTCCAAATGTGACATGGCGTCTGATCTCAATTCCAGCCAATTCTGCGTTGAAAAAGTCAAACGGTGCTCCTTCACTTCTGAGCTCTGCCATGCGTCCAAACAGTAGTTTATCCCCACATATGGGGTATCAGCGTACTCTGGACCCCAAGAGTTATTGTGCAATTTGTCCTATTTCTTCTGTTACCCTTGGGAAAATAAAAAACTGGGGCGAAAATATCATTTTTGTACAAAAAAAATTATTTTTTTGTTTTTACGGCTGTACATTATAAACTTCTGTGAAGCACTTGGGGCTTCATAGCGCTCACCACACACCTAGATAAGTTCCTTGTGGGTCTATTTTCCAAAATGGGGTCACTTGTTGGGAATTTCCACTGTTTAGGCGCATCAGGGGCTCTCCAAATGCGACATGACGCCCCCAGACCATTCCATCAAAGTCTGCAATCCAAAACGTCACTACTTCCCTTCCGAGCCCCAACGTGTACCCATACAGTAGTTTTCTCCCACATATTGGGTATCAGCGTACTCAGGACAAATTGGGCAACAACTTTTGGGGTCCAATTTCTCCTGTTACCCTTGTAAAAATAAAATATTGGGGCGAAAAAATCATTTTTGCAAAAAAAAAAAAAAGATTTTTTATTTTTACGGCTGTGCGTTATAAACTTCTGTGAAGCACTTCGTTGTTCAAAGTGCTCACCACACATCTAGATAAGTTCCTTGTGGGGTCTATTTTCCAAAATGGGGTCACTTGTGGGGGGTTTCCACTGTTTAGGCGCATCAGGGGCTCTCCAAATGCGACATGACGCACCCAGACCATTCCATCAAAGTCTGCAATCCAAAACGTCACTACTTCCCTTCCGAGCCCTGACGTGCGCCCATACAGTAGTTTTCTCCCACATATTGGGTATCAGCGTACTCAGGACAAATTGGACAACAACTTTTGGGGTCCAATTTCTCCTGTTACCCTTGTGAAAATAAAATATTGGGGGCGAAAAAATCATTTTTGTAAAAAAAAAAAAAGATTTTTTATTTTACGGCTGTACGTTATAAACTTTAGTGAAACACCTGGGGGTTCAAAGTTCTCACCACACATCTAGATAAGTTCCTTGAGGGGTCTAGTTTCCAAAATGGTGTCATTTATGGGGGTTTCCACTGTTTAGGCAGATCAGGAGCTCTCCAAACACGACATGGCGTCCAGCCAATTCTGCGTTGAAAAAGTCAGACGGCGCTCCTTCCCTTCCAAACTCTGCCATGCACCCAAACAGTGGTTTACCCCCACATATGGGGTATCAGCGCACTCAGGACAAATTGCACAATAACTTTTGGAGTCTTGTTACCCTTGGAAAAATAAAAATTGGGGTGAAAAGATCATTTTTGTGGAAAAAATATGATTTTTAATTTTATGGCTCTACGTTATAAACTTGTGTGAAGCACTTGGGGGTTCAAATTGCTCATCAAAAATCTAGATAAGTTCCTTAGGGGGTCTAGTTTCCCAAATGGGGTCATTTGTGGGGGGTTTCCACTGTTTAGGCACATCAGGGGCTCTCCAAATGCAACATGGCATCCAAACTCAATTCCAGCCAATTTTGGTTGGAAAAAGTCAAATGGTGCTCCTTCCATTCCGAGCTCTGCCGTGCGCCCAAACAGTGGTTCCCCCCACATATGGGGTATCAACGTACTCAGGACAAATTGTACAACAACTTATGTGGTCCAATTTCTCCTGTTACCCTTGGGAAAATAAAAAAATAGTGACTAAAAGATAATTTTTGTGGGAAAAAAATAGGATTTTTTATTTTCATGCCCGGGCATTATAAACTTGTGTGAAGCACTTGGGGGTTCAAAGTGCTCACCAAAGATCTAGATAAGTTCCTTAGGGGGTCTAGTTTCCAAAATGGGGTCACTTGTGGGGGGTTTCCACTGTTTAGGCTCATCTGGGGCACTGCAAACGGAACATGACCCCCATTAACGTCTGCATTCCAAAACGTTACTACTTCCTTTCCAAGCCCTGCCGTGCGCCCAAACAGTTTCCCCCCCCAACATATGGGGTATCAGCGTACTCAGGACAAATTGGACAACAACTTTTGGGGTCCAATTTCCTTGGGAAAATTCAAAAATTTGGGACTAAAAAATCATTTTTGTGGAAAATTGATTTTTTTTTTTCACACCCAGGCTTTATAAACTTTTGTGAAACACTTGAGGGTTCAAAGTGCTCACAACAGATCTAGATAAGTACCTTAGGGGGTCTAGTTTCCAAAATGGTGTCACTTGTGGGGGTTTCCACTGTTTAGGCGCATCAGGGGCTCTCCAAACGCGACATGGCATCCAATCTAAATTCCAGCCAATTTTAGTTTGAAAAAGTCAAACGTCGCTCCTTCCCTTACGAGCTCTGCCGTGTGCCCAAACAGTGGTTTTCCCCCACATATGGGGTATTGGCGTACTCAGGAGAAATTGCATAACAACCTTATCTGTCCATTTTCTCCTTTTACCCTTGTGAAAATAAAAAAAAGTTTGTAAAAGATCATTTTTGTGGCTAAAAAGTAAAATATTCATTTTTTCCTTCCACGTTGCTTTAGTTACTGTGAAGCACCTGAAGGGTTAATAAACTTCTTGAATGTGGTTTTGAGTACCTTGAGGGGTGCAGTTTTTAGAATGGTGTCACTTTTGGGTATTTTCTGCCATATAGACCCCTCAAAGTGACTTCAAATGTGAGGTGGTCCCTAAAAAAAATGGCTTTGTAAATTTTGTTGTAAAAATGAGAAATCGCTGGTCAATTTTTAACCCTTATAACTTCCTAACAAAAAAAAAATTTGGTTCCAAAATTGTGCTGATATAAAGTAGACATGTGGGAAATGTTATTTCTTAACTATTTTGTGTGATATATTTCTCTGTTTTAAGGGAATAAAAATTCAAAGTTTGAAAATTGCAAAATTTTCAAAATTTTCGCCATATTTGCGTTTTTTTCAAAAATAAACGCAAGTTATATCGAAGAAATTTTACCACTAACATGAAGTACAATATGTCACGAGAAAACAGTCTCAGAATCGCGAAGATCCGTTGAAGCGTTCCAGAGTTATAACCTCATAAAGAGACAGTGGTCAGAATTGTAAAAATTGGCCCGGTCATTAACGTGCAAACCACCCTTGGGGGTGAAGGGGTTAAACCATTATTTACTCCAAAATCGCGTGAGCGCAAAGCCATGCACACGCCAGCGCACCCATAGACTGCAATGTTATTTTTTGCGCACGCGTTTTTTTAAAGCGGTTGGGCGGAAAAAAAATGCAACATGTAGCGCGTATGGGCGCACACCTGGAAAATGCGCAGCGCACGACAAACGCAGATGAACGCGTGCAAGCGCTAGACCTGCGCCCGCCATGTTAAAGATAGGGGAACATTGTGCATGTGTCCGATAGCACACGATGCGCTGCGCAAAAAACGCAAGTGTGAAAGTAGCCTTACTGGAGCAATATGAATGAATAAGGGGTGCTCACTGTAAAACTAAAACTTTGGTGCTCAGGAGAAAGCAGAAAATCAATATAAATGTATAACTCCGGCACTCCAAATAGACAAAAAATAAAGTTTATTCATAAAGTTATAGACACTTCAATGTTGATCACATGAAATTTTTCATAAGTTAGACAAAAAAAAATTTTTTCAACGTTTCGGCTGAATAGCCTTTTTCAAGAATAATGTCTGTTTCTGTGAAACACAATAAACATAAAATCAGAATACATGAATACAAGAAGGATTATAAATGTTTATACCCAACAAGTCCCATGAAAAGTGAGAAAAGGGAAAACAAAATGGAGGATAATACCTCGCAATGTGAACAAGAGTATAACCTTATACAGAGAAACAGGTAAACTCTGGTTAATCAGAAAATGCTGGCTCAATAACAATCATTGTGATGAAGACATCTAACGGATTTACCAAAAGGCTAGGCACTAGTGATAGCAGAGTATAAATATTAGACCCACAAATGTAGGGCAAAATAGAGTATATTTATATATAAATTAAAAGTGAATAAATCATGGTAGCCCAAAAAGAGAAAAAAAAAGGGGGGAAAACTAAAGCATGAAGAACAACAAGACAGGAAAAAACATTTTTCACCAGAATACATTACTATTACCTCGTA
This sequence comes from Oophaga sylvatica, assembly GCA_033576555.1. Lineage (NCBI taxonomy): Eukaryota > Metazoa > Chordata > Amphibia > Anura > Dendrobatidae > Oophaga > Oophaga sylvatica. The sequence continues at coordinate 374,723,598 of JARQOD010000006.1, forward strand.
TATAGTGTCCTTTCTGGAAAAAGAAGCGGTGATCCCACCCTAAAACGGAAAGCAAATTGCCACATGACAAACATTACAGGGAGTGCTATATAGATATGCACGAGTCGTTGCCCTCCATATAATGCGCCAATTCCCAGAAATAATGGAGACAGCGGAGAACAACATGTTAAGGCAAGTACCCAAAACACCGCCCATCTGACCTGACTGCCATCATTTAAATATCCCGCCTATTTAGGGTGACAGATTCCCTTTAAGTGTCAAGACCAGAGAAGACCAAGTAAATCCAGGTGTAAGGCACCGATGGAAGAAGACGTCCGGTGAGCAGGGTGAGTATTGCAAACAGTGCAGACAGAACATTCCCGCTGTGTCGGCTTCTTATGTGCGCCCGGCGTGTCATGAAGACAACTTCCGGGTTATTGCTTGAGAGGTGAAGGGCGGTGTGCGCATATGCTGGACGAAAGCAGCCGAAATATGCCGAAGTGCCGAAGGAAAAACAGCAGTAGTGCGCATGCGTCCCTGGCCGAAGCACAGGGAGATGAATCATTTCTGCTCCGTGATTACTTGCTAATGAAAAGGAGAGAATAAAAAGGGGGAAGACTAATTAGAATGACAAAAGGAGAAAGTACATATGTTATGCAGTCGTAAACTGGATTACTAGTATAAAGAAACAATATAACACGATAAAAATACACAAACCATTAATTATGCACTAGAAATATGAGCTACCACATTATAGTATACTTTATAAGGATATATTAGAGATAAAAGGAATGAGGGTAACAACGATAACAGCCCCAGAGGACACATTACTTAGTATACATTATACCAAACTTATTTATAGAATAGAAGACCACTGAACAGGGAAATCCATATGAGAGTGTAAGGGAAAAGCCTACATGTTAACTAAGAAAATTCATAGTCCCTATTGAGACCCAAAGGGGAAAGAGTTTGTAATGTGTGTATCCAAAATGATTCAGGTTCTTTTAGTTGTTTCACCTATCACCTCCTCTCCTAGAAACAGGAACATGATCTATAACTTGAAACTTCAGTTGAGCAATATTGTGATTATATTGACGAGAATGCACAGGAATTGGAAGAAAAACTTGTCCACAATGAATGGTAGACTTGTGCTGAGAAATACGGTCTGGTATGTGTTGGGTGGTTTCACCCACATACCCGAGACCGCACGGACACTTAATTAGATAAATAACATGAGATGAATCACATGTAAAGTACCCATCGATAGGGTATCTGTGGCCTGATCTGGGATGGGTGAAAGAGTCCCCCTTGCACACATTAGAGCACTGTAAAGAACCCAAGCACGGAAAGATACCCTTGCGTGGTGTAGAGAGAAACGTTTGGGAAATGCTCTTATTTAATGACCCTATATCAGCCCTGATTAGATGATTTTTACTGGAGCAATAGCTATGGTGAGAAAATGAACTTATATTTTCCCTGCAACTGCTCGCTGCCTGTCATAGGGCTGGTGCAGGGAGTTGTTAGAGTCACTGATCAGTATATTGTGAATGTGCTGTAGTCATTTCCCACACTTTGACAGCCTGCTGTGCAGTGTGTGTGTGCAGAACAGGCTGTCAATCAGTGTTACAGTGCGTGATTATAGCTGCACGACCTCTATGACTGGAGGCGACTGGCTGCATGGAGGATATAGCTTCATTTTCTCCCTGTAGCTGCTGTTCAGGTAAGGCAGCCTAACATGATTTTGACAGTATTTACCTGCAGATTAACCCATCATCTGTAAGTTTATAGAGTAAATGCTGCTTTTTTTCTGCAGCTTTTTATCCATGTGTTCCTTTGCAGGTGTCTGCAGACATTATATATAATACACAATAACAATCTTCTCTTATAATTGCATTTTTTATGCCTTTTTACATTTATTTTATGCATTTTTGTTGCAGATTTGAAGCAGCAATTTTAACTGTTTTTTTTAATCACAGAAAAGCTTTGGTTTTGTCCTTAAAAACACAACTTCGTATTTACAGTACATGCGTTTTTTACATAAGGTTTTTTCAGGGTCCACAATGAAGCCTATAGAGAAAAGTCACACAGTTGAGCAGTGTAACGTTAGCTGGTGGGTGTGGACGCACTGCACCACGAGCCAGGCTTACCCTGGAGGGGAGTAACTAAGTCAAGTGACTACCTGATGTTCACTAGAGCCTCTGATGGTGAGGATAGGCTTGGCCACAGGTAGCCTACAGGTACCACTAGAGCAGTTCCCGGGTCTGCAGCAGCTGGATGGAGGGTCAGAGATATGCTGCGAGGTACAGGAGGACAAAGATGTGGTCAGACAATCCGGTGTCAGGGCAGGCATCATAGGATCAGACTACAAAGCCGAGGTCAGGAGTGGAGAGGTCAGACAGGACAGGTATACAAGCCTGGTCAATAATGGGAGAATCAATTCAAACAAGCATATAAATAGGATACTAGTGTCACGAGGGTGTCACGTCCCCATGGAAGACCTGGAGGTAGACGGTCACGTCGGGTAATGAATCGCAGGTCTTCTTTAGAGATGGTGTGATTTGTGTCCTATATTAAATGGATTTAGTTTCCTCTGGTGCTGAAGAGGTTAATGACCCTTTCTATGCTGGTCAGAAACATGCAGCTCCATTTTAGCTGCTTCTGATCTGGTCATTACCTCTTCCTATAAAAACTAGTCAGACCTTCTTGTCCCTGCCAGTGAAAGATTTGTCTTCCTGTGCTGTGCGCTAAAGCTAAGTGGTTGGAGTAGAGTTGTAGTAGTGTTCTGTGGTTTGCTATAGTATGTATGTGTTTATCTCCTGGTCCCTGTTCCAATTTAGTTTATTCCTCCCTGTCGTCCTCCCTATTGTTGAGTAGTGATTTAGTATGATAGAGGTTTTCTGGTATCTCTGCTTTGTCTTTGTGTCTTGTTTACCTTACATTTCTGTCATATGCCTCGTGGGGTTGGAGAGTGGACAGATCAGATTTTAACAGGGGCATAATGAAATGAACTTGATCCCAGGCTGTTTGCGCTCCTGTTGTAGTAGAGTCCAGAAATTCTTAAAATCCAGATAATCCAAAGAGAGGATTTTTATTATATATCAAAAACAAAGTCCATACAACGCGTTTCGACAATATAGAATGTATTCCTCAGGTATGTTATAATGAATGTTCCAAAAATGTGGAGAACTTTATAGAAAGTGGTATTGTGCTAAATAGGGTGTGGATCACAAAGAAGAGAGAAAAAAAAGGAAATAAAAAGGAGTTCCTCATACGCCCATTAGATAGCTGCTATACCAATTTAAAGTCTACATAAAGACTAAATACAAAAGGAATAATAAAAAATGCATTACCCATATGATAAATAACAGATAATGTATACAATAAAATATATTAATAAATATCATAAAATCGCTGGAGCAATGAAGCAAATGCAAATAATTATATGTGACTATGAAATTTAAAAATAATTAAAACACATGGGAAAAAATGCACAGTTATAAGAAAGGTGCTGATAAAAATAAAGGACAGCTTATTAAATTCTTATATACCCTCGATGACTTCATTTAGTCCATCAGGATGTAAAGTCCCCATTTTAAAGTTCCAATAGGATTCTTTGCGATTTAGTTTATCAGAGCGGCTATGACAATTCTCAGGAATTTGCTCAACAGGTGTAACTTTTATATTAAATTGTTTGTTGTGCTTCAAACATAAATGTCGAGACAGACTATGTTTCATGAAGCCATTTTTCGCATTGTGCCTGTGACCATTCATACGTGTTCTCAGGGACTGTGTAGTACGTCCCACGTATTGGATGCCTCAGGCACATGTAATGACATATACCACAAAATGACTGTCACAAGATAATTTCTGTGGTATGGGAAAAAAATCTCCTGTGCTGTTACAATGTATCCCAGTAGCATTGTGATCTATGATTTTACAGCAGCAGCATTTTTAGAATTACATCACAGGACACGAGTTTTTTTTGTGTTGTAGTGTTTAATCCTTTTATCTATTTTTATTAAATTAGTATTCTGGTCCCCCTGCGATAATTGTTTTAGGTGGCTAGGGGCAATGATGCCTCCTATAGACTATAGTTTGTGCTTTACGAAAAGTGATGTTAGGTTTTTCTGGTAAAAATTTTTTCAAATAGGCATCTCTTTTCAAAAGATACAATATTTATTAAGTATTCTCCTAATATCATTATTATTTCTATTATATGCTGTAATAAAATTAAGAATTAGAAAAAATAATACATATACAGATGATTATATTGAACAGTCCAAAATTTTAATTAAAAAATTTCATGACAAAAAATACCCGAAAAAACTAATTCTGAGTGCTTATGAAAAAACTTTGAAAAAAACACAAGATGAATGTTTATTTAAACGAAAAGACAAAATGCACAAAAATGATGATGACGTCAAGAAAAATAATAGATGGCAATATAATTTTGTTACAGCATATAATAGAAATAATAATGATATTAGGAGAATACTTAATAAATATTGGTATCTATTGAAAAAAGATGTCTATTTGAAAATTTTTTACCAGAAAAACCTAACATGACTTTTTGTAAAGCACAAACTATAAGAGGCATCATTGCCCCATGTCACCTAAAACAATTATCGCAGGGGGACCAGAATTCTAATTTAATAAAAATAGATAAAAGGATTAAAGACTACAACACAAAAAAAACTGGTGTCCTGCGATGTACCGTATATACTTGAGTATAAGCCGAGATTTTCAGCCCATTTTTTAGGGCTGAAAGTCCCCCTCTCGGCTTATACTCGAGTCATATACAGGGGGGAGGCGGAGCGCAGCTGTTCTATATATACTCACCCTTCCGCCGGCGCGTCTCTGCCCTGCTCTTCTCCCACGGTCTCCGGCGCCTGTGTTCAGCGGTCAGGTGGTACCGCTCATTAAAGTCATGTAGACTGTAAGCTCACCCTGTAGACTGTAAGCCTGTCCTGTAGTCTCTAAGCCCTCTCTGTAGACTGTAAACCCGCTCTGTAGACTGTAAGCTCGCCCTGTAGATTTTAACCCACACAAAGGCAGGGCCATCTCCCCTCTATGCCAGTCTGTCATTTTAGTTTGTTCACTGTAATTCATATTTGTGTTTTGTATGTGACCCCTCCTCATGTACAGTATCATGGATTCAATGGTGCTCTAAAAGAAGTAATAGTGGTGAGCGCAAGTGCTCGTTACTCGAGTTTGCCGAGGGTGCTCAAGTATGCACTTAGCATGGCGAATGCTCGAGCGACATGTTCAAGTCCCCGTGGCCCCATGTTTTGCCGCTGTTGGACTGACACAAAACATAAACATATTGTCTGTGTATGTCTGGCAATCCCCCCATGTTTTTTTTGCCAAAATAACATTGAAGTATCAATTACACCTATTGTCTGTCTCCCACCTTCCTTCTAGATTCTAAGCCTTCATGGACAGGATCCTTATTTCCTTCAGTTTGTTTCTTATTTGGTTCAGGTGTATTGTCCTTGTTTTTTGTCATGTTATATATTGTAAACCCTTCATATGTAGAGAACCTTGGAATTAATGGTGCTTAAATATAATTAATAATATGGATATGGACATACTGGTGAGGGCACCCTTCCCTAGGATTACTATAGGCAAAGGCTTAATACAGCTAATCTGGTCTGTCTGTAATTTTTTATAGTCATTTGAAAATAGATCCCACGTAGCTGTTAAGTTTTTATTAAAGGGAATCTGAGAGCACTATGCTAAAGTAATGTATCACTTACTGGACTGAGTATTGCAGTTTCAATACAATCAGTGTTTTATCAGCAGGAGCTTATCACTACAGGACAACTGGTCTTGTGTCTCCTGGTCCAATCACACCCCCAGCTCTGTCACTATACACTGCACACAGAAAGCTGTGGTGTGGGTGGGTTATACACAGTTCAACAACTAAACTCTGCTACATCTGCTGACAGATTCCCTTTAATAAAATAGGACCCATGATGCTAGTGTGAATAAGGCCTGAGGCGCCTGCTCTCTGCTATCTACATTTATTGTAAATATCGCCCTAACCTCATTCCCACATTCAAAGAACAGAGAGCAGCCATGGCTGCAGCGCAGGGAAACCAACCAGGGTTCATGAGCCTCTTGTGTTTGGCTCATGGCTGTCTTCTCAGGCCAGTGCCACTCGTAACTGTATTGGCTTCTAATAAGGCATTATTACTTGTCGAGGAAGGTACTTGGGGCATTGTTACTTTATGACTGGCACTCAGATCATCACTTCTTTATAAAGAGGGCACTCAGTGGTCACTTGTGGCATAATTACTCAATAAGGGTGCACTCAGGACATGAGAACTTTATAATGGAGCACCCAACTGTATAAGAGGGCACTCAGGGAATGGAAATTTATAAGGCGGCACTCAGGGAATAAGAGTTGTATAAGAGGGCACTCATGACATGAGAACTTTATAATGGAGCACCCAGGGTATGAGAACTGTATGAGACGGCACTCAGGGTATGAGAACTGTATCGGGGGCACTCAGAACATGAGACCTTTATAATGGAGCACCCAGGATATGAGACCTGTATAAGGGGCACTCAGGGTATAAGAACTGTATAAGGGGGCACTCAGGGTATGAGAACTGTATCAGGGGGCACCTAGGGTATGAGAACTGTATAAGAGGGCACTCAGGGTATGAGAACTGTATGAGACAGCATTCAGGGTATGAGAACTGTATCGGGGGCACTCAGAACATGAGACATTTATAATGGAGCACCCAGGATATGAGACCTGTATCAGGGGCACCTAGGGTATGAGAACTGTATAAGAGGGCACTCAGGGTATGAGAACTGTATAAGGGGGCACTCAGGGTATGAGAACTGTATAAGGGGGCACTCAGGGTATGAGAACTGTATAAGGGGGCACTCAGGGTATGAGAACTGTATAAGGGGGCACTCAGGGTATGAGAACTGTATCAGGGGCACCTAGGGTATGAGAACTGTATAAGAGGGCACTCAGGGTATGAGAACTGTATAAGAGGGCACTCAGGGTATGAGAACTGTATGAGACAGCATTCAGGGTATGAGAACTGTATCGGGGGCACTCAGAACATGAGACATTTATAATGGAGCACCCAGGATATGAGACCTGTATCAGGGGCACCTAGGGTATGAGAACTGTATAAGAGGGCACTCAGGGTATGAGAACTGTATAAGGGGGCACTCAGGGTATGAGAACTGTATAAGGGGGCACTCAGGGTATGAGAACTGTATAAGGGGGCACTCAGGGTATGAGAACTGTATAAGGGGGCACTCAGGGTATGAGAACTGTATCAGGGGCACCTAGGGTATGAGAACTGTATAAGAGGGCACTCAGGGTATGAGAACTGTATAATAGGGCACTCAGGGTATGAGAACTGTATAAGGGGGCACTCAAGATATGAGAACTGTATCAGGGGCACCTAGGGTATGAGAACTGTATAAGAGGGCACTCAGGGTATGAAAACTGTATAAGAGGGCACTCAGGGTATGAGAACTGTATAAGAGGGCACTCAGGGTATGAGAACTGTATAAGGGGGCACTCAGGATATGAGAACTGTATAAGAGGGCACTCAGGGTATGAGAACTGTATAAGAGGGCACTCAGGGTATGAGAACTGTATAAGGGGGCACTCAGGATATGAGAACTGTATAAGGGGGCACTCAGGGTATGAGCAGCTGTATCAGGGGCACCTAGGGTATGAGAACTGTATAAGGGGGCACTCAGGGTATGAGAACTGTATCAGGGGGCACTCAGGGTATGAGAACTGTATCAGGGGGCACTCAGGGTATGAGAACTGTATCAGTGTAATGTATGTAGTACAGTTCATATAGCGTCTTGTGCTTGGGTGCGATGAAAATACATGAGACACAGGTTTGATATAGAAAGTCTTGTATTACTTCATACAAGTTGGCAAAATAGTCACACAGTTTGCAGACACAGAAGCAGGAGACACAGCAGGCCAGAGTAATCTAAGCTCAGCAATCACTCTCCATAACAGGTTCAGGATCTTCTTCTCTGTTACCGTAAGTCCATGCAAACGTGGGTCTTTCAAAGAGCAGGGTTCAGAGTCCACAAGTGCTTCAGAGTTCCTCAGTAGGAATAGCTGGAGTACAAGGTCCAAGGCTTTAGGAGTCAGGTCACAGGTTCACTGCAGGCTAGATTCTGAAGCACTGATTGCTCAGCTGTGGCTGCTTAAGAAGCAAAAGGAGAGAATCAGGGCGGGAACATGCAAGCTGGAAACTCCATTTTGACTGAGGGCAAGATAGCTGCAGCAAGACAGAAAGTAAAATGGCTGACGAACAAACTGAGTTTCAGGAACATGTACACAGAACCTTACATTACTCCCCCTTAGGGACAACCTCCGGATGACCTCAGGCCAGGCTTGTGTGGGTACCTCTGATGAAACTGACGGAGCAAGCGAGGAGCATTAACGTTATTGACTGGTTCCCATGAGTTGTCCTCCACTGGGTAGCCCTGCCATTTAATCAGATATTGTAACTGATTTCTATACAACCTGGAATCTAAAATCCTTTCCACCACAAATTCTTCCTGACCATCGACTAGCACTGGGTCAGGGCAAGGAGAAGAACGTCCAGGAAACGTATTGGGTGTCGCAGCCTTTAGTAGGGATACATGAAAGACAGGGTGAATTCTCATAGTTCTGGGCAGTTGAAGACGACAAGCAACGGCACTTATAATTTTACTGATTTTATAGGGTCCAATGTACTTATGTCCCAACTTAGACGATGGAATCCTTAACTTAAGATTTCTGGTTGACAGCCAGACCAAGTCTCCTACCTTGAAAGCTGGTGCAGGTTTACGAAATTTATCTGCTGCTTTCTTGTACCTTTCCTGAGCCGATTCCAGATTCTCCTTTAGAAGATCCATATTCTTCTGTAAAGACGTGATTCTTTCAGCCACTGCTGGTAAAGGCGTTTCTATGGGAAATCGTGGTAGAATGTTAGGATGATAACCTAGATTAGAGTAAAAAGGAGACTGCTTAGTGGAGGCACTCTGAGAGTTGTTATACGAGAACTCAGCTAATGGAAGTAGATCCACCCAATCATCCTGTAGGTGGCAGATAAAGCAGCGGAGATACTGCTCCAGGGTTTGATTGGTTCGTTCGGTCTGTCCATTAGTCTGGGGATGAAAAGCAGAAGAAAGGTTTACTTTAATGTCCAATGCTGCACAGAAATTTTGCCAAAACCTAGAAGTGAATTGCACCCCTCGATCCGAAATAACCTCATCCGGTACTCCATGTAAGCGAAACACATCTTTAATCATCAAATCTGATGTCTGTTTTGCAGTGGGTAAGCCGACACAAGGGATAAAATGAGCTGCCTTTGTTAGACGGTCAACCACCACTAGAATGGTGTTCTTCCCTTGAGAGGTTGGTAACTCCACAATGAAGTCCATAGAAATGGATCCCCACGGGCGGGACGGGGTGGGAAGAGGCTGTAACAGACCAGTTGGTGAGGAGCGAGGTGTTTTGCATCTTGCACAGACTTCACATGAAGTGACATAGTTTAAAACATCCTTCCTGCAAGTGGGCCACCAAAAGAAACGAGAGAGAAATTCCTGTGTCTTTAGAATTCCTCTATGCCCAGCTATCTTGGAATCGTGAATGAGTTGCAATACTCTCAATCTGACTGCTTCAGGAATATACAGGCGTTGTCCCTGAATCCACACACCATTCTTAAAGACAAGACTTACGTCCCTTGGGGGTTGTGCCAAAAAGGAATCCGCATGGTATGCTTCCTTGATGTCCTTAAGTAGGTCTTGATTATGAATTACTCCTAGGAATCTAGAGTCAGGAAGAATAGTCTTAGGAGGAGTAATTGGACGTGTCTCTGCTGAGTAAATCCTAGAGAGTGCATCAGCCTTTCCATTGCGCGATCCTGGTCTATAAGAGATGATAAAATTAAATTGGTTTAAGAAAAGATTCCAGCGAGCCTGGCGAGGAGTCAGGCACTTAGCCGACCTGATAAACTCAAGGTTACGATGGTCTGTCAGGACGACTATTTGCTGTGCAGCTCCCTGAAGAAGGTGTCTCCATTCTTTGAAGGCGGCAATAATGGCCAACAACTCTCTATTGCCCACATCGTAGTTCCTCTCCGCCGAAGACAACTGCTGGGAAAAGAAGGCACAGGGATGCAAGACATTCTTCTCACCTGTTCTCTGAGAGAGTATAGCTCCAACGGCACAGTCTGAAGCATCCACCTCTATTATGAAGGCAAGCTCGGGGTTGGGATGTACTAAGATAGGTGCGGTGGTAAATTTATCTTTTAGACGGGAAAATGCTTCCTGGGCTTGGGGAGTCCAGGAGAACCTAGACTCTTTCCGGGTAAGTTGGGTGATAGGTGACACTACCTCAGAGAAATTTCTAATGAAACGTCTATAGAAGTTGGCAAACCCGATGAAGCGCTGTACCTCCTTCACATTTCTAGGACTTGGCCAATCCTTGATGGCTTGGGTTTTGCTTCCATCCATACTAATTCCTTGTGTAGACAGTACATACCCCAGAAATTGAATTTCGGTCCTATGGAATTCACACTTTTCAAGTTTGATGTAAAGATGATTTTGTCTTAGACGTTCCAAGACCATTCTCACATGTCCATGATGTTCCTCTGTGGAGTTAGAAAAAATTAGAATATCATCCAAATAAATTACCACGAATGTATCTAGGAGATCCCTGAAGATGTCATTCACCAAGTGTTGGAAAGTGGCTGGGGCGGTACTCAGACCAAAAGGCATAACTAGATATTCAAAGTGTCCATAGCGTGACCTGAATGCAGTCTTCCATTCATCCCCAGGTCTAATACGGACTAAGTTATAGGCCCACGAAGATCTAGTTTAGAGAAAATTTTGGCATGTCGCACTCTCTCCAATAACTCAGGGATTAAAGGCAATGGATAACGGTTTCTAATAGTAACCTTATTGAGTTCCCTATAGTCTACGCATGGTCTCAGAGATCCATCTTTCTTCTTTACAAAGAAGATGGGTGCACCTGCAGGAGATGAAGAGGGGCGTATGAAGCCCTTGGCTAGATTTTCGTCTATGTAATCCTTTAAAGCCTTTAGCTCGGGCCCCGCCAGGGGGTAGATCTTACCAAAAGGTATCTCTGCTCCAGGCAATAATTCAATTGGACAATCATATGGACGGTGAGGAGGAAGCTGGTCAGCGTTCTTCTTGTCACATAAATCCACATAGTCCTGGTATACAGCTGGTAGTTCAGGGACTGACATGGTTCCTTTAGGAACAGAGCAAGCTGAAACTTTTGGACTCATCTGTTTCTCTGGAAAGTGTAATTCCTTGGTCTCCCAGTTAATGGTAGGATTCTGAGCCTGCAGCCATGGTAGCCCTAGAATAATGGGAAAGTGGGGAGAAGAGATAAGCATAAAGGACAGTTTCTCTTGATGATCTTTACCCATAAGAACCCTCAAAGGCTCTGTTTCCTGATCCACTGGTCCAGAGGTCAGCAGGGAGCCATCCACAGTTTCCATCTGTACTGGAGTAGCCTTCTTCACTGAACGTATTCCCTGTTTCAGAGCAAAGGAGACATCCATAAAATTTCCACTTGCCCTGAGTCGATCATAGCAGAGCTAGACACCCAAGCTGAGTCAACCCAGAGTTTGATGGAAAGAAAGCAATGAGAATTGTTTTTCTTACAACTCAGCTGGGACACCGCTGAGGAAACTTGAAAAATGGCAGCGTTTACACAGTCAACGTCCTCAGAGGTAACGGAGTTTAAGTCCGAGAAATCAAGATCTGTTGCTGCAGATCTCTCTGGAGCCTGAGGCTCGGATCTGACAGATCCCCTCTCGCAACACTCACAATGAATGAGTGCTGCAGTAGTCTTACGAGAACGGCTGGGGCAGTTTATAATGAAGTGCCCTGACTTACCACAATAGAAACATAGATTCTCCTTAAAACGATGTTCCTTGCGTGCATCACTAACCCGTCGTTGTAAAGAGTCTACCTGCATGGGTTCAGGTTCAGGTTCCCGTGTAATCCTACTCAAAGGTTCCTTAGCTGGAGAGGAAGGTAGGAAAAGTTTAGTGCGATTGCTTTCGAACCATCTCTCTTGCCTGCGTTCAGTCAGACGAGTATCAATACGGATGCAGTAGTTAATAAAGTCACCTAACGCAGTGGGAGGGTTGGCACGAGCAAGTTCATCCTTAATCAGTGGAGATAACCCCTTTCGAAAAATAGATTTTTTGGCGGAACTGTCCCAGGTGGTATCAAGGGCCCATCTCCTGAAATCCAAGGCATATTCAGCTACCGAGTGCTTACCTTGGCGCAAAGCTAACATGGCTGCTTCAGCTGTTGCACCTCGATTGGGGTCATCAAACACCTGCCCCATGGCTGAAATAAAAGCATCAAGGTGATTCAAACAATCATCCTCAGTCTCAATCAGAGGGTTTGCCCACATCAAAGCCTTGTTGGTAAGCAACATAATTATAGTAAGCACCTTAGATCGTTCAGTGGGAAATTGTGAAGCATGTGCAGAAAAAAAAAAGATTGCATTGATTAATAAATCCCCTGAATTTCTCACGTTCACCGCCAAAACGAAAAGGGGGCAACTTGGGAATCCCAGAACTCGGGGCTACGGCAGGAGCCTGGACTCGCTCTTCTAGAACCTCAATCCTGGCTCGCAAATCCTGGGCAGTCTGTCCAAACACTTGCAAATTGTGATTAGTGAGGTCCTGTAGGTTTGAAAAACGGGTCTTTATATTCTGCAAATCTGCAAGGATATTATCAGTCACTCCGCAAAGTTCCTTTATGCGGGCCTCCATTTTCCAGATCTTTTAAGACAGGAGTACTGGAAGAAGAGGAGAGGAGAAAAAAAAAAACAATAGTGTTTACCTGTGGTAACACTGCAGAGAGAAAAAAAAATTAAGGGAATTGCTCACCTGGATGTAAGGTTCTATGTATATATTCCTGAAACTCAGTTTGTTCGTCAGCCATTTTACTTTCTGTCTTGCTGCAGCTATCTTGCCCTCAGTCAAAATGGAGTTTCCAGCTTGCATGTTCCCGCCCTGATTCTCTCCTTTGCTTCTTAAGCAGCCACAGCTGAGCAATCAGTGCTTCAGAATCTAGCCTGCAGTGAACCTGTGACTTGACTCCTGTAAGCCTTGGACCTTGTACTCCAGCTATTCCTACTGAGGAACTCTGAAGCACTTGTGGACTCTGAACCCTGCTCTTTGAAAGACCCACATTTGCATGGACTTACGGTAACAGAGAAGAAGATCCTGAATCTGTATTGGAGAGTGATTGCTGAGCTTGGATTACTCTGGCCTGCTGTGTCTCCTGTTTCTGTGTCTGCAAACTGTGTGACTATTTCTGCCAACTTGTATGAAGTAATACAGGACTTTTCTATATCAAACCTGTGACTCCTGTGTTTTCATCGCACCCAAGCACAAGACGCTATATGAACTGTACTACATACATTACAAGATTCTGAAGCCAAAACGTTAGTGTCTGCTGGGTCTGGAAGGCTGTGTCTGCTGTACTGTGGATATCAGACGTCCGGTTGTACTTTCTGTGATGACAGTGGTTGTGACTTCTCACAACCATTCCAGGTGAGCAGTTCCCTTAATTTTTTTTTCCTCTCTGCAGTGTTGCCACAGGTGAACACTATTGTTTTTTTTCTCTCCTCTTCTTCCAGTAATCCTGTCTTAAAAGATCTGGAAAATGGAGGCCCGCATAAAGGAACTTTGCGGAGTGACTGATAATATCCTTGCAGATTTGCAGAATATAAAGACCCGTTTTACAAATCTACAGGACCTCAATAATCACAATTTGCAAGTGGTTGGACAGACTACCCAGGATTTGCGAGCCAGGATTGAGGTTCTAGAGGGGCGAGTCCAGGCTCCTGCCGTAGCCCCGAGTGCTGGGATTCCCAAGTTGCCCCCTTTTCGTTTTGGCGGTGAACGTGAGAAATTCAGGGGATTTATTAATCAATGCAATCTTTTTTTTTCTGCACATGTTTCACAATTTCCCACTGAACGATCTAAGGTGCTTACTATAATTATGTTGCTTACCAACAAGGCTTTGATGTGGGCAAACCCTCTGATTGAGACTGAGGATGATTGTTTGAATCACCTTGATGCTTTTATTTCAGCCATGGGGCAGGTGTTTGATGACCCCAATCGAGGTGCAACAGCTGAAGCAGCCATGTTAGCTTTGCGCCAAGGTAAGCACTCGGTAGCTGAATATGCCTTGGATTTCAGGAGATGGGCCCTTGATACCACCTGGGACAGTTCCGCCAAAAAATCTATTTTTCGAAAGGGGTTATCTCCATGATTAAGGATGAACTTGCTCGTGCCGACCCTCCCACTGCGTTAGGTGACTTTATTAACTACTGCATCCGTATTGATACTCGTCTGACTGAACGCAGGCAAGAGAGATGGTTCGAAAGCAATCGTACTAACCTTTTCCTACCTTCCTCTCCAGCTAAGGAACCTTTGAGTAGGATTACACGGGAACCTGAACCTGAACCCATGCAGGTAGACTCTTTACAACGACGGGTTAGTGATGCACGCAAGGAACATCGTTTTAAGGAGAATCTATGTTTCTATTGTGGTAAGTCAGGGCACTTCATTATAAACTGCCCCAGCCGTTCTCGTAAGACTACTGCAGCACTCATTCATTGTGAGTGTTGCGAGAGGGGATCTGTCAGGTCCGAGCCTCAGGCTCCAGAGAGATCTGCAGCAACAGATCTTGATTTCTCGGACTTAAACTCCGTTACCTCTGAGGACGTTGACTGTGTAAACGCTGCCATTTTTCAAGTTTCCTCAGCGGTTGTCCCAGCTGAGTTGTAAGAAAAACAATTCTCATTGCTTTCTTTCCATCAAACTCTGGGTTGACTCAGCTTGGGTGTCTAGCTCTGCTATGATCGACTCAGGGGCAAGTGGAAATTTTATGGATGTCTCCTTTGCTCTGAAACAGGGAATACGTTCAGTGAAGAAGGCTACTCCAGTACAGATGGAAACTGTGGATGGCTCCCTGCTGACCTCTGGACCAGTGGATCAGGAAACAGAGCCTTTGAGGGTTCTTATGGGTAAAGATCATCAAGAGAAACTGTCCTTTATGCTTATCTCTTCTCCCCACTTTCCCATTATTCTAGGGCTACCATGGCTGCAGGCTCAGAATCCTACCATTAACTGGGAGACCAAGGAATTACACTTTCCAGAGAAACAGATGAGTCCAAAAGTTTCAGCTTGCTCTGTTCCTAAAGGAATCATGTCAGTCCCTGAACTACCAGCTGTATACCAGGACTATGTGGATTTATGTGACAAGAAGAACGCTGACCAGCTTCCTCCTCACCGTCCATATGATTGTCCAATTGAATTATTGCCTGGAGCAGAGATACCTTTTGGTAAGATCTACCCCCTGGCGGGGCCCGAGCTAAAGGCTTTAAAGGATTACATAGATGAAAATCTAGCCAAGGGCTTCATACGCCCCTCTTCATCTCCTGCAGGTGCACCCATCTTCTTTGTAAAGAAGAAAGATGGATCTCTGAGACCATGCGTTAGACTATAGGGAACTCAATAAGGTTACTATTAGAAACCGTTATCCATTGCCTTTAATCCCTGAGTTATTGGAGAGAGTGCGACATGCCAAAATTTTTTCTAAACTAGATCTTCGTGGGGCCTATAACTTAGTCCGTATTAGACCTGGGGATGAATGGAAGACTGCATTCAGGTCACGCTATGGACACTTTGAATATCTAGTTATGCCTTTTGGTCTGAGTACCGCCCCAGCCACTTTCCAACACTTGGTGAATGACATCTTCAGGGATCTCCTAGATACATTCGTGGTAATTTATTTGGATGATATTCTAATTTTTTCTAACTCCACAGAGGAACATCATGGACATGTGAGAATGGTCTTGGAACGTCTAAGACAAAATCATCTTTACATCAAACTTGAAAAGTGTGAATTCCATAGGACCGAAATTCAATTTCTGGGGTATGTACTGTCTACACAAGGAATTAGTATGGATGGAAGCAAAACCCAAGCCATCAAGGATTGGCCAAGTCCTAGAAATGTGAAGGAGGTACAGCGCTTCATCGGGTTTGCCAACTTCTATAGACGTTTCATTAGAAATTTCTCTGAGGTAGTGTCACCTATCACTCAACTTACCCGGAAAGAGTCTAGGTTTTCCTGGACTCCCCAAGCCCAGGAAGCATTTTCCCGTCTAAAAGATAAATTTACCACTGCACCTATCCTAGTACATCCCAACCCCGAGCTTGCCTTCATAATAGAGGTGGATGCTTCAGACTGTGCCGTTGGAGCTATACTCTCTCAGAGAACAGGTGAGAAGAATGTCTTGCATCCCTGTGCCTTCTTTTCTCAGCAGTTGTCTTCGGCTGAGAGGAACTACGATGTGGGCAATAGAGAGTTGTTGGCCATTATTGCCGCCTTCAAAGAATGGAGACACCTTCTTCAGGGAGCTGCACAGCAAATAGTCGTCCTGACAGACCATCGTAACCTTGAGTTTATCAGGTCGGCTAAGTGCCTGACTCCTCGCCAGGCTCGCTGGAATCTTTTCTTAAACCAATTTAATTTTATCATCTCTTATAGACCAGGATCGCGCAATGGAAAGGCTGATGCACTCTCTAGGATTTACTCAGCAGAGACACGTCCAATTACTCCTCCTAAGACTATTCTTCCTGACTCTAGATTCCTAGGAGTAATTCATAATCAAGACCTACTTAAGGACATCAAGGAAGCATACCATGCGGATTCCTTTTTGGCACAACCCCCAAGGGACGTAAGTCTTGTCTTTAAAAATGGTGTGTGGATTCAGGGACAACGTCTGTATATTCCTGAAACAGTCAGATTAAGAGTATTGCAACTCATTCACGATTCCAAGATAGCTGGGCATAGAGGAATTCTAAAGACACAGGAATTTCTTTCTCGTTTCTTTTGGTGGCCCACTTGCAGGAAGGATGTTTTGAATTATGTCACTTCATGTGAGGTCTGTGCAAGATGCAAAACACCTCGCTCCTCACCATCTGGTCTGTTACAGCCTCTTCCCACCCCGTCCCGCCCGTGGGGATCCATTTCTATGGACTTCATTGTGGAGTTACCAACCTCTCAAGGGAAGAACACCATTCTAGTGGTGGTTGACCGTCTAACAAAGGCAGCTCATTTTATCCCTTGTGTCGGCTTACCCACTGCAAAACAGACATCAGATTTGATGATTAAAGATGTGTTTCGCTTACATGGAGTACCGGATGAGGTTATTTCGGATCGAGGGGTGCAATTCACTTCTAGGTTTTGGCAAAATTTCTGTGCAGCATTGGACATTAAAGTAAACCTTTCTTCTGCTTTTCATCCCCAGACTAATGGACAGACCGAACGAACCAATCAAACCCTGGAGCAGTATCTCCGCTGCTTTATCTGCCACCTACAGGATGATTGGGTGGATCTACTTCCATTAGCTGAGTTCTCGTATAACAACTCTCAGAGTGCCTCCACTAAACAGTCTCCTTTTTACTCTAATCTAGGTTATCATCCTAACATTCTACCACGATTTCCCATAGAAACGCCTTTACCAGCAGTGGCTGAAAGAATCACGTCTTTACAGAAGAATATGGATCTTCTAAAGGAAAATCTGGAATCGGCTCAAGAAAGGTACAAGAAAGCAGCAGATAAATTTCGTAAACCTGCACCAGCTTTCAAGGTAGGAGACTTGGTCTGGCTGTCAACCAGAAATCTTAAGTTAAGGATTCCATCGTCTAAGTTGGGACATAAGTACATTGGACCCTATAATATCAGTAAAATTATAAGTGCCGTTGCTTGTCGTCTTCAACTGCCCAGAACTATGAGAATCCACCCTGTCTTTCATGTATCCCTACTAAAGGCTGCGACACCCAATACGTTTCCTGGACGTTCCTCTCCTTGCCCTGACCCAGTGCTAGTCGATGGTCAGGAAGAATTTGTGGTGGAAAGGATTTTAGATTCCAGGTTGTATAGAAATCAGTTACAATATCTGATTAAATGGCAGGGCTACCCAGTGGAGGACAACTCATGGGAACCGGTCAATAACGTTAATGCTCCTCGCTTGCTCCGTCAGTTTCATCAGAGGTACCCACACAAGCCTGGTCTGAGGTCATCCGGAGGTTGTCCTTAAGGGGGGAGTAATGTAAGGTTCTATGTATATATTCCTGAAACTCAGTTTGTTCGTCAGCCATTTTACTTTCTGTCTTGCTGCAGCTATCTTGCCCTCAGTCAAAATGGAGTTTCCAGCTTGCATGTTCCCGCCCTGATTCTCTCCTTTGCTTCTTAAGCAGCCACAGCTGAGCAATCAGTGCTTCAGAATCTAGCCTGCAGTGAACCTGTGACTTGACTCCTGTAAGCCTTGGACCTTGTACTCCAGCTATTCCTACTGAGGAACTCTGAAGCACTTGTGGACTCTGAACCCTGCTCTTTGAAAGACCCACGTTTGCATGGACTTACAGTAACAGAGAAGAAGATCCTGAATCTGTATTGGAGAGTGATTGCTGAGCTTGGATTACTCTGGCCTGCTGTGTCTCCTGTTTCTGTGTCTGCAAACTGTGTGACTATTTCTGCCAACTTGTATGAAGTAATACAGGACTTTTCTATATCAAACCTGTGACTCCTGTGTTTTCATCGCACCCAAGCACAAGACGCTATATGAACTGTACTACATACATTACACTGGAATGGTTGTGAGAAGTCACAACCACTATCATCACAGAAAGTTCACCCGGACATCTGATATCCACAGTTACAGCAGACAAAAAAGAGAAAAGAGAAAAAAAAAAAAACAATAGTGTTTAGCTGTGGTAACACTGCAGAAAAAAAAACACTTAAGGGAATTGCTCACCTGGAATGGTTGTGAGAAGTCACAACCACTGTCATCACAGAAAGTACAACCGGACATCCGATATCCACAGTTACAGCAGACACAGCCTTTCCAGACCCAGAAGACACTAACGTTTTGGCTTCAGAATCTTGTAATGTATGTAGTACAGTTCATATAGCGTCTTGTGCTTGGGTGCGATGAAAATACATGAGACACAGGTTTGATATAGAAAGTCTTGTATTACTTCATACAAGTTGGCAAAAATAGTCACACAGTTTGCAGACACAGAAGCAGGAGACACAGCAGGCCAGAGTAATCTAAGCTCAGCAATCACTCTCCACAACAGGTTCAGGATCTTCTTCTCTGTTACCGTAAGTCCATGCAAACGTGGGTCTTTCAAAGAGCAGGGTTCAGAGTCCACAAGTGCTTCAGAGTTCCTCAGTAGGAATAGCTGGAGTACAAGGTCCAAGGCTTTAGGAGTCAGGTCACAGGTTCACTGAAGGCTAGATTCTGAAGCACTGATTGCTCAGCTGTGGCTGCTTAAGAAGCAAAAGGAGAGAATCAGGGCGGGAACATGCAAGCTGGAAACTCCATTTTGACTGAGGGCAAGATAGCTGCAGCAAGACAGAAAGTAAAATGGCTGACGAACAAACTGAGTTTCAGTAACATGTACACAGAACCTTACAATCAGGGGGCACTCAGGGTATGAGAACTGTATCGGGGGCACTCGGTATGAGAACTGTATCAGGGGGCACTCGGTATGAGAACTGTATAAGGGGGCACTCAGGGTATGAGAACTGTATCAGGGGGCACTCAGGGTATGAGAACTGTATCAGGGGGCATTCAGGGTATGAGAACTGTATCAGGGGGCACTTAGGGTATGAGAACTGTATAAGGGGGCACTTAGGATATGAGAACTGTATGAGGACACTCATGGTATGAGACCTGTATAAGGGGGCACTTAGGGAATGAGAACTGTATCAGGGGGCACTCAGGGTATGAGAACTGTATAAGGAGGCACTCAGGGTATGAGAACTGTATAAGGGGGCACTAAGGTATGAGAACTGTATAAGAGGGCACTCATGGTATGAGACCTGTATAAGGGGGCACTTAGGGTATGAGAACTGTATAAGGGGGCACTTAGGGTATGAGAACTGTATCAGGGGGCACTCAGGGTATGAGAACTGTATAAGGGGCACTCGGGGTATGAGAACTGTATAAGGGGGCACTTAGGGTATGAGAACTGTATGAGGGCACTCAGGGTATGACAACTGTATAAGGCGTCACTCAGGGTATGAGAACTGTATAAGGGGGCACTCAGGGTATGACAACTGTATCAGGGGCACTCAGGGTATGAGAACTGTATAAGGGGGCACTCAGGGTATGAGAACTGTATAAGGGGGCACTCAGGGTATGAGAACTGTATAAGGGGGCACTCAGGGTATGAGAACTGTATAAGGGGGCACTCAGGGTATGAGAACTGTATCAGGGGGCACTCAGGGTATGAGAACTGTATAAGGGGGCACTCAGGGTATGAGAACTGTATAAGGGGGCACTCAGGGTATGAGAACTGTATAAGGGGGCACTCAGGATATGAGAACTGTATAAGGGGGCACTCAGGGTATGAGAACTGTATAAGAGGGCACTCAGGGTATGAGAACTGTATCAGGGGGCACTCAAGGTATGAGAACTGTATAAGGGGGCACTCAGGGTATGAGAACTGTATCAAGGGACACTAAGGGTATGAGAACTGTATGAGGGGGCACTCAGGGTATGAGAACTGTATAAGGGGGCACTCAGGGTATGAGAACTGTATCAGGGGGCACTCAGGGTATGAGAACTGTATGAGTGGGCACTCAGGGTATGAGAACTGTATAAGGGGGCACTCAGGGTATGAGAACTGTATAAGAGGGTAATCAGGGTATGAGAACTGTATCAGGGGGCACTCAGGGTATGAGAACTGTATCAGGGGGCACTCAGGGTATGAGAACTGTATGAGGGGGCACTCAGGGTATGAGAACTGTATCAGGGGCACTCAGGGTATGAGAACTGTATAAGAGGGTAATCGGTATGAGAACTGTATAAGGGGGCACTCAGGGTATGAGAACTGTATCAGGGGGCACTCAGGGTATGAGAACTGTATCAGGGGGCACTCGGGGTATGAGAACTGTATAAGCGGGCACTCAGGGTATGAGAACTGTATAAGAGGGTAATTGGTATGAGAACTGTATCAGGGGGCACTCAGGGTATGAGAACTGTATGAGGGGGCACTCAGGGTATGAGAACTGTATCAGGGCATTCAGGGTATGAGAACTGTATAAGAGGGTAATCAGGGTATGAGAACTAGATTGACCGTCTCAGGGCTTACTGAGGCTCTCGAGATAAGAAGGATGTCATGGCAAATTGTTACGTTGTAGCCAATTAATTTGCTTGTCTTTCATTCATCATGTGAACAGGAGAGACAATATAGGAATATGCTGTAAAACAGTTGTAGAATATCTTCTGTGAATATTGGACTGTTTACTTTTGGCTGAACATTTTTTTCTAAATGTTAATTTCTTCACAGAAACCTTGACTATACTTAAAAATCGCAATATTTATAAGAGGCTGCAGCTTGTAAAGGTATTGTGATGTTATGTTACTTTACTGTACGTTGGGTATAGACATGTCCTGTAATGAAGGGTAGATAATACCTTTATTATGTTCTTTTTGGGCTCAATTTCTG
Source organism: Oophaga sylvatica (assembly GCA_033576555.1). Lineage (NCBI taxonomy): Eukaryota > Metazoa > Chordata > Amphibia > Anura > Dendrobatidae > Oophaga > Oophaga sylvatica. The sequence goes on from JARQOD010000006.1 coordinate 374,745,155, forward strand.
TTTTACCCTTCGCCACGACAGCACCCCTGGAGAGAGTGATCCGCCCCATAGGAACAGGAAACCTACAGAAATAAAAGGGGGTGGTCCGCCTCTCCTCCTCAGTTGGTTTCCTGTTCCTATGGGAAACCACAGGAAGATTTCCTACAGAAGAATCTTACCTGGGCCATGCATGCCGCCTGTGCAGTATCCGTGAGAATGGCAAGGGCTGTGGTCCAGAAGCAGCGTCGGAGAGAGTTTCGTTTGACGGCTCCTTCCTCGTCTGGTGGATCAGTGAGGATCGGGTCCAGGGAGGGCCGCCTGGTCTCGCTCGGGAGACGCGCCATCGGGGTCCGGTAAGGTCGTCCTGGCAGGTGCAGAAGGGGAGAAAAGGGCCACTCCCCCAGAAACGCCGGCATCAGCGACACGTCCCGGGAGCATGGAGCCGGGCTGCACATGCGCCGAACGACACAAGCGCTCCTGCCCCGGAAGTGAGTATTGGACTTCCGAAGCACACGGAAGAGAGGTGGTACAGGCGGTGTGGGTAGTGTGGACAGTGCATGCGCAGGACACCGCAGGTGCTCCTGCCCCGGAACTTGAAGGGGAACTTCCGGGGCATACAGGAGGACGCCGAGATAAAAAAAAAAAAGAGGGAGAGTTCCTATAAAGCTCCAGCATTGCTGTACAAAAGGCGGTTCAACAATGTCTTCTCCAGGGCAGAATACGCATCCACCAGCGGTGGACTCAGCAGGTGCAGGCATGTCCAGAAACCGCTCCAGCAGATGTTCTACAGACATGAGTCGCAAAAGTGACACCGCGGACACCAGGTCCAGGACTGTACCACGGCCTCTTGATCCGGTACCGTAAAGCTTCACTGAGTGAGTGTACAGACTCTGCCTATTAAGCTGACCCTCTTTCTTTAGCTATATGTCTCCCTTTTTTCAGACCAAGAAAAAGCAAAAATCAAAGCATAAGCAGTGTGCCCTATGCAGACAGCCTCTCCCTGACTCCTACCCCAAAAGGCTATGTCAGGAATGCATCAGTGAGACCATGCAGGAGGCAGCGGTGTCGACTAGGGACATACGCACAATAATTAGAGAGGAACTGCAAGCTATGAGTCAGTCTAATACGCCCCCAGAAAGTAGGAGCAAAAGACTGATAATTTCCAGCTCGGAGTCTGATAATGACCAGGAGGTAGCCTCTGACTCCTCACTCACGTCCTCATCATCATCATCATTGGATATAGAAGGATGCTTATGCTTCCCCATAGATAGTGTGAGTAACCTAGTCAAATCTGTTAGAAACACTATGGGGTGCGAGGAGACAAAGGGCGCTCAAATGACGCCAGATATAATGTTTGCAGGTTTGGCAGAGAGAAAGAGGAGAGCCTTCCCTGTGATATCGGCAGTTAAAGCTTTGATAATAAGGGAGTGGGAGAAACAAGATCAGAGAAGCTTCCTCCCTTCGGCCTCTAAAAGGAAGTATCCATTTAGCGATGAGGAATTGCTAGCATGGACTAAAGTGCCTAAGGTGGACGCAGCAGTTGCCTCCACTTCCAAACAGTCGGCACTACCAGTGGAAGATGCAGGCGTATTATCAGATCCACTTGACCGCAAAGCGGATGTCTCTCTAAAAAGGTCATGGGAGGCAGCTACGGGCATATTCCAACCGGCAGTAGCCAGTACATGTACCACCAGATCTGTGCTTGTATGGATTGATCAGCTAGACCAACAGATCGAACAAAAGATCTCCAGAGACAAGCTACGGGCTGCTATTCCTTAAATTAGAGGGACAGCGGCATTTATGGCTGACACATCTGTTGACTCACTACGCCTAGCAGCAAGGTCAGTGGGCTTGGTTAACGATGCCAGGCGTGCCCTATGGCTGAAAAGTTGGAAGAGGGACACGGAGTCTAAGTCAAAACTTTGTGCTATCCCATATGAGGTTGAGTTTCTCTTCGGAAAGATCCTAGATGAGGCAGAGGAAAGGAAGAAAGGTTTCCCTAATCCATCTCTTCCATCCTATAGAAGGGCATTTAAAAGGCGGCCATTCTGCAAAAGAAAGCCGGCGGAAAGACAAACTTGATGGTCCAGAAAGGAAGATAAGCAAAAGGGTACTATGTTTAAAGGATCTGCCTTCTGAAAGGATAATAGGTGAAAAAAACCAGACCCCCCCAGTAGGTGGTAGACTGAGATTCTTCTTCCAAGAATGGAAGAAGATAACGGGCAGTTTGTCGATTCTAAATATAATCAGAGAGGCAGTTAAAGTTAAAATTCCATTATATTCCCCACGACTCATTTATTGTAACATTCCTCCACTCGTCAATACAACAGGAGGCTCTTGAAATGGAAATTCGAAGCTTATTAGTCAAAAGGGTCTTAATTGAGGTTCCAAAAGGACAGGAAGGGAGAGGATTTTACTCCCACTTATTTCTGGTTTCCAAGCCTGATGGCTCATTTAGAACAATCATTAATTTGAAAAAATTAAATACATTAATTCGTAATCATAAGTTTAAAATTGAATCAATCAGATCCACCATTAAGCTTCTCTTTCCTAGATGTATGATGGCGGGAATAGATCTAAAAGATGCATATTACCATCTCCCCATTCACGACAGATACCAGAGATACCTCAGGGTGGCGGTTTCTTTCGCAGGCAAAATCTGTCACTTCCAGTTTACAGAAATGCCCTTCGGTCTCTCCATGGCACCAAGAATCTACACGAAGGTGATGTTGGAGGTGATGGTCTTCCTTCGCCAGAAGGACACTTTGATTGTACCTTACCTTGATGACTTTTTAGTGGTAGGGAGCTCAGCTATCCAATGTACTAATCGTCTAGCTGACACAATTTCATCTTTACAGGCTCTGGGGTGGATCATCAATTTCAAGAAATCCAGACTTGTTCCACATACCCTCCAGACCTTTTTAGGGCTTCATCTAGACTCTACAAGTCAAAGGTGTCTACTTCCACAGGTAAAAATATCAATTATAAATATGAAGGTTAGAGCAGCAATGGACAGACCATGCATGTCTCTCAGGGAAGCCATGTCTCTACTAGGATCCCTTACTTCTTGTATCCCGGCAGTGCAGTGGGCACAGTACCATACCCGGAGATTGCAACATCAGATTCTCCTAGAGGAGACGCTCCTGCAGGGTCATCTTGAAAAGAAAATAACCTTATCCCTGGAAGTCTTAACTTCCCTACCATGGTGACTAAATGACAATCATCTATCGGGAGATGTCCTGTGGGTAAAAGACCATCCGCACACTGACTACCAATGCTAGTCCATGGGGATGGGGGATAGCCTCTCCCAGGGGCGGTGGAATAGAGAAGAACTACAAGATTTGTCAAACTTAAAGGAGTTGAATGCAGTTAGTTATGCATTACGCCATATCCTTCCGCAGACTCGAGGAAAACATGTGAGAGTCTTGTCAGACAACACCACAGCAGTGGCATATCTGAACAAACAAGGAGGTACTCGATCAGAAAATCGAATGTCTTCCGCAAGAAAAATTTTGGACCTGGCAGAGAAACATCTATTATCCCTTTCTGCTCTTCACATCAAAGGGGAAGACAATCTAGAAGCGGATTTCCTAAGCCGACATACGTTACGGCAGGGAGAATGGTGCCTAAATCACCGCATTATCAAGAAGATAGTATCTTTATGGGGTCTTCCTCAAACAGACCTTTTCGCCACAAGGAAGAAAAGACAGGTGCAGAAATTCTCCTCCCTAAGCTAGGCAGACCACCTGGAGACAGTGGATGCCCTCCAGGCTCCATAGCGATTTGATCTGGCATATGCCCTCCCTCCAATAATACTATTGCCACAAGTCATTTGGAAAATCAGGGAGGAAAAGGCAAGGATAATTGTTATGTTGAGGTAGCTGAGGAGAACAGGAACAACAGCAGGGCAGCCGAACACCTGAGATGTTGGTAACTGATGGGTTGTAGATTCCTAAACTAACGACACAACTAGAGGTAGCCGTGGAGCGTTCCTACGTTGATCCTAGACGCCTCGTCACAGCCTGAGAGATAACTACACCTAAAGGCAGAAAGATGAAAGCTATCTGCCCCGAGCAGATCCCCAAAGAAAATAGGAAGCCCCCAAACATATAATGGCGGTTAGACAAGATGAAAATACAAACATAGGCAGAAAATAGACTGAGCAAACGCTGGGGCCACAAGCTGACTAAATAGGATAGGACAGGAGAGATTACTTTCTGCAACCCAGAAAACCCTACAAAAATCCAACAATTCTGATTACAAAAATACTGAGATCACACGATCTCGCCACCCACTAAATCAGATCTCAGTGTGAACAAAACCAAGCCGCAGCCGCTGAAAAAACAGGAAAAAGCAAATTAGCAAATAACAGTGGCTGCAGATAAACTGTGAGGAGCTCAGGCCCCAGGAGGGGACCTGGCTGACCTCCACAAAAGTGCAGAAAACAATGCAAAAAGCAAGCACAAAAAGAAAAGCAAAAAATATCTTATCTGAAAGCAGGAGATGCAGGAAAGACTCCAGCAAACTTCCAAATGAACCAGGAACCACAGTTGAGACAATAACAATTGAACAATTGATCACCGGCAACCATCATGGGAGGGAACCTCCCTTATATCAGACCAGTCAGTGAACCCAGATTGCCACCCTCGCTGAAAGGTTCAGTACTGTCTGTAACCACCAGAGGGAGCCTCTGCTCAGAAACCATCTCTAGCACATTCATAACAGATAATCTTAACTGCACCATTTTGGCCCAAGAGACCATGGTTCTCGCGGCTACAGACCATGTCAATATCAGACCCTTGGGTCCTCCCTACAATCCCCAATCTACCATTCTTCCATCCTCAAGTGGACAGCCTCCACTTTACGGCTTGGAACTTGAGAGGCAGCTACTAACATCAAGAGGTTTTTCAGAGGGCTTAATTAATACACTCTTGCAGAGCAGGAAACAATCTACCACAAAAATCTACACCAAAGTATGGAGGAAATTCCTTGAGTTTCATACGAGCCCCGACTCTAGAGAAGTTCCAATAGTAGCCATCTTAGAATTCCTACAAAAGGGAAGGGAGTTGGGTCTATCTGGGAATACACTAAAGGTCCACGTATCTGCTATGGGGGCCCTTTATGACTATAATGTAGTGGGGGACAGATGGGTATCTCGATTTATCACGGCCTGTGAACGTATTAACCCTGTTCACATATCTAGGGTTCCCCCTGGGACTTAAATCTGGTCTTGGATGCCCTAAAAGGACCTCCCTTTGAACCAATAGATTCAGCATCACCAAAATACCTATAATTAAAAACGGCCCTCTTGGTGGCCCTGACATCTACTAGGAGAGTCAGCGACATCCAAGCGCTATCTATAAATCCACCCTTCCTATTGACATTTCAGGCTGGGTTGATATTGAAGCCAGATCCCTCGTACCTTTCAAAAGTAGCAAGAAAATTTAGTAGATCACAAGAAATACTTCTCCCCTCCTTCTTTACTGACCCCTCCACTCCAGAAGAAGAGAAATTTCACAACCTGGATGTCAGAAGAATAGTGTTAAAATACATTGAAAGGACTTGCAGTTGGAGGCAGTGTAGGGCTCTGTTTATATCCTTTCAGGGCCGCAAGAAGGGGTACAGAGTCACGAGGGGCACCTTGTCCCGGTGGATCAGGGACGCAATCCATCTGGCAAGCTCCGCAAGAAATGAAAATCCTCCGGAGGGCATTAGGGCACATTTCACTAGAGCTATGGCATCCTCCTGGGCTGAAAGGGGAGACGTCCCAGTTGAATCCATATGTAAGGCTGCAACTTAGTCAACTCCGTCTACTTTCTATAAACACTATAGACTCAATCTTTCGTCTTCTTCGGACTTAGACTTTGGCAGGACTGTCCTCAGCATGGTGGTCCCTCCCTGGTGATGGTCTCTAAAAATCTCTCCAGTGGGTGCTGTCGTGGCGAAGGGTAAAGAGCCGGATTAGTTACCGGTAATGCTATTTTAATGAGTCCACGACAGCACCCACTCACTTCCCTCCCTAAGATTAATAGAAGCAAGTACTAATAAATTATATATAATTAAGCATAAAGTAAAAAATGTTGACATAAAAGAATAGTGTTTTGCCTAACCTACTCTGAAATCCAAATGAGGAGGAGAGGCGGACCGCCCCCTTTTATTTCTGTAGGTTTCCTGTTCCTATGGGGCCAATCTTGTATACTTAACAAAAAAGTGTGAAACAACTGAAAATATGTCTTATATTCTAAGTTATTCAAAGTAGCCACCTTTTGCTTTTATGACTGCTTTGCACACTCTTGGCATTCTCTTGATGAGCTCCAAGAGGTAGTCACTGGAAATGGTCTTCCAACAGTCTTGAAGGAGTTCCCAGAGATGCTTAGCATTTGTTGGCCCTTTTGCCTTCACTCTGCGGTCCAGCTCACCCCAAACCATCTCGATTGGGTTCAGGTCCGGTGACTGTGGAGGCCAGATCATCTGGCATAGCTCCCCATCACTCTCCTTCTTGGTCAAATAGCCCTTACACAGTCTGGAGGTGTGTTTGGGGTCATTGTCCTGTTGAAAAATAAATGAGGGTCCAATTAAACGCAAACCGGATGGAATAGCATGCCGCTGCAAGATGCTGTGGTAGCCATGCTTGTTCAGTATGCCTTCAATTTTGAATAAATCCCCAACAGTGTCACCAGCAAAGCACCCCCACACCATCACACCACCTCCTCCATGCTTCACGGTGGGAACCAGGCATGTAGAGTCCATCCGTTCACCTTTTCTGCGTCGCACAAAGACACGGTGGTCGGAACCAAAGATCTCAAATTTGGACTCATCAGACCAAAGCACAGATTTCCACTGGTCTAATGTCCATTCCTTGTGTTCTTTAGCCCAAACAAGTCTCTTCTGCTTGTTGCCTGTCCTTAGCAGTGGTTTCCTAGCAGCTATTTTACCATGAAGGCCTGCTGCACAAAGTCTCCTCTTAACAGTTGTTGAAGAGATGTGTCTACTGCTAGAACTCTGTGTGGCATTGACCTGGTCTCTAATCTGAGCTGCTGTAAACCTGCGATTTCTGAGGCTGGTGACTCAGATAAACTTATCCTCAGAAGCAGAGGTGACTCTTGGTCTTCCTTTCCTGGGGCGGTTCTCATGTGAGCCAGTTTCTTTGTAGCGCTTGATGGTTTTTGCAACTGCACTTGGGGACACTTTCAAAGTTTTCCCAATTTTTCGGACTGACTGACCTTCATTTCTTAAAGTAATTATGGCCACTCGTTTTTCTTTACTTAGCTGCTTTTTTTTGCCATAATACACATTCTAACAGTGTATTCAGTAGGACTATCAGCTGTGTATCCACCAGACTTCTGCACAACACAACTGATGGTCCCAATCCCATTTATAAGGCCAGAAATCCCACTTATTAAACCTGACAGGGCACACCTGTGAAGTGAAAACCATTCCCGGTGACTACCTCTTGAAGCTCATCAAGAGAATGCCAAGAGTGTGCAAAGCAGTCATCAAAGCAAAAGGAGGCTACTTTGAAGAACCTAGAATATAAGACATATTTTCAGTTGTTTCACACTTTTTTGTAAAGTGTAATGTATAATTCCACATGTGTTAATTCATAGTTTTGATGCCTTCAGTGTGAATTTACAATTTTCATAGTCATGAAAATACAGAAAAATCTTTAAATGAGAAGGTGTGTCCAAACTTTTGGTCTGTACTGTATTTTCTGGACTTTGTTTTTCAGGGTGCAGCCAGACCCATTTGGTCTTGTAAACTGTGGTGTTTGTTCACATGGGATGCATTTGGATAGCGCTGGGCAGCCTGCCTGATCGAATAGTATGGGCGTCACTAATAGGCTGTTAACCTGGATGCTGTGCATCACCTGTATGTGAAAAGCTCACAATACAAGCCTCTATTGTGCAATAATATACCAAGCAACCACCCCCTTCATGGATTGGTAGGCCCGTGAGTAGTTGTCTCATCTGTATGTTTGCACCTGTGTTGCTGACATCTTAACTACATGGGTCCGCTGCATCCTTGTTTAGAGAACTGGGCAGGTAAACATCGCTGCCTTTTTTCTGCTGTTTTTTATTTTGTGTTTTTATTCGTATCGATTTTTCCCAGCATAGACATATTATATATGTAACAGGAGACTGACTGACTGCTGCCACCACTAGGGGGAGTTCACTACTAACAGGTATACTTTGAACTGAATAATGTGTAGTGAGATCATATGCTCCCTCTAGTGGTGACTCCCTGTTGCTGCTTCTCACTGCCCTATAGTTTTATAATCTAATCTTTTCATACGCATGTCTTGTTTGTAAAGGTAAACTATAGAGCAATATATACGCTCCCTTTATTCAGCCTTAGTTTACTTATTTGGATGTCATGCCATTTCATGGAGCAAACTGCTTATTGATTTCTGTAGATTTCGTATGGTAATGGTATTGGCTAAACAGGACCTTTACATGGCACGTTAGGCCAATATTCTGACAATGGTCATCTCGTCACTAATTTAGAGTCATTATTCCATATGTAAAGCCCAATGCTTTCTTCTTCTTCTATTCCCCAGGGCCAATACACTATAAAGTTTCAACTACTGGTGGGAGAGAAACGAGAGCTGCTCATGTGTATTCTTGGAACAGTGAAAGTTAAAGCTGCGTTAATGTAATAAAAGCCTGAAACCTTACAGACAATACCTGGAACACATACATGGAGATGCTTTCTACTGTACATCACTTCTTGCCAAAAGTCCAAAGATTGGGAGAATCTTACAAAATTTTATTCACAACCATTGATGCATGTCAGAAATTCCAGTCGGAGAGTGCTAGCTCTTGTGGTAAGGATCATCTCTAGATCAGTGAGAAAGAGTCCTATGATCCCAAAAGTAATTCCAATATAGATAAGAGCACACAGGAAAAGCCTAAAATATCATATAAGCGTTTGAGGTGGAGGCGGATGTGGTGACTCTTTCTAGTATTAGTTTGTGAGGATGTCTGATTATAATACATCGTTGTCTCTTCACTATTGATTTCATTTCTCTGCATTACATCGCACCAAATCTCTATATACCTATCTCGCGGAATTGCATTGTAATTAACGTTTTGGATATACAGTCATCCAAGAAAAAAGAATGGACCCCTGACAACAATATAATAAAAATACAATACTTTATTAAATCACAGTACTATACTTAAAAACATACATAAAACAGTGCGGGGATACCATATAACTCAGACAGAATAGAAACAATGCTCACTATTCTATACAGTAGTGAAAAAAGACAATGTATGTAGTCAAAAACTCATTTTATTCAGAATAGATATACAAAAACCAGCTCCCTTCCATGGATGGTAATGTCAGTGTCACAGATATTCTGTGTATTTTATAAAAATGCTATCAATGGGAAGTTAAGTGTCTTAGAGTGAGACAAAAGAGAGAATACTATGTGCAAGCGTACTGATGTTATCGGGAAATCTACAACTAGATCACAAGTAATATAACTTTAATGCTTTAAAGGGAATCTGTCACCCCATTTTTCATGTATGAGATGCGGCCACCGCCATCAGGGGCTTATCTACAGCATTCTGTAATGCTGTAGATAAGCCCCCGATGTCACCTGAAAGAGAAGAAAAACGAGTTAGATTATACTCACCCAGGGGTGGTCCGGCGTCCGATTTGGTCCGGAGGGTGTCGCCGTCTGGTCCGGCGCCTCCAATCTTCTAGCGAAGATGGCCTCTTCTTTGCTTATCGTCTCGGCTCCGGCGCAGGCGCACTGCTCTGCCCTGGTGAGGGCAGAGCAGAGTGCTGCAGTGCGCAGGCGCCAGACCTCTCTGACCTTTCCCAGCGCCTGCACTCTGCAGTACTCTGCTCTGCACTCACCAGGGCAGATCAGTGCGCCTGCGCAGGAGCCGCGGCGGGACGCAAAGAAGAGGACGTCATCGCTAAAAGATGGGAGGCGCCGGATCGGACCGCGTCTCCCTCCGGACCGAATCAGATGCCGGACCGCCCCTGGGTGAGTATAATTTAAGTCGTTTTTCTTCTCTTTCAGGTAACATTACAGAATGCTGTAGATAAGCCCCTGATGGCGGTGGCCGCATCTCATAGTCGAAAAATGGGGTGACAGATTCCCTTTAAGTATAGATAGCATAGAAAATAGTTTTTGCAAAAATTAATAGTCTTAGCAATCATATTTCCTCAATGACAACAATTCCCACATATTCAGTGTTAATCAGTATTAAATAAGCAATGAACGGCAGCAGAATTCTGTTCTTCCTCTCAGGGTAAGGCCTCTTTCACACATCCGTTTTGTGCCGTCAGGCACAATCCGTCCAAAAACGGAAAGGACGAATCCGGCACAGATTTTGAAAAAACTGACGCAACGGATCAGGTTTTTTGCCGGATCCGTCCTGAACTTTTCAACCTGGAAATGCTTGTTTCGCATGTCCGGACCGAGGAGAGAGAGACCTTGGTTTCCAGAATTCGGATCGGTCTTTTGCCGGATTGCACAAAAGACTGATCCGGCACCATAGACTTGTATTGTTTGAACCTGCCGTAAGCGCCGCTTCAGGCGCTATCCGGCGGGTGCGGCAGAAAAAAAAAACGTTGCAGTGACCGTTTTGTCCGGCCGCCGGAATGTACATTTCCGCCTGATCCGGAAAAAAACGGACGCAACGCAAGGACATCCGGCGCGATCCAGCGCTAATGATAGTCAATGACAAAAAAACGCATCCGGCGGTTTAAAAAACCGGATCAGTTTTTTTCAAAAAGTGCCTGATCGCGCCTGACGGCAAAAAACGGATGTGTGAAAGAGGCCTAAGAGACTCTTTTTGTAAAAGTGCTATGTGCAAATAAGGTAAATATGGTCACTGGTCAGCAGGAGTCAGAGTAGAGTGGCACATGTATAAAGTTATGTGATGCCGAACCAGAGAGAATGGGGAGGAGAGAGAAGAATGACAGGAAGCAGAGGTTGAAAAAACCTGATAAAGATATCGAAGAAGACAAGAGGGGGTAGAGAGATGGAAAAATGAGGACAAATGAAAATAATAACAGGGTAGAAGAGAACATGCTATGATCCTACTCAGGTTGGGGTAAAGTTGATAAAAAAACAACAATTTTTATCAGCGTTACTCCAAACTGAGCAGAAACAGAGCATGTTCCCCTGAATGCTGATATTATTTTCCTTTTATTGTCATTTTTCCACCTTTCCATCACCATGTAGCCTGATATAACCTGTGTGTGCAGAAACGTGTAAGCTGGTCACTGGATGCAACAAGCAGACAAGAACAAGGCGGAAGTAACCAATGTAACTATTTTCCTAATGCGGTATGGGGTAAGATGTTTCTTTAACAGAAGATAAAGGGTATGGTCACAGAGTACTTACAGCATACAATATAGTCACCAAGCACACCATAACTCTTATAGTAAGCTATCTGACTAAATTCCGATGAGAGCAGTATTCACAATCACAAGGGTCTCAGTGTAAGGTTTCTCTCTTATTTACAGGCCCTGGTAGGGTTTCTGGTTCTTCCTGCTAGGTAGCAAGCTTCTGACAAAGTCAGTCAGTGCTCTCTGGGCCTTTCTCACACTGGCAGGTCCCCGTCCTGTCTGTTGCATCACCCCATACTAAACCTTGTACCATACGTCAGAGCTGGAAGTGGCTGCCTTGGTCACTCTCACCTCCAGTTCACCGCGGTGGTCGTCCACTTCCGGATCAGGGTCCTCACTGGGTCTTTGATGCTTGACCTGCAGCAGAAGTCTATCGGGCCTGGACTTACGAGGGCTGGGCCCCGAATCTTGACTGGCATAGTCTTGTTCTCGGACATTGACTGGGGCAGGTCTGGGCCTCAGGTCATTACCGCATGGTCTGATCCGCTAATCTTGATTGGCGTCATCTGAATCCCGCTCGCAGGTGGTTCGGGCCCACTGTCATGCTCTGGTGTCTCAGCCTCAATGTCTTTTGTGCTCTTCCTTCTCATCTCACTGTTTGGTGCCAAATCTATTCCCACCTTGTCACTCCAGCTTCTTATATCTGTAACTGTGTCACGAGGGTGCTTTGTCTAGATGTTTTATTCTCGAATCTCTCTACTTTCCTGTTGGTTGTGCAGGGTCCTGTTTGGGCAGCAGGGCAAGTGGGAAGAGCACAGCAAAGCACCAGAATTGGCACATCGCATCTAATAAATGCACCTTTTCTGGGTGGCTGCAGGCTCCTTTTTTTAGTCTGGGAGGGAAGGGGGGCAATATCAATGGCCCCTTACCAGACTGAGAATACCAGCTCCCAGCTGTCTGCTTTAGCAAGGCTGGTTGTCAAAAATTAGGGGGATTTAAAATTTAAAAAAACAGCATGGGGACCCCTCCATTCTTGATAACCAACCTCGCTAACGCTGACAACTGAGGGTTGCAGCCGGCAGCTATCAGTTTTGACTAGCTGGTTATCAAAAATACAGGGGAACCAATGTTGTTTTTTTTTTTAAATTATTTATGTAGAGTGCAGGTGGTGACTGATGAATATTCCTATCAGCCTCCACCTCATCTTGCTGTTATTAGCGGCAGCAGGCATAGGCTGATGGATGCAGTAGTCCCATCAGCCAACGCCAGTGACTGAAGGTAAACTTTTTACCTCCGATCACAGCTGCTGGCTCAGGCTGTCATTTGACTGCGTGGGAACCGCTGCTGTGTGACTGTAATGATTTTACCGCCGATCAGAAGCAGTGTTTGCCACGCTGTCATGCACATTACTAATAAAATAGAACAGTAGCTGCAAATTACATGCAAACGGTTAATGATAGGTGACGGTCAGCGACATATTCCCCATCACCTCACACAGGGTGGACATCGTGCATAACTGGCACCAAGAGAAGCAGTAGTTGGACCACTCATTTTCGGGGGCGGTGTTCATCTCTGCACACTGGGTATTCATCTTACAATGCGCACGCTCTATTACTGGCTTGTTATTTCTGATCAGAGGCGTAAAGAATCTACTGAACAGAATTAACAACCGACACACGCTCAGTAGAGAGGGACTAGCTCAGCCCCTCAAAAAGACGTCACTGATTGTTCCAGGAAGGGGGCAGAGGTTGCGGCAGTGACCAAAGCCACTGCAGCCTGATTACGTTTCTGTTGAGTATCCCAGCATACACTGGGACTCTTAAACAAAATGTCATCAAAGAGTAAAAAGTAAAAAAAATAATAATAAAGCAGTTAGATGGAATAGGAGGGACGGATAGGGATATTTGAATTAATATAGATTAGAAAATAGATTAGATCATGGCATTAAACAGATAGACATGTAGAATGAAAATGAATTTGTTTTCAGACAACCCCTCTAAGGCTAAAGCCCCTAAATAACCCCATATAGCTTTTCAGCCAAGTTTCATATTGTTTTCTACCTCTCTGCCTCGCTTCCTCTGCCCTGGCACCAGCTCTGTTGTCATAGTGATCACTCCATGTTTAGAATCCATTGATCTTTTCTTACTACATTTCCCATCATTCCTTGTGCAAAGCTACAAGCCAGCAGTGAGCACCGACCTGTAAGTAATGCACAAAGCAACATTACACCAGCCCTGACAGTAACAATTATCCACTGACATGCAGGTACGGACTGGGACTGAAATTCAGCCTCTGCATTTGCAATCACACAGGCCCATGTTGTCACTGTCCCCAAGCACCAGATGGGATATATTACCCTGGATGGAGGAAAGCAAGATTTACTACAAGTCCAGTTTTTCTAATGATACCTGTGGCCTGCTGGGGTAAGTGACGGAGTCAGCGACTTTGTGCTCCGTCACAACTGTTAACAGTATGGGTGTCTTGAGAACACCGATTCTGTTAACAACGTAGCAGACAAGGCAGCCCATGACCAGACTGGCCCTTCTGGCATTTGCCAGAATTGTCAGATGGCCAGTCCGGCCCTGCTGACATGTATAATGGGATAGATGGAGATGGGGGGATCAATGGATGGATGGGAAGTGATCTGAATGTATTCATATTATAATGGGAATACAGCAGGGTGTATATACAGCACAGAGGGTATACAGCAGTATATGTACATTTATATACACCTTGCGGTATACAGTACGCTCAGATAGGAGAGAGAGCTGGGTCTGCAGGAAGAGTTGGCAGCATTCACAGAAGTGAAGGAGAAAAAATGGTAATGTGTGAAAACCACTCGTCTTCACATTTGAACCCTTGTAGGCCTTGTTTGGCCAGGGTGTAGGAACACGGAGTGTATGAAAACATCAGGCTGGTGTCCAGGTCAGAAATCCAAGAAGGGTCCATGAGAACTGAGCTCAACACCGATGAGAGAATATAAAAACATAACTTCTATCGTACAATACAAAACATGGTGAAAAAAAGATTAAAAAAGATTAAGGATCAATCAGCTAACGCGTTCGGGTTAGGAAAATTTATTCATAGCTTTTTTGCTTTTTCGCATCACGTTTTTATTTGCACAGTAAAAGTTATGTTTTAACATTTTCCTTTTATGATTTGGTAGCTGAGGAGACCAGGCAAAAAAAAAAGGCAATACACCAGAGAGGTTGGAATCTACTGGATTGCAGTACCCTGACTAACCACCACAACTAAAGGCAGCCGTGGAGCATACCTACGTTGGTCCTAGATGCCTCGTCACAGCCTGAGAAGCTAACTACACCTAAAGATAGAAAGAGGAAACCTATCTGCCCCGGAGCAGATCCCCAAAGAACATAGGAAGCCCCCAAACATGTAATGGCGGTTAGACAAGAGGAAATACAGACACAGACAGAAAATAGTATGAGCAAACGTTGGGGCCCAATCTTCCTAGAAAGTAAAGGATAGGAAGGACACTTACTGCAATCCCAAAAAACCCTAAAAAAATACCAACTCACTAATTGCAAAAACACCTGAGATCACACGACCTCTACCACCTAAATTAGTTCTCTGGTGTAACAAAACTAAGCAGCAGCCACTGAAAAAACTGGAAAAGGCAAATGAACAAATAACAGTGGCTCAGATAAACTGAGAGGAGCACAAGCCCCCGGAGGGGACCTGGCTGACCTCCACAGAAGTGCAGGACAAAATGCAAAAAGCAAGCACAAAAATAAAAGCAGAAAATATCTTATCTGTTAGCAGAAGATGCAGGCAAGACACAGCAAGCTTCCAAATGAACCAGGAACCAAAGTTGAGACAAGAACAATTGATCACCGGCAACCCTGATGGGAGGGAACCTCCTTTATATAAGACCAGTCTGTAACACCTGATTGGCAATCTTCACAATCTTCATTGAATAGTTCAGTACTGTTTGTAACCACCAGAGGGAGCTTCTGCTCAGAATTCATTTCTAACACATTCACAACAGTACCCCCCCCTTGAGGAGGGGTCACCGAACCCTCATTTGGGCAACCAGGTCGGTCAGGATGAGCTCTGTGATACGCACGGATCAGTCTCCTAGCATGGATGTCCGAAGCAAACACCCAAGAATTGTCCTCCTGACCATAACCTCTCCACTTAACCAAATACTGGAGTTTCCGTCTAGAAAAACGAGAATCCAATATTTTCTCAACCACATACTCCAGATTGCCCTCAACAAAACAGGGTCAGGAGGCGCAGCCATAGGAACCACTGGCTCGACAAACCTCTTCAATAAGGACTTGTGGAACACGTTATGGATCTTAAATGTCCCTGGAAGAAGTAAACGAAAGGAAACAGGATTAAGAATCTCCATGATCTTATAAGGTCCAATGAATCTAGGCTTAAACTTAGGAGATGCAACTCTCATAGGGATATTTCTTGAGGACAACCAGACCAAGTCCCCCACTTCAAACCGAGGACCATCAGTCCTATGCCGGTTGGCAAACCGCTGGGCCCTCTCCTGAGAGAGGGACAACCTCTCCACTACCTGGTCCCAAATCTGCTGCATACGCTCCACAACAGAGTCAACACCTGGACAGACAGAAGCCTCCGTCCGTTTTCCCGAAGAAAATCGAGGGTGAAACCCAAAATTGCAGAAAAATGGAGACATCAAAGTGGCAGAGCTAGCCCTATTATTAAGAGCAAACTCAGCCAAAGGCAAAAAAGAGACCCAGTCATCCTGATCAGCAGACACAAAGCATCTCAGATAAGTCTCCAATGTCTGGTTTGTTCTCTCAGTTTGTCCATTGGTCTGAGGATGAAAAGCCGAGGAGAAAGACAATTGAACACCAAGTTTAGAACAAAAAGTCCTCCAAAATCTGGAAACAAACTGGACTCCTCTGTCAGACACAATGTTCTCAGGAATGCCGTGTAACTGAACCACGTGCTGAAGGAATAAAGGCACCAATTCGGAGGAGGAAGGCAACTTAGGTAATGGCACAAGATGTATCATTTTGGAAAACCTATCACAAATCACCCAGATAACGGTCATTCTCTAAGAAACAGGGAGGTCGGAAATTAAATCCATAGAGATATGGGTCCATGGTCTCTTGGGCACAGGCAATGGCATCAACAAACCACTAGAGCGAGAGCAAGGCTTGGAGCGAGAGCAAGTCCCGCAGGACTGCACAAATTCCCTGACGTCACGAGACAAAGTAGGCCACCAAAAGGACCGACTAACCAAGTCTCTGGTACCAAAAATTCCGGGATGACCGGCCAACGCGGAACAATGAATCTCAGACATCACACTCTTTTTTCCACCGGTCTGGGACAAACAATTTCCCAATAGGGCAGCGCTCGGGTTTATCCTCCTGACACCCTTCCAGAGCCAGTCTCAAATTGGGCGAGATGGCGGAAAGAACTACACCCTCTTTCAAAATAACAGCAGGATCAGATAACTCAGGAGAGTCCGCAAGGAAACTCCTCGAGAGGGCATCCGCTTTAACATTGTTAGTGCCAGGAAGAAAGGAAACCACAAAATTAAAACGTGTGAAAAACAAGGCCCACCTGGCCTGTCTAGGATTAAGTCGCTTGGCTGATTCCAGATAAACCAGATTCTTATGGTCCGTGAGGACCACCACCTGATGTTTGGCTCCCTCCAGCCAATGTCTCCACTCTTCAAAAGCCCACTTCATGGCCAATAACTCCCGATTACCCACGTCATAATTACGTTCCTTTGGAGAAAATTTTCGAGAGAAAAAGGCACAAGGGTTACTTTTAGAGGTCTCTGGATCTCTTTGGGACAAAACAGCACCTGCCCCAATTTCAGAGGCATCAACCTCCACCTGAAATGGCAGAGAAACATCAGGCTGCCGTAGAACAGGAGCAGAAGTGAATCTCTGCTTAAGTTCCTGAAACGCAGAGACTGCCTAAAGGAGGCCAATTCACCACATCAGAACCCTTCTTGGTCAAATCAGTCAATGGTTTAACAATAACAGAGAAATTACCAATAAATTTACGATAAAAATTGGCAAAACCCAAGAATCTCTGAAGAGCCTTTAATGAAGTAGGTTGGACCCAATCACAGATGGCCTGAACCTTGACCGGGTCCATTTCAATAACAGATGGGGACAAAATGAATCCCAGAAATGAGATCCTCTGTACGCCAAAAAGACACTTTGATCCCTTCACATACAGAGCATTCTCTCTCAAAATCTGGAACACAGTCCGAACATGTTTCACATGAGAGTCCCGGTCATTGGAAAAAATCAAGATATCATCCAAATAAACAATCAGAAATTTATCCACAAAATCCCTGAAAATGTCATTCATGAAGGACTGGAAGACGGAAGGAGCATTAGTGAGCCCAAAGGGCATCACTAGGTACTCAAAATGCCCCTCTGGGGTATTAAATGCCGACTTCCATTCATCCCCGTGCTTAATACGAATAAGGTTATACGCCCCCCTGAGGTCAAGCTTGGTAAACCAAGTAGCACTTTTCACCCTGGAAAACAGGTCAGAAATCAAGGGTAACGGATATTGATATTTCACAGTGATATTGTTCAAGAGACGATAATCAATACACGGCCTTAATGAACCATCCTTTTTGGCCACAAAGAAAAAACCGCACCCAAGGGTGAAGAGGATGGTCTGATATAACCCTTCTACAATGACTCCTTGATATAAGACCGCATAGCGTCATGTTCAGGTACAGACAAGTTAAAAAGGCGACCTTTAGGGAATTTACTACCAGGCACTAATTCAATAGCGCAGTCATAGCTCTTATGGGGGGCAAGGATGCAGATTTACTTTCGCTAAACACATCAGAAAAATCAGTCAAAAAGTCAGGAACATCCTGAGCCTGGGGAGAGGCAGAAAAAACAGGAGTGTTGGCATTAACACATTGGCAGCCACAACTGGTTACAGACACAGATTTCCAATCCAAAACAGGATTATGAGACTGTAACCAAGGGAAACCTAGTACAATAATGTCATGCAGATTATACAGCACCAAAAATTTGCAACTCTCCTGATGATCAGGTTCAACCCTCATTATCACCTGAGTAGAGAACTGGGGTTTATTCTCAGCCAAAGGGGTAGAATCAATCCCCAGTAGGGGAATAGACTTCCGTAGGGGTATCAAGGGAAACCCACAACGTTTAGCAAAATCAAAATCCATCAGGTTAATAGCTGCTCCCGAATCAACAAAAGCCTGAGCAGAAAATGTGGACAGGGAGCAAATCAGGGTAACAGTCAACAGAAATTTAGTCTGAACACTACCCAAGACAACTGAGCGTGCAAAACATCTTCCCTGCTTAGGGCAGACTGAAATAGCATGAGAGGCGTCACCACAGTAAAAACATAACCCATTGCGTTTTCAAAACTCATGACGCTGTGCCCCAGAAGCCACTCTACCACACTGCATGGGCTCAGAAGCTGGCTCACAAGGCAACACCATTCCACGCATACATCTACGCTCACGCAAACGTCTGTCAATTTGAATCGCTAATGACATAGAATCATTGAGACCAGAGGGAGCAGGGAAACCCACCATAACATCTTTTACATTCTCTGACAGACCCTTCCGAAAAAGGGCTGCCAAAGCATCATCATTCCATTTGGTCAGGACTGCCCACCTTTGGAATTTCTTACAGTATAACTCAGCGTCCTCAAGCCCCTGATTTAATGCCAACAAGGTTTTTTCAGCTTGATCAGTGACATTAGGTTCATCGTACAATAACCCCAGAGCCAGAAAAAATCAACATTACTCAAAACAGGATCCCCAGGTGTCAGGGAAAAAGCCCAATCCTGAGGATCGCCGCGCAGGAGAGAGATGACAATTTGAACCTGCTGTGCTGCGTTCCCTGAGGACTTAGGTTTTAAGGCAAAAAACAACTTACAGTTATTTTTTGAAATTCAGAAATTTAGCTCGATCCCCTAAAAACAAATCTGGCATGGGGATCCTAGGTTCCACAACCGGCAACCCTGCAAGATAGGTAGCAATACTCCGAACTTCAGTGGCAAGCTGATCCACACGGCCAGACAACTGTGCAAACTCCATTGAGAGAAAAAAAAAAAATCCTCCTCGGCACCCAGAGAAAAAGAGGGAAAGAAAAAAAAATATCTCTGACAACTCTGACAACTTTTTATATATATATATATATTTTTTTACATTATCTTTCCCTTCTGTGAGTACCATACAATTTTCAGTTGGGCCGGTGATACTGTTATGATTTGGTAGCTGAGGAGAGCAGGCAAAAAAAAAAGGCAATACACCAGAGAGGTTGGAATCTACTGGATTGCAGTACCCTGACTAACCACCACAACTAAAGGCAGCCGTGGAGCGTACCTACGTTGGTCCTAGACGCCTCGTCACAGCCTGAGAAGCTAACTACACCTAAAGATAGAAAGAGGAAAACTATCTGCCCCGGAGCAGAGCCCCCAAACATGTAATGGCGGTTAGACAAGAGGAAATACAGACAGAGACAGAAAATAGTATGAGCAAACGTTGGGGCCCAATCTTCCTAGAAAGAAAAGGATAGGAAGGACACTTACTGCAATCCCAAAAAACCCTAAAAAAATACCAACTCACTAATTGCAAAAACACCTGAGATCACACGACCTCTACCACCTAAATTAGTTCTCTGGTGTAACAAAACTAAGCAGCAGCCTCTGAAAAAACTGGAAAAGGCAAATGAACAAATAACAGTGGCTCAGATAAACTGAGAGGAGCACAAGCCCCCGGAGGGGACCTGGCTGACCTCCACAGAAGTGCAGGACAAAATGCAAAAAGCAAGCACAAAAATAAAAGCAGAAAATATCTTATCTGTTAGCAGAAGATGCAGGCAAGACACAGCAAGCTTCCAAGTGAACCAGGAACCAAAGTTGAGACAAGAACAATTGATCACCGGCAACCCTGATGGGAGGGAACCTCCTTTATATAAGACCAGTCTGTAAAACCTGATTGCCAATCTTCACAATCTTCATTGAATAGTTCAGTACTGTTTGTAACCACCAGAGGGAGCTTCTGCTCAGAATTCATTTCTAACACATTCACAACATTTCCCTTTGGTGCTGGAGCCTGTCCTCATGGACTCGTCTTCCAGCAGTCAGAGTGGGCTCTGCATTCATCCATCTGCACGGCAATCCCTGGCACATCAGCGCAGTAAGCCATGCCCACCCTCCTGGCAATCCCTGCCCCCACATGTCATTTCCCAGAGCCCAGAAGTAAGGGAAAATCTGAGGTGACATCACAGGAAGCAGGTGATTCTCAGCCAGAGATCATGTGACCAGAAGAACAGCTCCAGGCACAGAAGGATTATCTATGGCAGTTACCGTGGTCCTCAGAAAATAAGACAGGGTCTTATATTATTTTTTGCTACAAAAGATGCACTAGGGCTTATTTTCAGGGGCTGTCTTATATTTCAGGAATTAACAAAATTTTGATAAAATACAATTTATTGAAAAATGCATCAAAATATAAATATATCAATTAGCCAGTAGATGGCACCACATAGAAAATAAATAAGGAATGGTATGAACATATAAATTACCATATTATCCCTGAGTGCAGTATTCATCAAATGATAAGACCTACAATTTTCACAAGGAATTTTACATAACATGTAAATGACAAATAAATGTGATATCAATTCTGTAGTGAAATATGTATATGTTTTGTAGTGAAATATGTATATGCATATATATATAAAGTCGGCTGATTACTGTAACAGGCTTAAAAAGAAGGACGCGTACCAAAAACTGGTGGAGCTGTGCAAGAACCGTTACCCAGATGAACCGGCGGATGAGTCATCGGTGAAAAAACGCATTCAGGCCCTCCGCACAGTGTACAAAAAAGAGCTCAATAAAGTTATTAATTCTACCAAATCTGAAGCGAGGGCCGAAGATGTTTATGTCCCCCAACTGTGGTACTTTGATCTGTTCGCTTTCACAAGGGAGCAAGAAGTACCCAGACAAGGGACATCCATGTCGGATCTAGACCCGGTGAACCAGCCGGACACCCCTGTCATACATGTAAGTACCTTTGTATTACAACACATTTTAATGTACTGACAAAGTGGACTTAAATTTAAAAAATATAATTGTGAAATGTAGATAAAATGGCAGAATATATCCCTTCATGTACTGAGAATTTATGTAGCTCAATGGTTGAGGCCTATCCATCTACAAGTGCGTTCAATTTGCTGTTTTGGTATAGTGTGAAGATAATTTCTTTGTCTTACAAGTGTCGTTTTCACATTTTTGCTGTATATGGATGTTATAGTGTGAAGATTAATTTCTTTGTCTTTGTGATTTACCATTTGTTTTTTGTTCATGCAGGACACAGTAGAGGCTGTCTCCACACCTCAGACTGAACAAGACAGCATGGCGTTGATCCAAGATGAAGAAGAGCCACCATCCTCATCTGTGCGGCGCCGGCTTTCACTTTCAGGAAAGGAAAAGGAAGGCTCCCACCTCGGCTACACCTCGCTACTCCTGAATTGGTGGAAATTGCTAAAAAAGTGCTAATGGCAGAAAAAGACCAACCTAAAATAACAGGGTTTGCATACTTCGCTAATGAGAAGCTCCCTACACTGGATCCTGTTCAGCGGCTTCATGCAGAGAGACTCATGTTTGAGGTACTGACTCAAGCGTCTTTTGGAAACCTGGATAACAGATATGTCGTCATGCCAAGACCGCAGTACCCGACTACTCATGGCCCAACAATCCTGTGCCGAAACCAATTGGGCTAAATCCTGCAAACCCAAATGTTGGTGCTCCCCCTTATTTTTATACACCGCAGAGGCAGCGTGTTAATGGCAACGATCCATCTTACCAGCAGTTGTAGTTTTTAAAATTTTTTACAAAAGTGTTTTTGTTGTCTATATTTTTAACATTGTTACCTTTTTTAATAAAAATCTTATTTATCTAATGAATTGTGTTCTTTTATTATTCTTATGTGATGTCAACTATTAAAATGTTGTATTTTTATTACATCTACTTGTCACACATGGGGTCATGGGAATACCAGCTATCATAGGTGTTCCATCATAGGGAAAAAATGAAATGAAAAAAATTTCAAAAATTAACATTTCTTTTAAAGGCCCCTGGTCACACTAGCGCTAAAACCTTATACTAAAAAAAAAATACACCACACCTCCGTAGATAAACGTTCAATATATCATATATATTAACTTCATATATATGTATATATATTTTTTTAAAATTAAATATAAACAAAAAACAGAAAGATAATAATAAAATAAAAATTATAAACAAAATATTAACACAATAATTAAAAAAAAAAAAAATTACTCAGGGGGCCCCGTAGTCCAGCCACTGCCCTCTCCAGTGTCACCCCGTGCTCCAGCAGTGCAGTCATGGCGCTGTTCACAGCTGCCACTGCTGTGTGCATTCTCGCCATCAGCCGGCGGTGGGACACCAACAGGTCCTGGGCAGTTGGGATTTCTGTGGAGGTAAAGGTAACAGTTAATAGTGAATTCTGTTGCAACATCAACATGTACATGTTATGTTTGTTAACACTTACGGTTTTCCGCAGAGGACGCGCTGACCGCCCACCCAGAACCTGTTGGTTCGCCGGCTAGGGAAACACAGAAAAAAAAAAATTATATCACAACAGCCATTACACATAAAGGGCCCGTCTCACATAGCGATATCGCTAGCGAGATCGTTGCTGAGTCACTAGTTTTGTGACGCAGCAGCGATCTCCCCAGCGATATCGCTGTGTGTGACATTCAGCGACGATCAGCCCCCCTGCCGGGTATCGCTGATCGTCGCTGAAATGTCTGAACATTTTTTTGATCGCTGGTCTCCCGCTGACAGGCACGCATCACTGCGTGTGACAGGCGGGAGACCAGCGATCCGCTGGTAACCAAGGTAAACAGCGGGTTTCCAGGCGCGGGGCTGTGCCTAGAAACCCGCTGTGTACCTTGGATACCAGCGCCCTCTGCAGGGAGCTGGTAACCAAGGTACACAGCGGGTTTCCAGGCACCGCGCAGCGCCTGGAAACCCGATGTGTACCTTGGTTACCAGCTCCCTGCATCAGGGCGCTGGTATCCAAGGTACACTGCGGGTAACTAGCGATGTTTACCCGCAGTGTCCTTGTGCTGATCGCTGCCTGAGCTGCTGTTTGGCAGCTCAGCAGCGATAATATAGCGACACACCAGCGATCCTGATCGTTGTCGGGATCGCTGGTGCATCGCTATGTGAGACCCAGCCTTAAGACCTTACAAAGTTCTGTAACTTGTCTGAAGCTTATATAATGTGCATTAATTACCTGATGGGGAGCCTGCATCCGTGTCACGGGGTGACACTGGAGAGAAGCCAATACCCTGGAACGGGCTAGAAGACCCCAAATCTGGAGGGGGGGTTGCTGCCGGTGAAGGGGTTGAGAGGAAAGGTGATGATGGTGGTGGAGGGGTAGCCGGGGAAGATGATGGAGGTGGAGGGGTAGCCGGGGAAGGAGATGATGGTGGTGGAGGGGTAGCTGGGGACGGTGGAGCAGCTGGAGCTGCTGATGGTGAAGGTGGTGCTGTAAATGAAATATACAATTCAGACTCCCCATTATCATCATCATTGCCTCCCCATTAATATAATCATCATTGCCTTCCCATCATCATTGTCTCCCCATTAATATCATCATTAGCATTGCCTTCCCATTATCATTGCCTGCCCCATCACTACTGGTACTCCCATCACTACTCGTCCTCCCGTTACTCCCAGTACTTCCATCTATGCCTGTAAACCCCCTCACGACTGGTACTCCCATCACTGCCTTGCCCCATCACTGCCGGTACTCCCATCACTGCGGGTGCATTGATATAGGTAGATAAGGCTAGTTTCACACTTGCGTTTTTTTGCGCAGCGCAACTTGCGCTATCGGACGAATGGGCAATGTTCCCCTATCTTTAACATGGCGGGCGCAGGGTCTAGCGCTTGCACACGTTCATGTGCGTTTGTCGTGCGCTGTGCATTTTCCCGGTGTGCGCCCATACGCGCTAGACGCTGCATGTTGCATTTTTTTTTCCGGTCAAAAAAGACAGAGATGATAGAGCCAGAGATGATGGAGATGATGGAGACAGAGATGATAGAGCCAGAGATGATGGAGACAGAGATGATAGAAATGTGACACATAGACAACGCATGCGCCAAAAAAACGCAAACGCATGCAAAAACGCATGAAATCGCAGACAAACGCTGCGTTTTTTTGTCAAAATGAGCATGCTGATGCGCTGATGCAACTAAATATCGCAGCGTTTATAAGCGTTTGCATGCGTTTTTTTTAATGCGCTTCATGTGCGCTCAAAACGCAGCGCAAAAAAACGCAAGTGTGAAAGTAGCCTAACCCACAAAACATAACCTCTCAAGATACCCTCATCAATACTCACTCAGAGGCCTGCGGAGCTGGGCCCGGATGCTGGCGACCCTCTCGCGTGAGCGGTATCGCAGGTCCGCCAGCTTTTTTCGGATCTGTGCTCCGGTCCGCCGTACATGAAAACGCCTCTGCAGGCCCCGCCGGATCCTCTGCAGGCATACCCTTTTGTGGCGCCTTGGATGCGCCACAGGTAGCCTGCAGTGGTAATCCCACAGGTCCGTTTTCTTAATTAGATAACGGACCTCCTCGTCCGTCCATTTTGGGCCGCGCTGTCTCTGTCTCATTGCCGCCATTACAAACAACAGCGCATTGGGCGACGCCAGCGCCATGACGTCACAGCGTGCGCACGTTACGTGCGGCCGCATTCGCGACGCAAAACGGTATTGCGATTGTAAAGTGACCGCAGCAGCCATGCGCACAGCCAAGCACAGATATGAGATGCTGTTGCGATCGCAAAACAACGGTTACAAGCTAGGCGATCACAAAAGTGTCGCATATCTGTGTGGCTGGGGCTCGAGAATCTTTCACCTTGCAATCACAATAGTTTTGCATATCTGTATGCATATCTGTATAGCTGGAGCTAGTGACAATAGTCACATTGCGATCAGAATGGCGTCGCATATCTGTATGGCTGGGGCTCGAGAATCTTTCACCTTGCAATCACAATAGCTTTGCATATCTGTATGCAT
>JARQOD010000006.1:374770628-374902887 GCA_033576555.1 Oophaga sylvatica
CAACACTGCAAATATTGACTTGCTGCATTAACTCATTCTAAAGGTACTGCCACACTTAGTGATCTCGTTAGCGATCTCAATAACGACGCAAGCTAATGAGATTGTTTTTGTGATCGTTTTAATGTCGCTAGTAGCTGCCACACTTAGTGATCTCGTTAACGACGCATAAGCGGTTAGCGATCTCATTAACGACTTTAACGGTCATTGCGATGTAAAAAACTGCGCACATCGCTCACAAAAGGTGCCAGACACAGCGATATAGGCTCACCAGCGGGACGCCAACGATCTAAATACGGTCCAGAACTCTAGTGAACGATCAGCGAGATCACAGCAGGGGCCACGTCGTTGCTACATGCCACACACGTTAGCGTCACGAACGAGATCGCTAAATAGTGACGTATTTTAGCGATCTCGTTAGCGACGCTGTTTAGTGTGGCATACCCTTAACTGTCAATATAAGCTTTTGTTACTCATATGTTTGCAATTATTATATTTCTGTCTGTGATAAAAACATCTGTCAAACACACATAAAAACCAGAGGGCAGCAGATCATGTGAAAATATAATATTTGTGTCATTCTCAAAACTTTTGGCCATGACTGTATGGAGGACTATACTGTCCGGATTCTAAGCTATTGTAGAATTTACAATAGATATCTCATGTAATGTAAGAAGTGAAATCTTTGTCATTGTACTATACTTATATTTCTCTGCCATATCTGTGCATCATGTATTGTGGTATGTGTTAAAAGGGCACACTGAGACTCTTTCGCCCGGGGCCCATGAAAACCTGGAGCCGACACTGGTGTTGGGTGGCCAGGACCAAAGGTTCTGGAGTTCGATAAAGGAGACTCGCGTTCTATAACACAGTCCTTACTGAACGGTAAGTTGGTAAGGGTCATGTACAAGGGATAACGGGCCCAGGGCCCATGAAAACCTGGAGCTGAACGTGCCCCCACTGCTTGAGTTCTATAAATGTAACGTGAGCAGTGATTTCCCTTTGTGAGGACAAATGCAGAGTAGTATGCAAAATTAATTGCAAAGAGTCGACTGCCCTCCAGACCATTGCAAGTCTGAAAAAGCAGTTGCGAGTAGAGTTGAGCGATACTTCCCGATATCAAGAAGTATCAGATCGGAATGGGTATCGCCGATACCCAAAAAGTGTCTGCGATACCCGATTCCGATACCGGAAATCCAATGCAAGTCTATGGGACAGAAATATCGGAACTAAAAAAAACCATTTCTTTCCTTGTAAACACTAAATATGCACACACAGAATACATATATATATACATGTAATTGTGACATATATATATATATACATATATTTATAGTTCATACACTTCTACATAGTAAAATAGCCTCTGATTCAATTGCCGGGTAATGCCGGCCGATACCCAATATACCCGATAGTATCGGAATGCTCAACACTAGTTGCGAGTAGCAACATCATCAATGCTACTTAACATCACACGTCTCAACAAAGAGAAATGATTCCAATCATCACATTAGCGGTGAGTTAATTATACGTTTGATCAAATATAGCGGGATAAATTTCAAGTGGATAATTTTGTACGCCCACCCGAGCTATGGTCTAAATATCCAAATGGCCCTTGGCAGAAAAAAGGTTTCCCAACCCCGGTTTAGAGACTTTCATCATCCAGTTTCTTCTGTTACTTACATCTCCTCAGCCTCCTGTGTTTTCTGCTATATGTATCTGCTGCTTCTGTAACCTGCTGGTTAACCCATCATTTGTTGCAAGCATCACAAACTACCGTATTATTAGAGTGTAGAGTGTAGCCATTTTGTTATAGTGTAAATTTTTTTGCTGCAGCAACAAGGGGAGGGTGGAGACGTTTGCGCAGTAGCATCTATAGGTACGCGATAGATGCTAATGCACAAGGCACAGCCGACAGCGCCATATCGATGTAGTGTGATTTTTTTGGCTGCAGCAATAAGGAGCCAGGCGCGATAGATACTAATGCGCAGGCGCAGCCGACGGCACCATTTTGATGGTGATTTTCTTATTTTCAACACAGCAATATAATAGGCACCAACTGACAAGTGATGGCGGCGCCTGCGCACTATTTTGATGAAGTGATATGTTTTTTCAAATACACACATTAGTATATTCATTATGCAAACTAGGGGGCAGGTCAGTGAGGGATCAGTGACCTGTCAGCAGTCTGCATTATAAATATATAATCAGAGCACCACATACACCAACCCCGCCATAGGACACGAGCCTATCATTAACTAAAAATTAAAAATAATGATTAAGAAACAGCCACAAGATGGATTTCATCAACCCAGGTATCATTTTAGTCAGTATAACGGCGCCGACCTGACACTGTGTGTAGGTTACTATCCACAATCCTGCTGACAGGAAAATTGCAAAATTTTCAAAATTTTTGCCAAATTTCAATTTTTTTCATAAATAAACACAAGTTATATTGAAGAAATTTTACCACTAACATAAAGTACAATATGTCATGAAAACAGTCTCAGAATCAGTGGGATACATTGAAGCGTTCCAGAGCTATAACTTCATAAAGTGACAGTGGTCAGAATAGTAAAAATTGTCTTGATCATTAAGTACCAAATTGGCTCTGTCACTAAGGGGTTAAGACTGGTATGCAAAACATCAACTTTAATGAATAAAATCTGTTCTAAACTAAAAATGTAGCTATATTAACCCCTTAACGACCGCCGATATGCCTTTTAACGGCGGTAGTTAAGGGTACTTAAACCACAGCGCCGTGAATTAACGGCGCTGTGGAGAAAGTGTATAGCGCCCCCAGAGTTCGATTTTCTCCGGGGTCTCGGCTACCGGGGGCAGCCGAGACCCAAGAGAACATGATTTTTTTACAGACCCCGCTTTTGCGATCGCCGTTATTAACCCTTAAACGGCGATCACAAAAAAAAGCCGCAATTATCCATTTAATTTCCCTCTCCTCTGATGTGATCGCACATCAGAGGGGAGAGAAATGGGGTCCCCGGGACCCCGATCAGTCCCCCGTGCCGTCCGGTGTCCCCCCAGTCCTCCCATGTCTCCCTGTCTTGTCCCGGCAAAGAAAATAGCGGGCGCCTGCGCAGTGCGCCCGCCGAGTCGGATTCTCTCTGGGATCTCAGCTACCAGGGGTAGCCGAGACCCCAGAGAACATAATTTGGGTCCCCCGCAGTCCCCCGCTTTTGCGATTGCCGTTATTAACCATATAACGGCGATCGCAAAAGAAAAAAAAAAGCCGTGATCCTGCATGTAATTTCTCTCCCCTCTGATGTGATCGCACATCAGAGAGGAGAGAAATAGGGTCCACGGATCCCCGATACATCCTGGTGTCCCCCATGTCCTTCTATGGCTCCTTGCACCCGGTCTTCTGCCTGCAAAGAAAATGGCAGGCGCATGAGTAGTGCGCCTGCCGAATCTGCCGGCCGGCAGATTCATTCAATCAGTGCAGGACATTTTGATCACTGTGATAAACGCTATCACAGTGATCAAAATAAAAAAAATTGTAAATAAAGCCCCCCTTTATCACCCCCTTAGTTAGGGACATATAATAAAATAAAGAAAATATATTTATTTTCATTTTTCCATTAGGGTTAGGGTTATGGTTAGGGTTACAATTAGGGTTAGGGTTACAATTAGAGTTAGGGTTACAATTAGTGTTGGAATTAGGGTTGAGATTAGGGTTAGGGTTGGGATTAGGGTTAGGGTTGGGATTAGGGTTTGGAGTGTGTTAGGGTTAGGATTGGAGCTAGAATTGAGGGGTTTCCACTATTTAGGCACATCAGGGGGTCTCCAAACACGACATGGCTTTCAAAAACTCAAATGGTGCTCCCTCCCTTCCTAGCCCTGCCGTGCGCCCAAACAGTGGTTTACCCCAACATATGGGGTATCAGCGTACTCAGGACAAATTGCACAACAATTTTGGGTTTCTAATTTCTCCTGTTACCCTTGGAAAAATAAAAAATAGCTGGCTAAAAAATTATTTTTGAGGAAAAAAATGATTTTTTTATTTTCACGGCTCTACGTTATAAACTTCTGTGAAACACTTGGAGGTTCAAAGTGCTCACCACACATCTAGATAAGCTCTTTGGGGGGTCTAGTTTCCAAAATGGGGTCACTTGTTGGGAGTTTCCACTGTTTAGGCACATCAGGTGCTCTCCAAACGCGACATGGCGTCCAGCCAATTCTGTACTGAAAAAGTCAAACGGCGCTCCTTCCCTTGCGACCTCTGCAGTGCACCCAAAAAGTGGTTTACCCCCACATATGGGGTATCGGCGTATTCTGGAGAAATTGGACAACAAATTTTGTGGTTCATTTTCTCTTTTAACACTTGAGAAAATAAAAAAAATTGGTCCTGAAATAAATTTTTTTAAAAAAAAGTTAAATGTTAATTTTTTCTTTCCACATTGCTTCAGTTCCTGTGAAGCAATTAAAGGGTTAATAAACTTCTTAAATGTGGTTTTGAGCACCTTGAGGGGTGCAGTTTTTAGAATGGTGTCACTTTTGGGTATTTTCTGTCTTATAGACCCCTCAAAGTGACTTCAAATGTGATGTGGTCCCTAAAAAAAAAATGGTGTTGTAAAACTGAGAAATCGCTGGTCAACTTTTAACCCTTATAACTTCGTAACAAAAAAAATTTGTTTCCAAAATTGTGCTGATGTAAAGTAGACATGTGAGAAATGCTATTATTTAAGAAATTTGTGTGACATATCTCTCTGATTTAAGGGCATAAAAATTTAAAGTTTGAAAATTGCTAAATTTTCGCCATATTTCTGTTTTTTTCATAAATAAACACAACTCATATAAATTTTTTTTACCACTAACGTGGAGTACAATATGTCACGAAAAAACAGTCTCAGAATTAGCGGGATTCGTTAAAGCGTTCCAGAGTTATAACCTCATAAAATGACAGTGGTCAGAATTGTAAAAATTGGCCCTGTCATTAAGCTGCAAAATGGCTCTGTCACTAAGGCCTCTTTCACACATCCGGCATTTTGCCGCAGCGCCGCATCAGAAAACCTGATGCGCCGCAAGCGGCTTTTTTCGCATTGACATGCATTAGCGCCGGATGGCGCCGCATGTCAGTGCGTTGCATGCGGTTTTGTCCGGAAGCGGCGCAAATGTACATTGCGGCGGCCGGACAAAACGCAGCATGTAACGTTTTTTGTTTTTGCCGGATGGTTTCTGATGTCTCCGGGCATCAGAAACCATCCGGCAAAAAAACCGCATGCGGCCGCCGGCGGCGCATCAGGTTTTCTGATGCGGCGCTGCGGCAAAATGCCGCGGGCGCCGCAAGGCGCCCGCCGGATGTGTGAAAGAGGCCTTAGTGACAGAGATGTGTGAAATAGGCCTAAGGGGTTAAGGCAACATATTTGTAAAAACACTGCATTACTGGTATGTGCTGTCATACGAAACCATGGGCATGAAGCCTTAATTACAAGAAGGTTTTGAAAGCTGTGATTTTCTTTTTAAAAAGAGATGGTACTAAGGGATGTTGCACAATATTTTGCATCAGATTGTAACAAATACCAAAAGTATTCATTCAATGCCTACCAGAAGCTGTATATTTTCTTTTCAGAAAGCTACATCCTCTGGTCTAGAAAATGTTGAGTATGGCTGATACATGAGTAAATGTCGGAACCATTTCCAGCCAGGCTGACAATCAAAAGGCTGTCCGCCCTATCGCCTGTAATGATGTGCACTGTAAAGCTAGGGTCACACCACCATTTTCTCTCTATGGCCGGGGTCACACTTAACATATGAAAATCGGTCTGAGTCTCCCTGTCGAGAGTCGCAGGAGTGTCATGCGAGTACAATCCGATTTCTCACACCTAGCATCCGATTTACACCAGAATGCAGTGCGATTTTAACATGAGCTTTTACGTACAGCAGTTCTCTGTCATTTACCCATAGTTTTTAAACGAAATATTCTTCAAAACATACACACACCTATATATATATAATACTGTAGCTAGATGGATAGATAGATTACAAGCTGGCAAATCATTTGCCGCATACAGTATAATCACAGAGTGACAGGTTAGAACAGGGCTGCCACTAGGAATTTCGGGCCCCACACTGGCAAAATTTTCGGGGCCCCCTTGTAACTTCGCCCAGGCTCCACCCCAGCCCCGCCTCCACCCCTCGAACTGTCCACAGCCCCACCGCTCTCTCTTGGAAAAACTCCACTTCTCACCAATCACACATTAACAGTTCCCATCACCAGATCACACATATAGCCAGCAGCTCTTGTTTTGGCCAAAAGATTTTTTTAAGCCGCCACCATAACACGGTAGACTCTTTTGGCCGGGCCCTACTGTACTGTAACCTACAGTATTAAATATTTATCAATATCCAGTAAAATTTAGGCATATTTTTATTTTTCAATTTTTAAAATGACCAATAATATCACATACAAGGAACAAATGCCGCCACACCATGTCCAGACCACATACTACCACCACAGTGACCGAATAATATCAAATACAAGGAACAAATACCGCCACAACCATGTCCAGACCACATATTACCACCACAGTGACCAAATAACACCACATACAAGGAGCAAATACCATCACACCATGACCAGACCACATATTACCACCACAAAGTGACCAAATAATAGCACATACAAGGGACAAATACCGCAACACCATGTCCAGACCACATATGACCACCATATAGTGACTGAATACTACAATACTGATCAGTAATTAAAAAAAAACAACAATGCTATCACCATAAGTGCCATTATACATAGGAGATCTGTACTTAGTATGCAGTGTCTGTGTACAGGTAATACAGTGATCACTGGTGACATTGTACACAGGACCGCTGTATATAGTATACAGTGTATAATGTCAGTGTACAGGTAACACTGACTCATCAGTGATGTCTCTAGGTGAAGTCCTCCAGCTTTGCTTTTCATCTTTCATCCAGCACAGACCGCCATCACTTCTTCCATCCAGGGCTCGTCTCTGCAGGAAATTACAGTTATCTAGAGCAGGGATCCCCAACCGCCGGTCCGCGGCCCATTACCGGGCCGTAGCAGTTCTGTTGCCGGGCCGCGGAGCCACGGCACAGAACGTTGTACACACTTGGAGCCGGCGGCTGCAGCACTGTAGTGACAGTTGCAGCCGCCGACTTCAAGAAGATATCCATACTTACCTACCATCGCTGCAGGTCCCTGCGTCCCTGTCGGCAGCGGCAGCTTCCATCATGTGCGCAGCGGTGACGTAATACCGCTCATTAAGGTAATGAATATGGACGTGACGCCACTCCCATAGGCGTGGCGTCCATATTCATGCCCTTAATGAGCGGTATTACGTCACCGCTGCGCACAGGAGGAAGCGGCCGACAGGGACGCAGGGACCTGCAGCGACGGAGCGAGGAGGGTAAGTATGATGGGAGGGTGGAGCGGAGTCGTGTATACAGGGGGGGAGGACGGGGGAGCGGAGCCATGTATACAGGATGGGAGGGTGGAGCGGAGCCATATATACAGGATGGGAGGGGGAGCAGAGCCATGTATACAGGGGGGAGGACAGGGGAGCGGAGCCATATATACAGGATGGGAGGGGGGAGCGGAGACATATATACAGGATGGGAGGGAGAGCGGAGCCATGTATACAGGATGGGAGGGGGAGTGGAGTCATGTATACAGGATGGGAGGGTGGAGTGGAGCCATGTATACAGGATGAGAGGGGGAGCGGAGCCATGTATACAGGATGGGAGGGGGAGCGGAGCCATGTATACAGGATGGGAGGGGGAGCGGAGACATATATACAGGATGGGAGGGAGAGCGGAGCCATGTATACAGGATGGGAGGGGGAGTGGAGTCATGTATACAGGATGGGAGGGTGGAGTGGAGCCATGTATACAGGATAGAGAGGGGAGCGGAGCCATATATACAGGATGGGAGGGGGAGCGGAGCCATGTATACAGGATGGGAGGGGGAGCGGAGCCATGTATACAGGATGGGAGGGTGGAGCGGAGCCATGTATACAGGATGGGAGGGGGGAGCGGAGCCATGTATACAGGATGAGAGGGGGGAGCGGAGCCATATATACAGGATGGGAGGGGGGAGCGGAGCCATTATACAGGATGGGAGGGGGAGCGGAGCCATGTATACAGGATGGGAGGGGGACGGAGCCATGTATACAGGATGGGAGGGTGGAGCGGAGCCATGTATACAGGATGGGAGGGGGGAGCAGAGCCATATATACAGGATGGGAGGGGGGAGCAGAGCCATATATACAGGATGGGAGGGTGGAGCGGAGCCATATATACAGGATGGGAGGGGGAGCGGAGCCATATATACAGGATGGGAGGGGGGAGCGGAGCCATATATACAGGATGGGAGGGGGGAGCGGAGCCATATATACAGGATGGGAGGGGGAGCGGAGCCATGTACACAGGATGGGAGGGGGAGCGGAGCCATGTATACAGGATGGGAGGGGGGAGCGGAGCCATATATACAGGATGGGAGGGGGAGCGGAGCCATGTATACAGGATGGGAGGGGGAGCGGAGCCATGTATACAGGATGGGAGGGGAGAGCGGAGCCATATATACAGGATGGGAGGGGGGAGCGGAGCCATATATACAGGATGGGAGGGGGAGCGGAGCCATGTATACAGGATGGGAGGGGGAGCGGAGCCATGTATACAGGATGGGAGGGGGAGTGGAGCCATGTATACAGGATGGGAGGGTGGAGCGGAGCCATATATACAGGATGGGAGGGGGAGCGGAGCCATGTATACAGGATGGGAGGGTGGAGCGGAGCCATGTATACAGGATGGGAGGGGGGAGCGGAGCCATATATACAGGATGGGAGGGGGGAGCCATGTATACAGGATGGGAGGGTGGAGCGGAGCCATATATACAGGATGGGAGGGTGGAGCGGAGCCATGTATACAGGATGGGACGGGGGAGCGGAGCCATATATACAGGATGGGAGGGTGGAAGTGGAGCCATGTATATAGGATGGGAGGATGGGAGCGGAGCCATGTATACAGGATGGGAGGGTGGGAGCGGAGCCATGTATATAGGATGGGAGTGGAGCCATGTATACAGGATGGGAGGGTGGGAGCGGAGCCATATAAACAAGGGTGGGAGCGGAGCCACGCATACAAGGGTGGGAGCGGAGCCTTGTATACAAGGGAGTCACATTCACATTATAAATGTTATAATTAAATGATGAGTATGCACTACTACTAAACTACAACCCCGTCCATAGCCCCACCCCTTATGACCAAAGCCCCACCCCTGCCACACCTCCATCCCCGCCCTGCCGGGCCATGGAAGAATGGTCTTTCTTGAAGCCGGTCCCTGGTGCAAAAAAGGTTGGGGACCACTGATCTAGAGCACAGCTTGCAGAACACATTACTTCTTTTTTCCCAACTTCTAAACTACACCAGATGAAAAAAAAAAGGCGACATAGTATCACTCTACACAGTAACAGGACTGCCCCCCCATTTAAAGCAGTATTCTAAAAAAAATAAAATAAATACATCACTGCAGTAATAATATCCCTTAATTAGCCCCTATGGTAGTAATATCCCCCATCCTGGCCCCGTGTGTCTCATTCCTGGCTTCAGCCATATGTTCTTCCATCCCGCCCTCATGAGTATCCATTCTGCCCCATATGATCTCCCCATCCTGCCCCATGTCTCCAATCCTGCCCCATCTGTCTCCAACCCCACCCCATCTGTCTCCAACCCCACCCCATCTGTCTCCAACCCCACCCCATGTCTTATCCTGCCCCATGTCTCCAATCCTGCCCCCGTGTCTCCAATTGTGCCCGTGTCTCCAATCCTGACCCAAGTGCCTTCAATCCTGCCCCCAATGCCTCCAATCGTGCCCCCGTGCCGCCAATCCTGCCCCCTGTGCCGCCAATCCTGCCCCCAGTGCCTCCAATCCTGCCCCCCCGTGTCTCCAATCCTGCCCCATGTCTCCAATCGTGCCCCCGTGTCTCTAATCGTGCCCCCGTGTCTCCAATCCTGCCCCCAGTGCCTCCAATCCTGCCCCTAGTGCCTCCAATCGTGCCCAGTGCCTCCAATCCTGCCCCAGTGCCTCCAATCCTGCCCCCAGTGCCTCTAATCATGCCCCCAGTGTCTCCAATCCTGCCCACAGTGCCTCCAATCTTGCCCCCAGTGCCTCCAATCCTGTCCCCAGTGCCTCCATGTCTTTTATTCTACCCCCTGTGTCTCTATCCTGCCCGTCTCCATCCTGCCCCGTCTCCATCCTGATTCCTGCCCCTTCTCCATCCTGCCCCCAGTGTCTCCATCCTGATTCCTGCCCCTTCTCCATCCTGCCCCCAGTGTCTCCATCATGATTCCTGTCCCTTCTCCATCCTGCCCCCAGTGTCTCCATCCTGCCCCCAGTGTCTCCATCCTGATTCCTGCCCCTTCTTCATCCTGCCCCCAGTGTCTCCATCCTGATTCCTGCCCCTTCTCCATCCTGCCCCCAGTGTCTCCATCCTGATTCCTGCCCCTTCTCCATCCTGCCCCCAGTGTCTCCATCATGATTCCTGTCCCTTCTCCATCCTGCCCCCAGTGTCTCCATCCTGCCCCCAGTGTCTCCATCCTGATTCCTGCCCCTTCTCCATCCTGCCCCCAGTGTCTCCATCATGATTCCTGCCCCCCAGTGTCTCCATCCTGATTCCTGCCCTTCTCCATCCTGCCCCCAGTGTCTCCATCCTGCCCCATCTCCATCATGATTCCTGCCCCTTCTCCATCCTGCCCCCAGTGTCTTCATCCTGCCCCGTCTCCATCATGATTCCTGCCCCTTCTCCATCCTGCCCCCAGTATCTTCATCCTGCCCGTCTCCATCATGATTCCTGCCCCTTCTCCATCCTGCCCCCAGTGTCTCCATCATGATTCCTGTCCCTTCTCCATCCTGCCCCCAGTCTCATCCTGCCCATGACTCCATCCTGCCCCCAGTGTATCCATCTGATTCTCCTATCCATCCTGCCCCAGTGCTCCATCTGCCATCTCCTCGATTCCTGCCCCTTCTCCATCCTGCCCCCAGTGTCTTCATCCTGCCCCGTCTCCATCATGATTCCTGCCCCTTCTCTATCCTGCCCCCAGTGTCTTCATCCTGCCCCGTCTCCATCATGATTCCTGCCCCTTCTCCATCCTGCCCCAGTGTCTCCATCCTGCCCCGTCTCCATCATCATCCCTGCACCTTCTCCATCCTGCCCTCAGTGTCTTCATCATGCCCCGTCTCCATCATGATTCCTGCCCCTTTTCAATCCTGCGTCGTCTCCATCTTGCCGGGCCCGACTTTGCCGCTTTCAATGTTAATGAAAAAAAAAAAAACAACTTTCTCCTTACCTTGTTGCGCTCCAGCGGCGAGCGATCTATACCCAGAGAAAGTGCGCACTCGCCGGCGACTGACAATGACGCCAGACGCCGGCGACGTGCGTGCTGACGTCAGCTGCCAGCCTCCGATTGGCTTGCAGCGTTAACTATTACCGTGCGGGCCCGCACGGTAATAGAGTAATTGAACCTGCGTCCTGGATGCAGGTTCAGTTACTTGATCTG
Organism: Oophaga sylvatica; assembly: GCA_033576555.1. NCBI lineage: Eukaryota > Metazoa > Chordata > Amphibia > Anura > Dendrobatidae > Oophaga > Oophaga sylvatica. The sequence goes on from JARQOD010000006.1 coordinate 374,782,176, forward strand.
CAGAATCCTGCCGCTGGGGACGGGGCAGTGGGGCCCGATGGGTAGAGGTGACGGGGCCCGGTGCCAACCCCCTCTGCTGATCGGGCCCCATACGCCAGGGCCGTATTTGCCACTCCCGCGGGGGGGCGGCACCTGAGCATGATATATATATTTTTTTTTTTTAGGTCCGGGGGTCGGTCCTCCCCTTGCTTCCCTACCCCCCGGTCCCCCCTCATCATACTCACCTCCTCCGTCCTCCTGCTGCCTGCAGCTCCGATGGTCCAGCGCCGACATCTTCCTGTATGAGTGCGGACCACTGGTGGTCCCGCTCATTAAGCTCATGAATATGGATGCAACTTCACTCTCATAGGCGTGGCGTCAATATTCATGACCTTAATGAGCGGGACCACCAGTGGTCCGCGCACTCATACAGGAACAGGATGTCAGCGCTGGACCATTGGAGCTGCAGGCAGCAGGAGGAGGTGAGTATGATAAAGGGGGAGGAATGAGTAGGGAGGGCAGAAAATGCTGGGGCTGGGGGGGAGACAGTGAGGGCTGGGGGGGAGACAGTGAGGGCTGGGGGGGACAGTGAGCGCTGGAGCTGGGGGGACTGAACGCTGGGGCTGGGAGGGGACAGTGAACTCTGTTGGGGAGACAGTGAGCGCTGGGGCAGGGGGGGACAGTGAGCGCTGGGGCAAGGGGGGACAGTGAGCGCTGGGGGGGAGACAGTGAGCGCTGGGGCTGGGGGGACTGAACGCTGGGGCTGGGAGGGGACAGTGAACTCTGTTGGGGAGACAGTGAGCGCTGGGGGGGAGACAGTGAGCGCTGGGGCTGGGGGGGACAGTGAACACTGGGGGGAGACAGTGAGCGCTGGGGGGGAGACAGTGAGCGCTGGGGGGGAGACAGTGAAGGCTGGGGCTGGGGGGGCAGTGAGCGCTGGGGCTGGGGGGGACAGTGAACGCTGGGGGGGAGACAGTGAAGACTGGGGCTGGGGGGGCAGTGAGCGCTGGGGCTGGGGGGCAGTGAACGCTGGGGCTGGGGGGGACAGTGAACGCTGGGGCTGGGGGGGCAGTGAACGCTAGGGCTGGGGGGGCAGTGAACACTGGGGCTGGGGGGGCAGTGAACGCTGGGGCTGCGGGGCAGTTAGTGCTGTGGGGCAGTGAGCGCTGTGGGGGCAGTGAGCGCCGTGGGGCAGTGAGCGCTGTGGGGGCAGTGAGCGCTGTGGGGGCAGTGAGCGCTGGGGGGCAGTGAGCGTGGTGGGGGCAGTGAGCGCTGTGGGGGCAGTGAGCGCTGTGGGGGCAGTGAGCGCTGTGGGGCAGAGAGCGTGGTGGGGCAGTGAGCGCTGGGGAGTGAGCGCTGGCGGGCAGTGAGCGCTGGGGGGAGAAATGAGCGATGAGGTCGGGAATGAGTGCGGAGGGGGGGAATGAGCGCTCGGGGGAATGAGCGCTGAGGTGGGGAATGAGGGCTGGGGAGAATGAGCGCTGAGGTGGGGAATGAGCACTGAGGTGGGGAATGAGTGCTGAGGTGGGGAATGAACGCTCGGGGGGAATGAGGGCTGAGGTGGAGAATGAGCGCTGGGGGGAATGAGCTCTGAGGTGGGGAATGAGCGCTGGGGTGGGGAATGAGCGCTCTGGGGGAATGAGGGCTGAGGTGGGGAATGAGCGCTGGGGAGAATGAGCGCTGGGGGGAATGAGCGCTGAGGTGGGGAATGAACGCTCGGGGGGAATGAGGGCTGAGGTGGAGAATGAGCGCTGCGGGGAATGAGCTCTGAGGTGGGGAATGAGCGCTGGGGTGGGGAATGAGCGCTCTGGGGGAATGAGGGCTGAGGTGGGGAATGAGCGCTGGGGAGAATGAGCGCTGGGGTGGGGAATGAGCGCTCTGGGGGAATGAGGGCTGAGGTGGGGAATGAGCGCTGGGGAGAATGAGCGCTGGGGTGGGGAATGAGCGCTGAGGTGGGGAATGAGCGCTGGGGTGGAGAATGAGCGCTGGGGGAATGAGAGCTTCGAGGAATGAGCGCTGGACTAATGTAAAAGAGGAGGTTGGACAGAAATGACATCACAAATCTTTTTTTTTGTTACATAACATCTTTATTTAGCTTACAAAAAGGCATAAAAATCCACATGTAAAAAAACGCATCAAATACGCACCTGCGTTTTCTGTCAATAGATGCGGATTATGTACGGAAACTTCTGCAGACAAATCTGCAATGTGTGCACATACCCTAAGGCTATGTTTCCACGTTCAGGAAACGCTGCAGAGAGGACACAGCTCCGTCCAAAGCTTTGCCGGCTTTTGTACGCGCGGTGATTCCACATGTGTCATTGAACCGTGTGGAATCACCGCATCCTATACATAGGACGGTGTTATTTATCTTGCGTAGACTGAGCGTCTCTGCGAGATAAATAGACATGCTGGTGTCTAGAAAGACGCGCCACATGTGCTTATACGCAGGTCTGCCACCTGCATCTTTGTACGCATAGTTTATATGGGATTTCATAAAATCCCCTCCACTATGCTGTAATATCTGGACGCTGCAGATTGGACTCTGCGGCTGTTCTCAGCGTCCAACCCGCAGCGTTTCCTGAACGTGGAAACGTACCCTAAATATATCTCTGCCTCTGGACATTATATAGTATAGATTTGCCTGGACTGTACATTATTATAAATCTACTACCTGAGCATTATATATTATAGATCACCCTGGACATTATATATAATAGATTGTACATCATATATTACAGATAATTCTGGACATTTTATACTATAGGTCTCCTTGTACATTATATCTTATAGATCTATAATAAATAATATACCGGGAGATCTATAATATAAATTGTCTAGATTTATATGTAAGTATCTGTTTACACCCAGACATATGAATAAGGCCTTAGTCAGAGACTGGGCAGTAATAGAATAATAAAATCCATCTAGTAATGCTCCAATGTCTGCTGGACATGGTGTGGGGAGAGTTTCTAGTTCAGTTAGTACACAGGCACCAGACTTGCTGTTAACCAGTTAATGTTTTCTTGTCCACCACACTGCAGTGTCAAAAGAGGAAGACAGCGAGACAGGCAGCAACATCACATCAGAGAGCTCCTGACCTCGAAACAGAAAATCCTCAGATCCTGGTATTGTAACCTAATATTAAGAATAATATTTATTCATTGATATTGCGCTAGTAACTCCACAGCACTTTACAGACATCATCAACACTGTCCTATTGGGGCTCACAATCTAAACATCCTATTTGTATGTCTTTTGAGTGTGGTAGGAAACCACTGTCTTTGAAAGAGCTACATGGGCACACACATAGATTCGGCCTCATTCATTCTCTATGGGACTTGCAAACATGTGCGGCACTTGCGGTGAGACAAAAAAACACTGCTAGTAGTTTTTTTTTTCCGTTGCTGCAAGTATCGGATTTGCGGGATCGCGTCAAAACTGCAAGTGTCGCACATGTCTGTGTGTAGCCCTGGTGTTAGGCACACGCAGTACCCTGGAGAATGTATGGAGAGATAGCAGTTTAATGCTCAATACCCATTCACTCAACATACACTAGACACACCCTTAGGGTAGTGTAGTTACTTGTTAGGGAGTGGTCAGGGTGTATATTGGTTGAGTGATTTTAGAGTAGTCAGTTTCCTGTCTTCGGACAGAGCAGACGTGTGGAGTCTAGCTGGAGGGAGGAAGCAGTCCAGCCTGGTTCTGCAGCAGTTCAGAAAGTGGAGGCCAGTAAGGGCGAGACATAGATCACCTCAGCCTGGTCAGAGCTGTACCTCACTTGAATACATTGACAAAGAAAGAAGGAGATTAGTGCAGAAATACTTCAGTCGCCTGTCTCAAGGACAGTGAAAGGTTCAGAGACGTGCTCCTGCCTAGTGGATAACTGAGAATCTGGAACTAACTCTAAAGGAAGAGAAGAAGGGAGTGATTACATGACTTTTTGCAAGTGTGAGTGTTTATGCTACCAGCGAGGACAAGGCGAAAGGCACAGTGGAAAGAGAACAGAAAAGTGCTTTTGGATTGAAGAAGTCCTGCACATTGTAACCGGTCACTGGGGACCGAAGGATCACTATTAGCTTCAAGCATAGTGGTAAGAAAACCAGAGATTTACCGGACCTTAGGTCGCGGCAAACAGCCCCGAATAGTCAGTACGTAACTGGGGTCAGGGGGAGTGAAGACTTTGAGCCTGATCAGCAAGATAGGAATTCAGCTCTCTCACAGGAAGGCTCCTACCACAAAACTGACTGGGCGGTACAGCTATAGAATAGCTGGAGTTATTGAGGGAACTACGCTTCAGGCTGGTTGTACTTTTCGTGTTAAAAGGGAAAAGGGAAAGGGCCCCTTAATTGTCCAGCTGCTATCTAAAAATTTCACTCTCTTGGATCAGCCTCCTGGGCCCTCCCTGAAAAATCTTAAAAGGGTTAAAAGGTTGGAAAGCGCTGCCGTGTGAGACTGTGTTATTTATCTGCCCCAAATTTTCCAAAACTTCATAGACTTTGGGGGGCCGTCCCCCCCTTTTGGGGCCCCGCATTTCTGCCTCACCACCCCCTCAGAGTTCTACGCGCGCTGGTAAAAAATTTTCCAAAAAAACTACGGGGTGGCGCCCGAACTGTATTTAAATCTTCCCCTGAAAATTTTTTCCCCCCCTTACGCCAGCCGCCAGGGCCACAGACCGAGCCACAGCTACCTGGGGACAAACCCCCATAGATTCCATGGGTTTCGGCTCGGAGTACCCCATTGCCCGGTAACCCACAATTGTGGTGGCGGGTCGACCATCTGCAAGCGCAAGGGAATGTTGGGCCGAATACAGTGTTGCCTTTTAAATGTTTTCCCTTACGTGGGAGATGCGGAAAAAAATTTTCCCGGGTCTGCCGCGAATGGCAAAAAAAAACTGAAAGTGCAAGTAGCCTAAGTCACGGGGGAAAAGGGTCTGCATTTGTCATACCACCCAAAGGGGGGGGCCCGAAGAAAATTGCCTAGGGGAGCAGAAAAATCTAAATACGGCCCTGCCATACGCCGGCAGGGGGGTAATGCCCGGTTTGGGGGCCCCCCGGGTTTGAAAAGAATAGTTTGAATAGATATATACCCAAAATTTAATTGATATATGCTTATTTTTAGAGGGCAGGTTTACACACAATGTATTATGTTTTTAAAAATTTCATAGATAGATAGAAAAAAAGGGGGTAATTCATCTGCCCTTTTTATGTAAAATCACTGCGGAAACGACAGGATAGAAAGAGAGGGGTTAATACAGTAAATAAAATAGAATAGGTAAATATATGAGGGCGTGACAAATAATTTTTTAAGTGTGTGTGAAATTATGTAAAAATTTTTTTAATTTTAAAAAAAAATTATTTTTCGGAAAAAAATGGGTGGGTTGTGCAAATTTTGTAACCCGCAGAAAAGGGGAAAATCGATGAAGGGGCAGATGTTTATATCCCGGAAAGGGGGTAAAATCCATGGGTTCCCCGGCTATTAATATAGCTCACAATTGGGGGATTTTTGCCCCCATGGCTTTAAAATGGGGGAAACCCCCCCAAAAAATGAGGTTTTGTCCCCCCTAATTAAAAATGAAGTGGGACGTTCGCAGGATAACATCTTTTCTCCAAGCAGAGTAACCTTATCTGCGAGCATTTCCAATCTGTACAGTAGATCCTCAGAGAAGCTGGCACCCTGCTACCTCGCCGAATATCTGACTCTTCGGACGGCTTCTAGCAGGCGACCACTCAGCACTCGTCAGATTTATTCCTGACGGACGGGAGCAGATGATTGCTGCACTGCTTAACCTTGGAAAGTTGAGCCTGCTCCCTGAGCCGTGTATTAGTCTATTTCTACCGCCATGAGTGATTCGGGAAGGGTTAATTAAAGCACTTTTAATAGCATGGCAGAATGTGCAGGTGAAAGGGAGGGGATAAAAATGTGCTGAGACAGAAATGGCAGGAAACAGCTGACACTCGACTCTCGGCTGACGTCAGCCTGCGCGCTATCCATTCCTCGGCGGGGCCACTCTCCTTCCTTCCCTGCTTCTTGCTATCATGTAACTGGCAATGGAAATATTTTGCTGCTGCTAATAATAGGAATAATTCCTGACGGTTATGTAATACTGAATATACATTTGTTGTGCTTGATCTGTCTCCACAATGACATAATGGTGTGAAGTGTGTCCGCCCACCACGCACAATGCTAGGACTGGTTTGAAGGATGAAGCAATATTTGGAGCTCCGCAGGATTTCCAGTTGGCTTTCATTGTACACTCTTTTGTCACTGTTATACCCCTAATTATATTTTACTACTCAGAAATATGCAAAAATCTGTAAAGAGATACTAGCAGCACTTAATGACTGTTCAAACTAAGCACAGGTGCTCGTCCATCCTGTAGCAATATGTTATATGCTGAGCCGCCTCTAGGGGTCTCACTACCTGGATGTATTCAGAGGATAGAGAGGAGGGACTCGTTGGTAAGGGCATGAGACAGGAAGCATTCATGTAATGTGGCTGAGAGAACGTGCACACAATAAAAGTAACCCGTTACCACAATCGTGTCAGAGGCATAAACGAGAAATAGAACATGGTGGCAGCAGGGCTGAACCTATAAAGAACAAGTGGACAGACAATCCAGGCAGCTTGTGGTACAAAGCTCAACTGTAAGTACAGTGCCCACAGTACAGCATTATGGAGACCGCATTAAAACCTCCTCAGAGACTAGACATCATGTCCTCAAATCTATCGCAGACCTGGAGACATTGGAAGGAGGAGTTTACTCTGTATGTGGATCTTACAGTAGACACCAATGATCAGAAGCGTAAGGTGAAGCTCTTCTACTATCTGATTGGAGAAAAAGGCAGAGAACTTGCTCAGACCCTGATCCAGGACGGTACGGACAGTCTGGCAGACATTGTACAGGCATTTAATAAGCACTGTGACCCCAAGAAGAATGAGACAGTGGAAAGATTTAAGTTTTTCACCAGAAATCAGGAGATGGGAGAGAATATAGATGCATATGTGACTGAGCTGAAAAGACTGGCAGCAACATGCAGCTTTGGAGATGTCAGAGATTCTCTTATCAGAGATAGAATAGTGTGCGGCATTAGAGAGCCACAGCTAAGAGAGAGACTGCTGAGAGAAGGGGAGTTAACCCTAGAGAAATGCATGCAAATAAGCAGAGCTGCAGAGCTAACAAGAGACAGCCTGAAGATGATGGCAGACACCACTGAGGAGCCAGTACATGCAGTAACCATGAGAGGAAAAGCGGAGCACCAAGCGAGAACAGTCCAATGCAGATACTATGGCAGAAGACATGAGAGAGACAAAGAGAAGTGTCCAGCATATGGACAAAGCTGCAGAACCTGTGGTAAGATGAATCATTTCGCAGCTCTCTGCAGACTTAAGCCCTTTAAAAGCACAGAGAAATTCACAGTGTGACACAGGACAATAACAGTGACAGTGCAGAAGATATTACATGGATGTCAATACAGTCAGACAGCCAGAACCTAAAGATACAAGACAACTGTTTGCAACTCTTTTATTAAATGACAAACCCATTAGATTTCAGTTGGACTGTGGAGCAAGTTGCAATGTCATACCGGAGGATCTACTAAATGAACAGGTGTCCATTGAACCTACTGATAAGGTACTTATGATGTACAACAAAACGATACTGAAACCTCTTGGGACATGCAAACTGAAGGTTAGTAACCCATGCAACAGAAAGAGTTATAGAGCCCAATTTACAGTGCTGCAGGGTGGTGACCACATACCGTTACTAGGTATAAAAGCAGTTCAGGCAATGGACTTAATAAAGGTACAATTCCATAACATTATGTCTGTGGAAGTCAAACAGAGTATGAAGGATATCCCAAAAGCAGACAGCAATCTAGATTTACAGATTATAAAAACACAGTATGCGGATGTATTTGAGGGTGATGGATGTTTTGAAGGAAAACACAAACTGGAAATTGATAACACAGTACAACCTACCAGATTACCGACAAGAAAAGTGCCTGTAGCGCTACTTCAGCCATTGAAAGAAGAACTGCAGGATTTAGAAAAGCGAGGCATGATAGAAGTCGTCCATCAGAGCACAGACTGGATAAGTAGTTTGGTCATAGTGCAGAAACCATCAGGAAAACTAAGAATTTGTATCGATCCCAAACCACTCAACAAAGCTTTATCAAAGGCAAAAATATTTTCAGTTTGTGACGTAAAAAATGGATTTTGGCATGTGGAACTGGATGAAGAATCCAGTTTATTGACAACGTTTTCTTCTCCATTTGGTCACCGTAAATGGCTGAGAATGCCCATGGGACTGACACCAGCTCCAGAAATATTTCAGCAGAAGTTGATGCAAGCTTTGGAAGGACTCCCAGGGGTAAAGACGATAGCAGATGATATATTAATAGTGGGAGAAGGTGACGATATGCAATCTGCAATAAAGAATCACGATACAAGGATGCTACGATTTTTAGATAGGTGTAGAGAAAAAAGGATAAAGTTGAACTTGGAAAAGTTGAAACTGAAAATGACGGAAGTGCCATATATAGGACATCTGCTAACGTCAAATGGAGTGAAAGTGGATCCAGAAAAGGTGAAGGCGATACAAGAGATGCCTACCCCAACAGATGTGTGTGGAGTACAACGATTTTTGGGCATGGTGAATTATCTGTCCAAGTTTTGCAAGAATCTATCAGACATGTGTGAGCCAATGAGACAGCTAACTCACAAAGATGTGTTGTGGGAATGGACAGAAGCACAGGAGACGGCTTTCCAAACAGTAAAGACAGCCATTGCAGACACAGCAACCTTAAAATATTTTGATCCACAGTTAGAGGTGGTAGTCCAATGTGATGCATCAGAAAAAGGCCTAGGTGCCACATTAATGCAAGAGCGGCAACCAATCACATTTGCAAGCAAAGCGCTAACACCGACAGAGCAGGGATATGCCCAAATCGAAAAGGAGTTACTAGCTGTGGTGTTTGGAATGGAAAGGTTTCATCAGTACACATACGGTCGACAGGTAACAGTACAGTCAGATCACAAACCGTTGGAGAGCATTACAAAAAAAACACTACTAAATGCACCAAAAAGACTGCAGCGCATGCTTCTGCGACTTCAAAAATATGATTATGAAATTGGATATTGTCCAGGAAAAGACTTGTTGATTGCAGATACTCTAAGCAGAGCGTACTTACCCAACTCAGAGGATAAAGGACAAGAAATGGACAACATCAATATGTGTGATTATCTTGCAGTATCAAAAGATAAACTGAAACAAATACAGACCTTCACAGAAAAAGATAAAACACTACAGATATTAAAAACTGTGATCCTGCAGGGCTGGCCAAAATATAAGCAGCATGCTCCAAAGGAAGTTGCTCCATTCTTCCATATACGAGATGAACTGTCAGTACACCAAGGCATCATCATAAAGGGAGAAAGGGCAGTGATACCGGAGACTCTGAGAAGAGACATACTACAGAAATTACACTCGTCCCACTTGGGCATTGAAGGATGTTTGCGGCGAGCAAGAGAATCAGTTTACAAGAGAATCAGTTTATTGGCCGGGTATGAATGATCACATAAAAAGTTACATAGCACAATGTGAGATATGTGCGTCCGGCGGGGATAAACAACCGAAAGAGCCATTGCAACCGCATGCCGTTCCAAAATTGCAACCGCATGCCGTTCCAAATAGACCATGGTCAAAAATAGGAATAGATTTGTTCACATTGGAGGAAAGAGAATACCTGGTAACTGTGGACTATTTTTCTAATTTTTGGGAAGTGGACCATTTGAAGGATACAAGAGCAAGAACAGTTATTAAAAAACTCAAGGCTCATTTTGCCAGATATGGGATTCCAGAGATTGTTTTTACTGATAATGCCGCTCAATTTAGGTCAGAAGAGTTCAAGGAGTTCAGCAAGTTATGGGAATTTGAACACAATACATCATCTCCTGGATATCCTCAAAGCAATGGCAAAGCGGAATCAGCGGTGAAAACAGCAAAGAAGTTGATTAAGAGAGCGAAACAGGCAGGGACAGATGTATATCTATCTATACTGGACCACAGAAACACACCTTCCCAAGGTCTGGACAGCAGCCCAGCACAGAGGCTTCTGAGTAAACGGACAAGGACACTCATACCAACAGCTAGTCGTCTTCTGAAGCCAAATCTGGTGAGGGGAATGAGGTCAAAACTAAAGAAAAATCAGGATAGACAAGCGTTCTATTATAATCAGTCGGCAAAAGATCTACCAGAACTGAGACAAAATGACAACATCAGGATGCAACCAAGCAAATATGACAAACAATGGAGAAAAGCAAAGGTGCTCCAGAAACTAGGACCTAGATCCTACGAGATTGTGACAGAGGAGGGAAGAAAACTAAGGAGAAATCGGAGACATCTGAGGAAAATGCAAGAAGGATCTGATACATGGTCATATGAACAGTATCCTCATATCCAAGATGAGGAAACAGCAAGTCTAAGCAGAGAGGCTACAGGGATGGCCCAGGTTCAGTGTGGAGATTCCGGTCGGAGACAGGCAATACCAGATGCGGTAACGCCCGAATCGAGAGAACCACCGAATAGTGGCAGTAACGCATCGTATGTTACTAGATCGGGCAGAATGATCACAAAGCCAGCACACCTCAAGGACTATATATACAACCAAGTATTTTAAAGTATCTTAATAGCATGATGCTTGCCAGTTATGTTTATGTCACCAATATCTTGAATATTGAAATGTTCACATGTATGTTAGTTATATTAGCTTAGTTATTTCTTCAGTTAAAAAACAAAGGATGTAGCAATATGTTATATGCTGAGCCGCCTCTAGGGGTCTCACTACCTGGATGTATTCAGAGGATAGAGAGGAGGGACTCGTTGGTAAGGGCATGAGACAGGAAGCATTCATGTAATGTGGCTGAGAGAACGTGCACACAATAAAAGTAACCCGTTACCACAATCGTGTCAGAGGCATAAACGAGAAATAGAACACATCCTTGGAGTTGTCGGACAGTAGAGTGGACCTTCCCATGTGGCTCCTGTACACCTAGGGAGAGGGGTCAGAGATGTTAGAAAACTAGTAGGTGGGAAGGTGCACTGAAATGCTTGGCCACACCAAGGGTGCACCCAGTGGCTGTGCTTGTGCTTGGTTTGAACAGTCATTTTGTGCTGACAGGCTCCAATTTAAAGTAAGTTGTCAAAGGGGTGGACTGGAAAGTACATTAATTTTAATCCTAAATGACTGTCTAATGTCGTAATCTAGTCTCTTGTTTAATATACTTTAATGAAAAAGTCCCTAATGTTCCCTCCCTGCACTATGTAACCGCTTTAGTATTTTTTATTGCTTCCTTTTTGATGAGGCTTTATTTAAGGATCCCAGATCATGCTGAGATACTCAAGTGAGTCATCATCGGGGAGCAGAAGCTGCAGTGAGTGCCACAGCCTGTTCCCCCTCCCTTAACCCCCTTCCCACCATGGACGTATCCAGATGTCCAGATCGCCTAGTACTCTGCCGATCGATCAGAGACCCGGAAAATGGCATTGCGGGGTCTCGATCGTTGCCATGGTGACCTGATGTCGTCATGACAACATCCGGGTCGCCAGGCACAAGGAAGTTAGTTTGATCATGCACAGTGCACGATCTAACTAACTTGTGTCTGCAGCACTGACTCAAACATGGGTGTATGCTTCAGGATTTTGTCATTTTGTGTCCTCCTCCTCCACCACCACCATATCAACAGGGTGGTCACGCTACCCTCGCTATAAATTTTTTAAGGGTGCTCATGATAGAGGCCTATCTTGAACATTCTTTGATATATACAGTTAGGTCCATATATATTTGGACAGAGACAACATTTATCTAATTTTGGTTCTAGACATTACCACAATGAATTTTGAACAAAACAATTCAGATGCAGTTGAAGTTCAGACTTTCAGCTTTCATTTGAGGGTATCCAAATTAAAATTGGATGGAGGGTTTAGGAGTTTCAGCTCCTTAACATGTGCCACCCTGTTTTTAAAGGGACCAAAAGTAATTGGACAATTGACTCCAAGGCTATTTCATGGAAAGGTGTGGGCAATCCCTTCATTATTTCATTCTCAATTAAGCAGATAAAAGGCTGGAGTTGATTTGAGGTGTGTTTGCATTTGGAAGGTTTTGCTGTGAAGGAAACATGCGGTCAAAGGAGCTCTCCATGCAGGTGAAACAAGCCATCCTTAAGCTGCAAAAATAGAAAAAAAACCAACATTAAGAGTGGCAAAATCTACAGTTTGGTACATCCTGAGAAAGAAAGAAAGCACTGGTGAACTCATCAATGCAAAAAGACCTGGGAGCCTACGGAAGACAACAGTGGTGGATGATCGCAGAATACTCTCCATGGTGAAGAGAAACCCCTTCACAACAGCCAACCAAGTGAAAAACACTCTCCAGGAGGTAGGCGTATCAATATCCAAATCTACCATAAAGAGAAGACTGCATGAAAGTAAGTACAGAGGGTTCACTGCATGGTGCAAGCCACTCATAAGCATCAAGAATAAAATAGCTAGGCTGGACTTTGCTAAAAAACATCTAAAAGAGCCAGCACAGTTCTGGAAGAACATTCTTTGGACAGATGAAACCAAAATCAACCTCTACCAGAATGATGGAAAGAGAAAAGTATGGCAAAAGCGTGGTACAGCTCATGATCCAAAGCATACCACATCATCTGTAAAACACAGAGGAGGCAGTGTGATGGCTTGGGCATGCATGGCTGCCAGTGGCACTGGGTCACTAGTGTTTATTGATGATGTGACACAGGACAGAAGCAGCCGAATGAATTCTGAGGTATTCAGAGCCATACTGTGTGCTCAGATCCAGCCAAATGCAGCCAAACTGATTGGTCGTCGTTTCATACTACAGATGGACAATGACCCAAAACATAAAGCCAAAGCAACCCAGGAGTTTATTAAAGCAAAGAAGTGGAATATTCTTGAATGGCCAAGTCAGTCACCTGATCTCAACCCAATTGAGCATGCATTTCACTTGTTAAAGACTAAACTTCAGACAGAATGGCCCACAAACAAACAGCAACTGAAAACCACCGCAGTAAAGGCCTGGCAGAGCATCAAAAAGAAGGAAACACAGTGTCTGGTGATGTCCATGAGTTCAAGACTTCAGGCAGTCATTGCCAACAAAGGGTTTTCAAGCAAGTACTAGAAATGATCATTTTATTTACAATTATTTAATCTGTCCAATTACTTTTGGTCCCTTTAAAAACAGGGTGGCACATGTTAAGGAGCTGAAACTCCTAAACCCTTCATCCAATTTTAATGTGGATACCCTCAAATGAAAGCGGAAAGTCTGAACTTCAACTGCATCTGAATTGTTTTGTTTAAAATTGATTGTGGTAATGTCTAGAACCAAAATTAAATAAATGTTGTCTCTGTTCAAATATATATGGACCTAACTGTATGTATACCCCCCAGGGGTAAATGTTTTTCAGCCCATGTACTAAGTACATGGGCATTACCAGTCTAGGAAACTCACTCCTTAATAATTGGAAAAAATGTTTTCTGAGGCTCTCCACAGCGTCTCTTCTAATTTTTGTTATCCCTTGCACTTAGTGCATACGCTTTACCAGTGTAAGAGACCCACTCCTTAGTAATGGGAAAAAATGCTTTTCTGAGGATCCACCTTCTAGTTGATGGAGCATTTTTGGAAACCATAAGAGCCGGTGGGTTATATTACTCATATATGATCCAGTGCCTTGTTGTGGGCTGTCAGGTGGTTGTCACATAGGGAGTTCTCACACTGCATACAGGATTTCACATCCAGGACAGGAGAGTTTTTACAGTAAGTACAGAAGATCCTGGTCTCCCGCATATCAGACTGAGTAGATGCGAAACGTTACACTATATTCCCCAGCAGGGTTGATGAAATAACAGTCCATGATGCTGATACGTTAAACTAATCGCTTTTTTCAGGGCTAATTTAAATAGATTCTATTCTGTTATAATACCGCTCTTACCTCCACTTCGCCTACGGTGAGGTGTTGCAGTAGGGATAGCATAATACAGCCTTCTAATCAGGGTTTATTGCCTTTTAAATTATAATTTTGCTGCTGCTTCCACGTACTCATTGACAGATTCATGCTTTTTACGGTGATCTGTACTCTGAAATTCATCAAAGCTGTCAGTGGTGCTTGCGTTCCTCCAGAGTTTGTTGCTGCCACGTACAAGAAAATATCTTTTCAGGTCCTGTTGAAATCCCTTTTATATTCTACAATAATACCGCTCTTATCTTTAATTCGTCGATGGTGAGGTGTGGCACTACGTATAGCGTATGACAAGCATCTAGTCAGGGATTATTGCCTTATAAATTCTAAGCCTTGTGCTACATTTTTCCATGAACTCATTGACCAATTCATGTTTTTTATAGTGATCTGTACTCAGAAATGCATCAAAGCTGGCAGTGTTACTTGCGTTCCTTTAGAGTGTGTTGCTGCCACGTACGACAAAAAATCATTTCAGATCCCTTCTATATTCTACAATAACACCTCTCTTATCTGTAATTTATCTACAGTGAGGTGTTGCAGTAGGTGTAGCGTATAACAGGCATCCAGTCAGGGATTGTTGAATTATCAATTCTAAGCCTTGCTGCTGTTTTTTTCCATGCACTCATTGACAGATTTGTTTTTTTATGGTGATCTGTACTCAGAAATTCATCAAAGCAGGCAAAATTAACTAATTTAATGTATCCATTCAAAGTTTCTGTGTAACATCTGTATGTAAGAGGTAGAGGTGGGAGACTTTATGCTAATGGAGCTGGGTGCTTTTTGAAGTATGTTTGGGGTCATTGCCCTGCTGGACCCATGACCTAGGATGCAAACCCAGCTTTCTGACCCTGAGCACTACATTGTGACCCAGAATCCTTTGGGAATCTTCACATTTCATGATGCCTTGCAAGCAGTCAAGGCACCCAGGGTCAGAGGCAGCAAAACAACCACAAAATATATTTTACTTGTAGACCTCATTCCATACACAGTAAACAGTAGAATTATGTGCTTTATCAAAAAACTATCTTGGTCTCATCTGTCCACAAGATGCCTGATGGCCCTCTAAAAATTGTAGGGGACGCATGCTGGCCCTCTATAAATTATGAGGGCTACCTGCTGGCCCTCCAAGTTTCAAACTTTACAGTATTAATACAAAAAAGAAAATTTGCCCACCTTAGATGGATAAATTATATTGCAGTAGCAATGTCTGGGAGCCCTCCAAAAATGCTTAGTGAGGGCTGCCTGATGGCCCTATAACAATAGTGAGGGCCACCTGCTGGCCTTCTAACAATAGTAAGTGCCGCTTGATGGCCCTCTTCAAATAGTGATGGCCGCTTGATGGCCCTAAAAAAAAATTGTGACTTTCAGAGTCACGCCTTCATAAGTTAAACATGATATGTCTGGTAATGTCTCACACACCACATGGCCAGATAAGGTATTAAACTTATAACATTACATTTCCTGTTGAATGTGTTTTTTCATCATTGAAAGCAATGCAAGCGTACAAAAAAAGCAAAAACACTGCGTGTGAACATAGCCCTTATATAGTCATTATATTCATTGAATCCATTTTCCCTTTACCCGTGAAATGTTTCCCGTGTCAGTGGCTTAAAACACCACTCCAAAGCACTGTGGCCAAAGAATTCTATTTTAACCTCATCAGTCCACAAGACTTGTTTCCAAAATGCATCATGCTTGTTTAGATGTTCTTTTGCATACTTCTGACGCTGAATTTTAGGGTGAGGATACAGGAGAGGTTTTCATCTGATGACTTTTTCATGAAGGCCATATTTGTGTAGGTGTCTCTGAACAGTAGAACAATGTGCCACAACTCCAAAGTCTGCTAAATTTTTCTGAAGGTCATTTGCAGTCAAGCAGGGGTTCTGATTTGCCTCTCTAGCAATCCTACAAGCAGCGCTCACTGAAATTTTGCTTGATCTTCCAGACCTTATCTTGACCTCCACTGTTCCTGTTAACTGCCATTTCTTAATTACTTTTCAACCTGAGGAAAAGGCAACTCGAAAACGCTTTTCTATCTTCTTATAGCCTGCTCCTGCTTTGTGAGCCTCCACTATTTTAATTTTCAGAGTCCTAGGCAACTGTTTATAAGAACCCATGGCTGCTGTTTTTTGGCACGAGGTTAGAGGAGTCTGGGTTTTTATAAAGCTGGTAAATTTGCAGCACCTGACCTTTCCTAATGATGATAGTGAACAAGCCATAACCCTAACAGGCTAGTTAAGGTCTGAAACCTTGGTCAAAGTTATCTGAGCACACAAATCTTCAAGGGTGTCCAAACGTTTGCATCAGCCCACTTTCCTTTTTGTAATTTTTGACATGTAAGAAATTACATATATATCATGCATCATGCTTGTTTAGATGTTCTTTTGCATACTTCTGACGCTGAATTTTATGGTGAGGATACAGGAGAGGTTTTCATCTGATGACTTTTTCATGAAGGCCATATTTGTGAAGGTGTCTCTGAACAGTAGAACAATGTACCACAATGCCAAAGTCTGCTAAATTTTTCTCAAGGTCATTTGCAGTCAAGCGGGGGTTCTGATTTGCCTCTCTAGCAATCCTACAAGCAGCTCTCACTGAAATTTTGCTTGATCTTCCAGACCTTATCTTGACCTCCACTGTTCCTGTTAACTGCCATTTCTTAATTACTTTTCAACCTGAGGAAAAGGCAACTCGAAAACGCTTTTCTATCTTCTTATAGCCTGCTCCTGCTTTGTGAGCCTCCACTATTTTAATTTTCAGAGTCCTAGGCAATTGCTTATAAGAACCCATGGCTGCTGTTTTTTGGCACAAGGTTAGAGGAGTCTGGGTTTTTATAAAGATGGTACATTTGCAGCACCTGACCTTTCCTAATGATGATAATGAACAAGCCATAACCCTAACAGGCTAGTTAACGTCTGAAACCTTGGACAAAGTTATCTGAGCACACAAATCTTCAAGAGTGTCCAAACGTTTGCATCAGCCCACTTTCCTTTTTGTAATTTTTGACATGTAAGAAATGACATATAT
Source organism: Oophaga sylvatica (assembly GCA_033576555.1). Lineage (NCBI taxonomy): Eukaryota > Metazoa > Chordata > Amphibia > Anura > Dendrobatidae > Oophaga > Oophaga sylvatica. Next base: position 374,799,219 of record JARQOD010000006.1, read on the forward strand.
ATCATGCATCATGCTTCTTTAGATGTTCTTTTGCATACTTCTGACGCTGAATTTTAGGGTGAGGATACAGGAGAGGTTTTCATCTGATGACTTTTTCATGAAGGCCATATTTGTGAAGGTGTCTCTGAACAGTAGAACAATGTACCACAACTCCAAAGTCTGCTAAATTTTTCTCAAGGTCATTTGCAGTCAAGCGGGGGTTCTGATTTGCCTCTCTAGCAATCCTACAAGCAGCTCTCACTGAAATTTTGCTTGATCTTCCAGACCTTATCTTGACCTCCACTGTTCCTGTTAAGTTAACTGCCATTTCTTAATTACTTTTCAACCTGTGGAAAAGGCAACTCGAAAACGCTTTTCTATCTTCTTATAGCCTGCTCCTGCTTTGTGAGCCTCCACTATTTTAATTTTCAGAGTCCTAGGCAACTGTTTATAAGAACCCATGGCTGCTGTTTTTTGGCACAAGGTTAAAGGAGTCTGAGTTTTTATAAAGATGGTAAATTTGCAGCACCTGACCTTTCCTAATGATGATAGTGAACAAGCCATAACCCTAACAGGCTAGTTAAGGTCTGAAACCTTGGTCAAAGTTATCTGAGCACACAAATCTTCAAGGGTGTCCAAACCTTTGCATCAGCCCACTTTACTTTTTGTAATTTTTGACATATAAGAAATTATATATATATATATATTTTTTTTTTTTCCTAATATACAATGGAAATGTGTCATCTTTAACTTTAGCCCTTTTAGAGATCATTTCAGCTTTAACTTGCTTAGCTGTTCACAATAACAGTAATTTTGACTAAACATTTACATGCCTCTGTATGTCGGAATTGACAACCGTCAGATGCTCAGTAGAGCAGGGACAAGCCCAGACCCTGAAACGGACGGCAATGATGACACTTTATTCCAGGGTGGGGTCAGAGGCTACAGCAGTGACAAAAGTGTGATGAAACAGGAAGTAGTAAAAAATAAAACAGTTAGATTTAGTTAGTGCAGTGAGGGAACAATGATTAATTTTTAATTAAATTATATTTGTAAAGAGATTATGACATAGACAGGCATTAAGGATTAAAATAAATATAAGCTCTGGACCACGCATTTAAAAATGTAGCAACAACTAATTTTTTTAGCTTTTTTTTACCAACACCGATCAGAACAAGAATCAGGTATATAAACAGAGGATGTCTAAGAGAAGTTCAGTGGCGCTGATGTTCACTAAGATGATAGAGGTTGCAGCGATTCCAGAAAAAAAAAACACTAGTCTGTCAATGAGGGGATATAGTTAGAAAAAAATGGATTCGTGCAAAAAAAATCACCTGTGGGACCTTTACAAGAAAAAAGTGTATATTTTTGCCAAATAGTTGATGTACATAGGTGTATGAACCTGATAGTTGAATTGTACTTTGCCCAGCTGTGAAAGATATTCGCAATGGTATAAAATAAATATAGTATCAATTAAATATGGTGCCCTTTGATAAGAGAAGAATAGGAGTTCTGAGGAACTTAACTGGAATGGAAGGTATTGTTAGTAAACAACAGAAATGATATATTGCACTATGCCCAATCTTATAGCCTATAAACATCCTACTGAGGAAACAATGAATAGATAACAAGTGCCAAAAGTAGGGGGGGGAGGAGTGTTCTTCCTAAAATGAAACAGCACCTGTAAGGAGAGAGTCAATTGCACTATGCCCATTAGATAAAAAAGTCCTGCTGAAAGTTAACAATATTATTTCTAAGATAAAGAAGAGGACATTAAAAAATGATTCTTATTAAGAAGTAGCAGCTATGAAGGCATGGGAAGATATACAAATGAAAGTCCAAATAGTCCCAACAGAAACGTTTAATCCCAATAAGGGATAGATATTGTCCAGATGGAGAGTGAATGAGCTTAATTCCAATATGCTGCGAGCACACACGGGCCCCAGTTGAAGTATAGAACAGTGAGAGACCTGACTCTGAGAGAGGTTGCCCCGGCCGGCGGCAGCACCTCTGTAAAACAAAACAGTCTGATCTGCACCTGTGTCGTCTAGGTGAATACCTTGGTGCAGAAGCGGTGAAAGAAGAGAAGCCACTAGCTCTATATTAAGCTAATAGCGGTGCTGTATCCAGTGGTCAGCGGTGGATCCCGGTCGCTGCGGTCGATAGCTGCGTCCTCACTGGTGTGGTGAAAGGAGCAGGACCTGGCGTGACGTCGGGAATCACGTGACAGCACGTGACCTAGCTGGATCCGAATAGCTACGGGTAGCAGAAAGGACCAAACATACCCCCATCTTTTGGAACTTGTTATCTATTCATTGTTTCCTCAGTAGGACGTTTATTGGCTATAAGATTGGGCATAGTGCAATATATCATTTCTGTTGTTTACTAACAATACCTTCCATTCCAGTTAAGTTCCTCAGAACTCCTATTGTTCTCTTATCAAAGGGCACCATATTTAATTGATACTATATTTATTTTATACCATTGCGAATATCTTTCATTGCTGGGCAAAGTGCAATTCAACTATCAGGTTCATACACCTATGTACATCAACTATTTGGCAAAAATATACACTTTTTTCTTGTAAAGGTCCCACAGGTGATTTTTTTTGCGCAAATCCATTTCTTTCTAACAAGAACCAGGTGTACTTAGCCTTGTGTGACCCAAAATGGACGTGCACTTGTTTAATAGAAAAAAAAATCTGTCACTTCAAAGTCCAGCCTTTGGCCATTTTTTGACACTTGTTTATCGAGACATGGTAAAGGCTTCTTATATCACCGCTCGGGGAAACCTCATTGATGTCTCCATAGTAAATTGACTCCAGTGCTACAGCCCCTTTGGCTTTACATTTCATTGCCAAAAGAGTGACAGATCAATTATATAATTGTCCCTTTTTCCAAATATTCACATTTCACGATGTGGGAAATCATATAGAATATCCATATAGAACTACAAGCTGTATTATTCTCTAGCCATACTTTTACACATTAACGTTAAACATGTTATCAGCGGGAAAACCACATCTGGAGCCCCCAGAATCTAACAAAGCAGGTCATTGAGAATATTTATTCTCCTTAAATGTCCCCAGCTGAACTGTGCCAACTCATAGGTCATTATAGTGCCACAATATAAATCCCTTTTCCCAGAATCCTACTCCGCACCATTATACTGAGCATCCGCATATACTGTAGATAGGCAACCTGGGACTACTTAGATGCCTCTCTTGACATACTCTTTTTCACCCTCATATTTTTCTGTCAAACCTTTCCTAAAGGTTGAAAGCATCAATCTCTAAAACTTTATATGGCCTGGCCTCATCGCCTCATCCTAAAGAAGTAACCCTACCAACCTTTTATTGCCTAAATCTGTGTAAATGTATATATAATGTTGTGTAAGTATGGTAATATAGTCACCACTCGCCATCTTCCCTGGTTTCCAACTCTTCTCCTCTTCTCTTCTGCGTGACATGATGGATATTTCACTTTGCTAGATTACACAGGGCTCTATGTGTGAGACAAAAATAGCTTTTACAAGGGAAGTCTATGGCACCACCATTTAATTACTTTGGGAAAGCGACTTTGGGAGTAGACCATGATTGATGAGTATATTACCTGTAGCGCCCGCGTCCCTGCCTGCTGCCAGACAGGGACGTCGCTCTCCTCACCTGCGCTCAGCGTCCTCAGTGCTCCCAGCCTCCTCTGCGCCTCTGGCATCCTCGGCGTCCTCCTTCCGCCCTGCTGGTCCCGCGCACTCCTTCCTGCTGCTGGCCTTAGGGCGCGCCCCGCACCCTCCCCCGCTCTAAAGGAGCCGCGCGCATTTTCCAAATCAGTCTCCAGCCATGCTGGTGGACTCCACCCTATATTAAGGGCTTCCTCCTTAATGGAGGTGCCGAGCAATGTTGTTTCTGTGCAGTCTAACTCTGCTTCAGCCATCAGCTCCTGTTTCCAGTTGCCTGCCTGTTACCTGTCTGTTTGCCTGTCGGCCATCTGACTGCAGCTCTATCCAGAGGTTCGGACATCTTCAGCAGAGATCCCCGGCTGTTGCCTGCTCACCTGGAGCGATCATCTGCCATCCGACTGCAGCTCTATCCAGAGGTTCGGACATCATCTGCGGAGATCCCGGCTATTGCAGAGACTCTTGCCTGCTCACCTGGGAGCGATCATCTGCCATCCGACTGCAGCTCTATCAGAGGTTCGGACATCATCAGCAGAGATCCCCGGTTATTCAGAGACTCTTGCCTGCTCACCTGGGAGCGATCATCTGCCATCCGACTGCAGCTCTATCTAGAGGTTCGGACATCATCAGCAGAGATCCCCGGTTATTCCAGAGACTCTTGCCTGCTCACCTGGGAGCGATCATCTGCCATCCGACTGCAGCCTACCAGGAGGCTCCACCAGCTCAGGTCATATATGCCTGTTTGTCTAGAGACTGCCTTGGTCACTTACCGTGACAAACCTGCCTGTCCAGAGACTGCCCTGGTCACTTGCCGTGACAACCTGCCTGCCCAGAGACTACCCATGTCACTTGCCGTGACAAACCTGCCTGCCCAGAGACTGCCCTGGTAACTTGCCGTGACAACCTGCCTGTCCAGAGACTGCCCTGGTCACTTGCCGTGACAACCTGCCTGTCCAGAGACTGCCCTGGTCACTTGCCGTGACAACCTGCCTGTTCAGAGACTGCCCTGGTCACTTGCCGTGACAACCTGCCTGCCCAGAGACTGCCCTGGTCACTTGCCGTGACAAACCTGCCTGCCCAGAGACTGCCCTGGTCACTTGCCGTGACAACCTGCCTGTCCAGAGACTGCCCTGGTCACTTGCCGTGACAACCTGCCTGTCCAGAGACTGCCCAGGTCACTTGCCGTGACAACCTGCCTGTCCAGAGACTGCCCAGGTCACTTGCCGTGACAACCTGCCTGTCCAGAGACTTCCTTGGTCACTTATTGTGACAACCTGCCTGTCCAGAGACTGCCTGGCTAATTGCCGTGATTCCCTGTCCTATTCCGGATGCCACCCGCTCTCTTGCAAGTAAATTGTCTTGTATAATAAAGCTTAGTGGTTCCACCAACCAGACCCGTTTCCGTCAGTGGTTCCACCTACCAGACCCGTTACAGTTTGCTCGGGCCATGGAACCCGGTGGCACCCAAACCCCTTCACTTCCGGAACTGTGTCATGAGCTGTCTCGCCAGAGGTCTCAACAGGAGGCTATCCTGGGTCACCTGCGGAACGTCAATTCCCGCTTGGACACTCTGAATCCATCACCAGCAACCACCGCTGGAGCCATGACTCATAATCCGGCAGTCCTGCTGACTCCCAATTCCGTGGTTTCCATTCCCGGTCCCCGACTTTCAGCTCCTCCTAGGTATGGAGGCGACCCTGTTATGGCTCGGGGTTTCATTAACCAGTGCACCCTGCATTTCGAACTCCTGGCACACCAGTTTAATTCTGACCGGGCCAAAATTGCCTTCATCATGTCCCATCTCACCGGAGAGGCTCTGGCCTGGCTTAATCCTCTCTGGGAGAGAGAAGATCCTCTGGTGTCAGACCTGCCTGCTTTTCTCTCGGCCTTCCGGAGGGTATTCGACGAACCTGGACGGAAGACCTCCTCTGCATCATCTCTGTTGCGTCTCCGTCAGGGAAGTCTCACCGTTGGTCAATATGCCATACGGTTCCGTACTCTAGCCTCAGAACTGGCTTGGGACAATGAAGCTCTAATTTCGGTCTTCTGGGAGGGTCTGTCCGGCCGTATTAAAGACGAACTTGCCGGTCGGGACATTCCAACCTCGCTTGATGATTTAATAAATCTTGCCAATCGGATTGATCTACGGTTCCAGGAACGAGCCAAAGAGGTCACCCGTGAAAAAAAGTTTCCTCATTTAACCCCTTCCGTTTCTCCCCAGGTGCACACTGCGAGCCTATGCAGGTCGACCAGACCAAGATGGTCAAAGCCCGTCAGGACTCACGCCGTGCCGAGAAAAGTTGCTTCTACTGCGGCAGTAAGGAGCACTGGATCCGAACCTGTCCGGAGAAGTCGGGAAACCCTGTGTCTAGGTTCGCTCGGAGAGGTCAATCTAGACAAAAATAAATCCTCTTCATCTCTGCTGCTCTCGGTCTCAATTCTTCTCGGTAAGAACCGTTACTTCGAGATGGCCCAACTTGATTCTGGAGCAGCTGGGAATCTCGTGTCACAGGCTCTAGTAGAGAAGTATCGCATTCCCACCAAACCTCTTGTTGAACCAGTATCTGTTGCTGCTGTGGATGGGGGTCTCCTACCTCGTCCCATCCGACTTATCACCGAAGCCATAACCCTGCAGGTGGGAATGTTGCATTCTGAGAGCATCTCATTTCATGTTCTGCCTGGACTCTCTCATGCTTTCTTACTAGGTCTGCCTTGGCTCCAAAAGCATGCACCTGTGCTTGACTGGCAGAATGGAGAGATTCTTCGCTGGGGACAGGACTGTCATAAAACGTGTCTGGTGCCTGTTCATCCCGTCTGTCCTTCTCCTACTCCTGCTAATCTACCAGGACTCCCGATTCCATATTGGTCATTTGCTGATGTCTTCAATAAAAAGGAAGCAGAGACATTACCCCCGCATAGACCATATGATTGCCCGATCGACCTGCTACCCGGTACCACGCCTCCCCGTGGTCGTATTTACCCGTTGTCCGCTGCTGAGACCAGGTCGATGTCCGAATATATCGAGGAGAACTTAGCAAAAGGATTCATCCGGAAATCTACCTCCCAGCGGGAGCAGGTTTCTTCTTCGTAAAAAAGAAGGACGGATCTCTCCGTCCCTGTATTGACTACAGAGGCCTAAATTTGATCACGGTGAAGAATAAGTACCCTCTTCCGCTCATTCCAGAATTGTTTGATCGTCTTAGAGGGGCTAGAGTCTTCACCAAACTAGATCTTCGTGGAGCATACAACCTGGTTCGTATCCGTCGAGGAGATGAATGGAAGACGGCATTCAACACCCGGGACGGCCACTACGAGTACTTGGTGATGCCCTTTGGTCTCTGTAATGCTCCAGCAGTCTTTCAGGAGTTGGTCAATGACATCTTCCGGGACCTCCTCTACTCCTGCGTTCTGGTGTACCTTGACGACATCTTGGTCTTCTCTCCGGATCTTCAGTCTCACCGGAGGGATGTTCGTCAGGTTCTGCTCAGGCTCAGGCAGAATCACCTCTTCGCCAAATATGAGAAGTGCCTCTTTGAGCAGACATCGCTTCCGTTTCTGGGCTACATCATTTCTCAGACAGGCCTACGAATGGATCCGGAGAAATTGTCTGCCATCGAGAAGTGGCCCCGACCGGAGGGGTTGAAGGCCATTCAGCGGTTCCTGGGATTTGCCAACTATTACCGTCTCTTCATACCGCACTTCTCTTCCAGGACTGCGCCAATCTCCGCGCTCACCCGCAAGGATGCTAACCCCAAACAGTGGACGCCCGAAGCAGAGGAGGCCTTCCTTTCTCTAAAACAGGCCTTCTCTTCCGCTCCAGTGCTGCATCGCCCGGATGGCAACAAGCAGTTCTTCCTGGAGGTGGACGCTTCCTCTGCTGGAGCCGGAGCGGTACTTACCCAAAAAGCTTCATCCGGGAGGATGGTATCCTGCGGTTTCTTCTCCAAACTCTTCTCCTCCTCCGAGCGCAACTACTCCATAGGAGACCGAGAGTTATTGGCCATCAAGTTGGCATTGGAGGAGTGGCGTTACCTACTCGAAGGGGCTCTTCATCCGGTAATCATTTACACGGACCACAAGAATCTGGCATACCTCCAGCATGCCCAGAGACTTAACCCTCGCCAAGCCCGGTGGTCCTTGTTTTTTGCCCGCTTCGATTTTCTTTTGCATTTTCGCCCAGCTGACAAAAACATCAAGGCGGATGCCTTGTCTCGGTCTTTCCTGGTGTCGGATCTCGAGGAGGAACCTAAGCATATCATCGATCCCGCCAGAGTGATGCAGGTGGCTCCCGTGAGTTTAAATCGTCTCCCTCCTGGTAAGACGTTCGTATCAGAAACTGATCGGAAGAGAATCCTACATTGGGGTCATTCATCTAAACTCGCTGGCCACGCTGGTCAAAAAAGACCCTCCAACTCATTACCCGGCATTATTGGTGGCCTACCCTGCGCAAAGACGTAATAGACTTTGTTTCTGCCTGTGTTTCCTGTGCCCGCAACAAAGTTCCGAGACACCTGCCTACCGGCCGTCTTCTTCCGCTTCCTGTACCCGCTGCCCCCTGGCAGCATATAGCCATGGACTTCATTACTGATCTTCCCGTCTCTGCTGGTTGTACAGTCATTTGGGTGGTCACTGACCGCTTTTCCAAGATGGCTCACTTCATTCCTCTGCCAGGTCTTCCGTCTGCACCCGAGTTGGCTAAAGACTTTATCCGCCACATCTTCCGTCTTCATGGTCTGCCTCGTCACATTGTGTCGGATCGTGGGGTTCAGTTCACCTCACGTTTCTGGAGAGCCACTTGTAAGTTGCTAGACGTCACCCTGGATTTTTCCTCCGCTTACCACCCACAGTCCAATGGACAAGTTGAACGAATAAATCAGAATTTGACCAGTTATCTTCGACACTTCGTTAATGCCCACCATTCTGACTGGGTGGAGCTCCTGCCTTGGGCCGAATTCTCCTACAATAATCATGAGAGCGAATCTTCCACCAAGTCTCCGTTTTTTGTAGTCTTCGGTCAACACCCTCGGATCCCTGTCCCTGTTTCCATCTCTGTGGACAATCCAGCTGCGGAATCTCTGGTTAGAGAATTCTCCTCCATCTGGGAGAGTACCCGGTCCGCACTCATTCAGTCATCCGAGCGCATGAAAAGACATGCTGACAAAAAACGTCTGGATCCTCCTCAATTCCGTCCTGGGGACAAAGTCTGGCTTTCGTCCAAATATGTTCGACTCAAAATTCCGTCCTACAAGTTAGGTCCTCGGTTCATCGGTCCTTTTGAGATCATCAGTCAGATCAACCCGGTGTCCTATAAATTGAAACTCCCGGTCAATTTGCGAATTCCTAATTCTTTTCATGTATCTCTCCTCAAACCTGTGGTTCTTAACTCTTTTTTTAAGTCTACAGGTACACCTCCTGCTCCAGTGTCTGCTGATGATGAATTTGAGGTAGAGAACATTCTGGCCACAAAAAGGGTAGGAAAAAAGACTTATTTTTTGGTGGATTGGAAGGGGTTTGGTCCTGAGGAGAGAACCTGGGAACCTCGGGAGAACATCCATGCCCCTCTCATCCTAGCTAAATTTTTTTCTGGCCTAAAGAGGGGGGGGCCTAGAGGGGGGGGTACTGTAGCGCCCGCGTCCCTGCCTGCTGCCAGACAGGGACGTCGCTCTCCTCACCTGCGCTCAGCGTCCTCAGTGCTCCCAGCCTCCTCTGCGCCTCTGGCATCCTCGGCGTCCTCCTTCCGCCCTGCTGGTCCCGCGCGCTCCTTCCCTGCTGCTGGCCTTAGGGCGCGCGCCCGCACCCTCCCCCGCTCTTAAAGGAGCCACGCGCATTTTCCAAATCAGTCTCCAGCCAATGCTGGTGGACTCCACCCTATATTAAGGGCTTCCTCCTTAATGGAGGTGCCCGAGCAATGTTGTTTCTGTGCAGTCTAACTCTGCTTCAGCCATCAGCTCCTGTTTCCAGTTGCCTGCCTGTTACCTGTCTGTTTGCCTGTCGGCCATCTGACTGCAGCTCTATCCAGAGGTTCGGACATCTTCAGCAGAGATCCCCGGCTGTTGCCTGCTCACCTGGGAGCGATCATCTGCCATCCGACTGCAGCTCTATCCAGAGGTTCGGACATCATCTGCGGAGATCCCCGGCTATTGCAGAGACTCTTGCCTGCTCACCTGGGAGCGATCATCTGCCATCCGACTGCAGCTCTATCTAGAGGTTCGGACATCATCAGAAGAGATCCCCGGTTATTCCAGAGACTCTTGCCTGCTCACCTGGGAGCGATCATCTGCCATCCGACTGCAGCCTACCAGGAGGCTCCACCAGCTCAGGTCGTATATGCCTGTTTGTCTAGAGACTGCCTTGGTCACTTACCGTGACAAACCTGCCTGTCCAGAGACTGCCCTGGTCACTTGCCGTGACAACCTGCCTGCCCAGAGACTACCCTGGTCACTTGCCGTGACAAACCTGCCTGCCCAGAGACTGCCCTGGTAACTTGCCGTGACAACCTGCCTGTCCAGAGACTGCCCTGGTCACTTGCCGTGACAACCTGCCTGTCCAGAGACTGCCCTGGTCACTTGCCGTGACAACCTGCCTGTTCAGAGACTGCCCTGGTCACTTGCCGTGACAACCTGCCTGCCCAGAGACTGCCCTGGTCACTTGCCGTGACAAACCTGCCTGCCCAGAGACTGCCCTGGTCACTTGCCGTGACAACCTGCCTGTCCAGAGACTGCCCTGGTCACTTGCCGTGACAACCTGCCTGTCCAGAGACTGCCCAGGTCACTTGCCGTGACAACCTGCCTGTCCAGAGACTGCCCAGGTCACTTGCCGTGACAACCTACCTGTCCAGAGACTTCCTTGGTCACTTATTGTGACAACCTGCCTGTCCAGAGACTGCCTGGCTAATTGCCGTGATTCCCTGTCCTATTCCCGGATGCCACCCGCTCTCTTGCAAGTAAATTGTCTTGTATAATAAAGCTTAGTGGTTCCACCAACCAGACCCGTTTCCATCAGTGGTTCCACCTACCAGACCCGTTACATTACCGCACTGGCACTGCATATATATTTATAGTTTGTTGGGAGTGCTTCCTTGACTTCACCAATTCATAACCTTTTTTCGGCACATTGGCATACTTATCAATATTTCTGTTGGTTAAATAGCATTGTTCAAGCCCCTCCACCAACCGCACTCGGGATGACCCCAACTCTCCCAGTAGTGATCAAGCCCACCCCAGAATGACAACTTGGGGTGTGGTTTACGTACCCCTTTAGGTCTGGTATGCCCCAACTATCCTGGAACTATGTCTGAAAATTCAGGACAATTCCGGTAAATTTGGGACCGTTGGCGAGTATGCATTGAGTAAAACATGCCTAACAATTCTGAAGTCCTTTAAAAACTCAAAACTACATACATGGGAAAAGGAGCCACATCCAGATAAATGCAAGAAAAATCTGTATTATAAACACAAAAAAAACTACTCAGGAAGGATAATCTAATTACCCATTCCCTATTCCGAATAACAGACAGTGCAGACTGCCCACCTGACTCAAAATAAGAGTTCTGCTGACTGGGAAAGGTACATTTGTAATATAAACATATATTAAAGCCAATGTAACAAAATAACGAATAGTGTAAATGTATAAATTAGGATAAGTAATAATTATAGTGGCTTCAGAAAGTATTCAGACCCCTCTAAATTTTTCAATCTTTGTTTCATTGCAGCCATTTGGTAAATGCAAAAAAGTTAATTTTTTTCTCATTAATGTACACTCTGCACCCCATCTTGACTGATAAAAAACAGAAATATAGACATTTTTGCAAATATATTTTAAAAAAACTGAAATATCACATGGTCATAAGTATTCAGACCCTTTGCTCAGACACTCATATTTCCGTCACATGCTGTCCATTTCCTTGTAATCCTCCTTGAGATGGTTCTACTCATTGGAGTTCTGCTGTGTTTAATTAAACTGATAGTACTTGATTTGTAAAGGCACACACCTGTCTATATAAGACCTCACAGCTCACAGTGCATGTCAGACCAAATGAGAATCATGAGGTCAAAGGAACTGGCCAAGGAGCTCAGAGACAGAATTGTGGCAAGGCACACATCTGGCCAAGGTTACAAAAGAATTTCTGCAGTACTCAAGGTTCCTAAGACCACAGTGGCCTCCATAATCCTTAAATGGAAGAAGCTTGGGACCACCATAAGTCTTCCTAGACCTGGCCATCCAGCCAATCTGAGCAATCATGGGAGAAGAGACTTGGTGAGAGAGGTAAAGAAGAACCCCAAGATCACTGTGGCTAAGCTCCACAGATGCAGTAGGCAGATGGGAGAAAGTTTCACAAAGTCAACTATCACTGCAGCACTCCAACAATCGGACCTTTATGGCAGAGTGACCCGGCGGAAGCCTCTCCTCAGTGCAAGACATATGAAAGGCCACATAGAGTTTGCTAAAAAAAACACATGACGGACTCCCAGACTATGAGAAATAAGATTCTCTGGTTCGATGAGACGAAGATAGAACTTTTGGTGATAATTCTAAGCAGTATGTGTGGAGAAAACCAGGCACTGCTCATCACCTGCCCAATACAATCCCAACAGTGAAACATGGTGGCGGCAACATCATGCTGTGGGGGTGTTTTTCAGCTGCAGGGACAAAATGACTGGTTGCAATTGATGTAAACCTGAATGCGGCCAAGCATATCTTGGATGAAAACCTCTTCCAGAGTTCTCTGGACCTCAGACTATCAGTGATGGTTTAGGGAGCCATGTCATCTGCTGGTGTAGGTCCACTGTGTTTTATCAAGACCAAAGTCAGCGCAGCTGTCTATCAGGAGATTTTGGGTCACTTCATGCTTCCCTCTGCCGACAAGCTTTCTGTAGATGGAAATTTAATTCTCCAGGCGGACTTGGCACCTGTCAACACTGCCAAAAGTACCAATGCCTGGTTTAAAAACAACAGTATCACTGTGCTTGATTGACCAGAAAACTCACCTGACCTTAGCCCCATAGAAAATCTATGGGTATTGTCAAGAGGAAGATGAGAGACACCAGACCCAACAATGCAGACGAGCTGAAGGCTGCTATCAAAGCAACCTGGGCTTCCATAATATCTCAGCAGTGCCATAGGCTGATCGCATCCATGCCACGCCGCATTGATGCAGTAATTGATGCAAAAGGAGCCGTGAACAAGTATTAAGTGCATTTACTGAACATACATTTCAGTAGGCCAACATTTCGGATTTTAAAATAATTTTTTCAAGCTGGTCTTATAAAGCAGTGGTCCCCAACCTTTTTTGCACCAGAGACCGGCTTCAAGCAAGACCATTCTTCCATGGCCCGGCAGGGCGGGGATGGAGGTGGGGCAGGGGCGGGGCGTTAGTCATATGGGGGTGGCTATGGACGGAGTTCTAGTATGTATAGCAAGATGGTCCCACACATATAATTCCCCCATGTATAGTATGATGGCCTCACAAAGTACTGATTGACATATATATATACTGTATATACTCGAGTATAAGCTGACCCGAATATAAGCCGAGGCACCTAATTTTGCCACGGAAAACTGGGTAAGCTTATTGACTCGAGCATAAGCCAGGAATGCATTGTCCCCTCATTCCTATCCCGGTATGTGTGGTTCCCCCGTCCTGTCCAGCTCTGTATGGCTCCCCCTGCTGTATGCATGGCTCCCCTGTCCCATCCTGTATGCATGGCTCCGCTTCCACCCTCCCATCCTGTATACATGGCTCCGCTCCCACCCTCCCATCCTGTATACATGGCTCCCCTGTCCCATACTGTATACATGGCTCCACTCCCATCCTGTATACATGGCTCCGCTCCCACCCTCCTATCCTGTATAAATGGCTTCGCTCCCGCCCTCTCATCCTGTATACATGGCTCCGCTCCCACCCTCCCATCCTTGTATGCATGGCTCCGCTCCCACCCTCCCAACCTTGTATGCATGGCTCCGCTCCCACCCTCCCATCCTGTATACATGGCTCCGCTCCCACCCTCCCATCCTGTATACATGGCTCCCCTGTCCCATACTGTATACATGGCTCCACTCCCATCCTGTATACATGGCTCCGCTCCCACCCTCCTATCCTGTATAAATGGCTTCGCTCCCGCCCTCCCATCCTGTATACATGGCTCCGCTCCCACCCTCCCATCCTTGTATGCATGGCTCCACTCCCACCCTCCCATCCTGTATACATGGCTCCGCTCCCACCCTCCCATCCTTGTATACATGGCTCCGCACCCACCCTCCCATCCTGTATACATGGCTCCGCTCCCACCCTCCCATCCTGTATACATGGCTCCGCTCCCACACTCCCATCCTGTATACATGGCTCCGCTCCCACCCTCCTATCCTTGTATGCATGGCTCCGCTCCCACCCTCCCATCCTGTATACATGGCTCCCCTGTCCCATACTGTATACATGGCTCCACTCCCATCCTGTATACATGGCTCCGCTCCCACCCTCCTATCCTGTATAAATGGCTTCGCTCCCGCCCTCCCATCCTGTATACATGGCTCCGCTCCCACCCTCCCATCCTTGTATGCATGGCTCCGCTCCCACCCTCCATCCTGTATATATGGCTCCGCTCCCAACCTCCCATCCTTGTATACATGGCTCCGCTCCCACCCTCCCATCCTGTATACATGGCTCCGCTCCCACCCTCCCATCCTGTATACATGGCTCCGCTCCCACACTCCCATCCTGTATACATGGCTCCGCTCCCACCCTCCCATCCTTGTATGTATGGCTCCGCTCCCAACCTCCCATCCTGTATACACGGCTCCGCTCCCACCCTCCCATCCTGTATACATGGCTCCTCTGTCCCATCCTGTATACATGTCTCCATTCCCATCCTGTATACATGGCTCAGCTCACACCCTCCCATCCTATATACTTGGCTCCGCTCCCACCCTCTCATCCTTGTATGCATGGCAGGGCTCCCCCTTCCTCCCCATCATACTTACCCTCACACCATCGCTGCACGTCCCTGCATCCCCGTCCCGGCGCGGCAGCTTCTTCTTGTGCGGAGCGGTCATGTGGTACCGCTCATTACGGTCATGAATATGGATGCCACGCCTATGAGAGTGGAGTCGCATCCATATTCATTACCTTAATGAGCGGTACTACGTGACCACTCAGCACAGGATGAAGCTGCCGTGCCAGGACAGGGATGCAAAGGAACAGCGCTCCATCCGGGTGTATTAAAGTAGAAAAAGTTTATTTCGCCATATTAAGCAACGTTTTGACCAGCATTAGGTCTTTATCAATTAAGAGGGTTCCTTGGTTGGAGCGAGCGCCCCTATGCAGTGAGTGCTGTCAGCGTCTTGTTTGTATTATAGGACAGGATGCAGGGATGGAAGGTGAGTATCGATGACTTATGGAAGCCGGTGGCTGTAGCTGTCATTACAGTGCTACAGCCACCGGCTCCCCGTGTGTCCAGCATTCTGAGCAGTGGCTCTGCGGACCGGCAACAGAACTGCAATGGCCCGGTCCTGGGCCGCGGACCGGTGGTTAGGGACCCGTTATAACGTATTCTAATTTACTGAGATAATGACTTTTGGGTTTTCCTTGGCTGTAAGCCATAATCATCAGCTTTAACAGAAATAAACACATGAAATAGATCACTCGGTTTGTAATGACTCTATATAATATATGAGTTTCACTTTTTGCATTGAAGAACTGAAATAAATTAACTTTTTGATGATATTCTAATTTTGTGAGATGCACCTGTATATGGTGTATAGATTCTGATGCAAGCAGTCATGCGACAAATAACAAGGATTTCTTCACTGACCTTAATGAAAGCATGTCAGAAAAGGTCATCTTAGCTAATGGTCACTATATGACTTCAGAAGGAGTAGGAGACAGCTACCTCCACTGTCCAGTTTCCTTAGCACAAAGCAGAAAGATCCCAATAAAGGATGTTCTCTATGTTCCCAGCCTTGAAATCAATCTTCTGTCAGTAAAGATCACGCAAAAGGGGAATGTAGTTACTTTTAAAGACAACAGCTGCATCATCTCACAGAAAGGTCACAGTCTTGCAGAAGGAAAAATCCAAGATAAACTTTACCAGCTAAAATGCAAAGAAAGAGTGTACAGTGCTAGACAAGATCTGCATAAGAACTGTATCCATGTATGGCACAGACGTCTTAGGCACACAGACCCAGAAACAGTAAGGAAGCTAGCTCAACTTGCAAATAGTATTGAAATCAACCAGTGTAGTAAAATTATGAAGTGTACTAGCTGTCTTAAAGGGAAAATGTACAGAAAATACTTTCTTAAAATAAGCACCACTAGATCTGCACATTGTGGTCCAATGAGTGTTCAAACTCCTAGCAAGAAGAGATATTTTCTCACATTTTTTGATGACTACTAAAGATATACAGTCGCCTACCTGCTTCACAGTAAGGATGAAGTTAAACAGAAACTTGAAGAATATCTTGCTGTAGTGTTTAACAAATTTGGAAGAATGGCAAAAGCCCTACATGCAGATAATGGAACGGAATATACAAGTGATAAGGTGCAAACCATTTTGAAAAAGAATGGAATCATGTTCCAGACTACCATTCCATACAACCCAGAACAAAATGGCATTGCAGAGAGAAAGAACTGTACTCTCTGTGAAAGTGGAAGAAGTATGTTGTTTGATGCGAATCTACCTACAACGTATTTGGGAGAAGCCACTATGACAGCTTGCTATCTTCTAAACAGAGTGCCAGGTAAAGCTCACCGGCCTCACTCTGGGATTCTGGGAGGCTTCTTACAGCCTCATTGTGGAGCCATTCCCTGTCGCTTATACTTTGACCCTTAAGGGGAAAAGGAACAGCATTCAGTCCGGGTAGAAATATAACAAATGCTTTATTCAGCCACCAAAGATAACTAACAACGTTTCGGCCATTGTGTGGCCTTTTTCAAGTATACCATACAGAGCATAATGATGTCCTTAAATGATGTGGAGAAGCCAATCACCATCCAGGAACCGCCCAGTAATCAAATAGATATATACATCATAATATACAATAACATTTAAGTTAAAACAGTGATCACAGATTCGAAATGAATACATCACAGAAAATGAAGGCTTCCCTTATAGTATATTAATGATACTCAGTAAATCACCCCACATAAACAATGCAAAAAAGTGTTCACCAATGGATGATCTGCTACCTAATAGCCCCATAGAACTGATGTTCCAATCATAACTCAACTTGCTTAGGCACCCATCTCAGCCAATGGGCAGATGCCTGTCATCACTGTGTCAGAGCATTCCACCTATAAGCCGCAGTGTCTCATAACATACTCACGTGAACCACTCATATATCTCACGCCCCCCTGCAGCATAAACAGAAGCACATGTCCAGTTGTCATCATCTTAGAACGCCCGGTATGTCATGTGACCGCCAACATCATCCGACGTAATGTCACATGACATACCACCTCACAAAGCCAGCGCATGCGCACTAGCAAGTGATTGTTTTGGTTCTCATAGGAACCATCATGCGACGCCTAGTGGATCACATGACCGCCAGTGTCATCCGACTTCATATCACATGATGTACCTCGTCACAAAGCCTGCGCCTGCGCATTAGCAAATAACTGTTTTAGTTCTCATAGGTGTAAAATCTCGCGATATCCTGTAAAGGAGCAGAATAATCGCAATACCGCAATGTATATTATAGCGCATCCCTAATACATCGCATACGCCTGAACCTACAACCGCCCCAATCCAGCAGACTAGTCCCTGGTTCACATCCCAAACAGATCCTAAAACATTTATATCGCCACCAATACTATATAGTGGCAGAATTCACCCCTATGTAGAGATATTTCTTAACTATACTGGAAAAATAGATGAACTCCATAAAGCTGATATCTTAGTTTACACCCAATATCACTATATAAATAGAGCACAAAAAGGAAAATATCCCAATAGCCAGACTACATATGCACATAAGCAGTGAGTTAACGGTGGGCACGGGGAGCAACAAAAAACATAATATAAATAAACACAAATGATGTCATATTCCCATCAGGATCTGTTAGGTCCCCATGTAATTTCCCCCCGGGATCAATAAAGTGTATCGTATCGTATCGTATCGTATTGTCCTCCGGTCCTCCGGTCCTCCGGTCCCTTCATCTAAAAAAACACAACAAACACAAAAATAAAATGTATATCTAAAAACAAACACAGAATCTAAATGCAAGTCCTACCTAGCACAAATATGTAAATTGTATTCCAAATTTAAGCTTCAATAGTTTAAGCAGAAGGAATTACGTTGGATATCCATTTTGGAAACATTACAGCTGAAGGGCTTAAATTTGGAATACAATTTACATATTTGTGCTAGGTAGGACTTGCATTTAGATTCTGTGTTTGTTTTTAGATATATATTTTATTTTTGTGTTTGTTGTGTTTTTTTAGATGAAGGTGATCTGGAGGGACCGGAGGACGATACGATACACTTTATTGATCCCGGGGGGAAATTACATGGGGACCTAACAGATCCTGATGGGAATATGACATCATTTGTGTTTATTTATATTATGTTTTTTGTTGCTCCCCGTGCCCACCGTTAACTCACTGCTTATGTGCATATGTAGTCTGGCTATTGGGATATTTTCCTTATGGTGCTCTATTTATATAGTGATATTGGGTGTAAACTAAGATATCAGCTTTATGGAGTTCATCTATTTTTCCAGTATAGTTAAGAAATATCTCTACATAGGGGTGAATTCTGCCACTATATAGTATTGGTGGCGATATAAATGTTTTAGGATCTGTTTGGGATGTGAACCAGGGACTAGTCTGCTGGATTGGGGCGGTTGTAGGTTCAGGCGTATGCGATGTATTAGGGATGCGCTATAATATACATTGCGGTATTGCGATTATTCTGCTCCTTTACAGGATATCGCGAGATTTTACACCTATGAGAACTAAAACAGTTATTTGCTAATGCGCAGGCGCAGGCTTTGTAACGAGGTACGTCATGTGATATGAAGTTGGATGACACTGGCGGTCATGTGATCCACTAGGCGTCGCATGATGGTTCCTATGAGAACCAAAACAATCACTTGCTAGTGCGCATGCGCTGGCTTTGTGAGGTGGTATCTCATGTGACATTACGTCGGATGATGTTGGCGGTCACATGACATACCGGGCGTTCTAAGATGATGACAACTGGACATGTGCTTCTGTTTATGCTGCAGGGGGGCGTGAGATATATGAGTGGTTCACGTGAGTATGCTATGAGACACTGCGGCTTATGGGTGGAATGCTCTGACATAGTGATGACAGGCATCTGCCCATTGGCTGAGATGGGTGCCTAAGCAAGTTGAGTTATGATTGGAACATCAGTTCTATGGGGCTATTAGGTAGCAGATCATCCATTGGTGAACACATTTTTTGCATTGTTTATGTGGGGTGATTTACTGAGTATCATTAATATACTATAAGGGAAGCCTTCATTTTCTGTGATGTATTCATTTCGGATCTGTGATCACTGTTTTAACTTAAATGTTTTTGTATATTATGATGTATATATCTATTTGATTACTGGGCGGTTCCTGGATGGTGATTGGCTTCTCCACATCATTTAAGGACGCCATTATGCTCTGTATGGTATACTTGAAAAAGGCCACACAATGGCCGAAACGTTGTTAGTTATCTTTGGTGGCTGAATAAAGGTTTTGTTATATTTCTACCCGGACTGGATGCTGTTCCTTTTCCCTTTTGGATTCTTCTGTTCAACTGGATCCTTGAACGTTTGAACGTGCATCCTTGATACTCCCGAGTTCTGTCAGCTGCTGTTTTGTTGGTATACTTTGACCCTTGGCTGAGTGTGTGTGTGACCCTGTGCTTTGTGCTTGTGCTGCTTTATGCTTGCTTGGTTTTGACTTGGTTCTGTTCCCGTTTTGAGTTCTGCCTGTACCTCCTGTACTACGTTGCTGTCTCTGTGTATGACTCCTTGCCTACGTTCTGACAATTCTCTGCTTATCCCTCCTGTGTATGACCCCGTTTGTCCGACCTGAGTTACCCTCTTCACTACTCCAGGGTCCCCGTAGCATTCTGCATTCATCTCCATCAGCAGGACACTAAGCCTCGCCCTCTGTGGTCACATGATTGTTGGTCCTTTTGCTTTCTGCTACCTTCAGCGTCTCCTCTCACCACGCTGCTCAGGTCCCGTCTGCCTGAGCTTCCCCTGCAGCATCTGACCCCTGGCCCTTCCGCAGTGTGGGTGAGTCACCCTGCTCAGCCGTGGCAGTTCGCCGGCGCTGACAGGATCATGATAGGCTTTAGCCAAATGGCTAAGGCCAAAATGTGGCAAATTTGGTGCACATTGTTGCATAAAGTTTTTAGACCCATTTATCATATGTTTTGAGACTTTTTGAGTGTCACATATCAAGGGGGTGTTGATTGGTGGAAAAGGAGTGTGACTTAGCGTCAATGAGTAATGGCTCAAAATTGTTGGCAAAATTCATGGGCTGACGCTGCTCTCCTTTGAAGACACAGGAATGATCAACAGAGCTGAAGGTTCATCTTGTAGCACCGGCGTCTCTAACTGCAGTCCCTTACCCCTGCAGAGACGCCAGCGTACTGAGCACCGCGGCACCCGTCCTGTGCCTTCCAGGTCTGCTGCTACCTAGGGTGCGTTCCCAGACATTGTGTTTAGGGCGCGCACGCACACTTTGTTTTTCTTAAAGAAGCCGTACGTGTTCCCCTAACGTGTCCCCAGCCAATAGCTGGAGGACACTTACTATTTAAAGCACCTCCTCCAACATGGAGGTGCCAGTGCAATGTTGTCAGTTTGTTTCCTAACACTCTTGTGAGTTCTCCGGTCCCAGTGCTCGTATCTCTATATGCTGCACCTGCCACGCCTATCTCAACATCACCCGGTCTAGTTGCACTTGTCAATACTTATCTCAACATCACCCGGTCCCGTTGACCTGTCAGTGCTCATCTCAATGTCATCTGGTAAAGTTGCACCTGCCAGTGCTCATCTCAATGTCACCCAGTCTAGTTACACCTGCCAAGCTCATCTCAATGTCACCCGGTCCCGTTGCAGCTGCCAGTGCTCTTTTCTCCGTCAGCTGGTCCTGTCTGCATCTGTGGTATCTGTCATCTTACTCTGCCTGCCTGCATCTATTGGACTTTCCATCGGGCCACCCCAGCTACCCGTTCCTATAGGATCAGCTGCCATCTTCGCAAGCTCAGTCCTGGAGTAACACCTGCACCACCTCCCTTGTCTCTCCTTGGATCTCGGTGTCGTACGCTGCTGCGTATCCATGGTCATATTGGGTGAGGCTCCTAGTCAAGCCCCTCCAGCTCTTCCTTGGGCTTTGGCACAGTGGTTCCACCACCCAGCCCATTACACATGTATATGGGAGAGTTATCAGTGATAGCTGTCAACCAATCATTGGGCCAATCACTTACATATAGCCAGCTTAAAAAGACTGTCCACTATTAGGGCAATCCCTTATGAATCTGAACATTTACCTACATGAAAATAAAAACACTTTTCCTCACCTCTGGTGCCAGTGCTGTTCCAGCAGTGTCTGCACTCGCATTCCCAGGGCTCACATGAAGTTATTATGTCAAGTGAGCCCTGCGTTCAATCAGGGTCGACTTCACTGTCCCTGGCTTTGGACGAATCGAACGTCAACAGGTTGCGGCTACTCTTTCACTTGATCTTGATGATTGATTTGTCCAAACGTGGGGACAGTGAAGCGGGCGCTGATTGGGTGCAAAGCTTGCATGACATAACAACCTCAAGTAAGCCCCGGGAGAGCAAGTGCCGACACTGCTGGAACAGCGCCAGTACCGGAGGTGAGTATAAGTGTTTTTATTTTAATGTGGGCAAACATTTAGATTGAGAAGGGGTTGTCCTAGCAGTGCACAAGCCCTTTAAGCTTTCAGTTTCCAAATATTGGACAGCATTAACATATCTGCAATATTATTTATCTTATATCTTTAAAATAATGTTTCCTTAAAGGGAATCAAGTACAGTTACTCGGTGCACCCTTGGCGTGGCCAAACATTTAAGTGCACCTTCCCCCTACTTGTGTAAAGTATGTAGTACAGTTCATATAGCGTCTTGTGCTTGGGTGCGATGAAAATACATGAGACACAGGTTTGATATAGAAGGTCTTGTATTACTTCATACAAGTGGCAAAAATAGTCACACAGTTTGCAGATACAGAAGCAGGAGACACAGCAGGCCAGAGTAACTTAAGCTCAGCAATCACTCTCCACAACAGGTTCAGGATCTTCTTCTCTGTTACCGTAAGTCCATGCAAACGTGGATCTTTCAAAGAGCAGGGTTCTAGAGTCCACAAGTGTTCAGAGTTCCTCAGTAGGAATAGCTGGAGTACATAGTCCAAGGCTTCCAGGAGTCAGGTCACAGGTTCACTGCAGGCTAGATTCTGAAGCACTGATTGCTCAGCTGTGGCTGCTTAAGAAGCAAGAGGGAGAGAATCAGGGCGGGAACATGAAAGCTGAAAACTCCATATTGACTGAGGGCAAGATAGCTGCAGCAAGACAGAAAGCAAAATGGCTGACGGAAAACTGAGTTTCAAGAACATGTACAAAGAACCTTACATTACTCCCCCCTTAGGGACAACCTCCGGATGGCCTCAGACCAGGCTTGTCTGGGTACCTCTGATGAAACTGGTGGAGCAAATGAGGAGCATTAACGTTATTGACTGGTTCCCATGAGTTGTCCTCCACTGGGTAGCCCTGCCATTTAATCAAATATTGTAACTGATTTCTGTATAACCTGGAATCTAGAATTCTTTCCACCACAAATTCTTCCTGACCATCGACTAGCACTGGGTCAGGGCAAGGAGAAGAACGTCCAGGAAATGTATTGGGTGTTGCAGCCTTTAGTAGGGATACATGAAAGACAGGGTGGATTCTCATAGTTCTAGGCAATTGAAGACGACAAGCAACGGCACTTATAATTTTACTGATTTTATAGGGTCCAATGTACTTATGTCCCAACTTAGACGATGGAATCCTTAACTTAAGATTTCTGGTTGACAGCCAGACCAGGTCTCCTACCTTGAAAGCTGGTGCAGGTTTACGAAATTTATCTGCTGCTTTCTTGTACCTTTCCTGAGCCAATTCCAGATTCTCCTTTAGAAGATCCATATTGTTCTGTAAAGACGTGATTCTTTCGGCCACTGCTGGTAAAGGCGTTTCTATGGGAAATCGTGGAAGAATGTTAGGATGATAACCTAGATTGTAGTAAAAAGGAGACTGCTTAGTGGAGGCGCTCTGAGAGTTGTTATAAGAGAACTCAGCCAATGGAAGTAGATCCACCCAATCATCCTGTAGGTGGCAGATAAAGCAGCGGAGATACTGCTCCAGAGTTTGATTGGTTCGTTCGGTCTGTCCATTAGTCTGGGGATGAAAAGCAGAAGAAAGGTTTACTTTAATGTCCAATGCTGCACAGAAAAATATTTAGAGTTGAGAGTCCTCAGTGGTTGATACCTTTTAATGGCTAACTGAAAAGGTGGTAACAAATTGCAAGCTTTCGAGACTACTCAGGTCTCTTCATCAGGCTGAACTAATACAAAATCTGAAGAATCACATATTTATACACAAAAACACAGAAAAAATGCAATAGGTAAGACAAGTGACGTGAAGCAGAACAGTCACCATGGCAGAGGGACGAGCACAAACATTGGAACAATTCATAGATAAGGAGAGAAAGTTTTATTACCCTCTGATTGGGGTCTGGTAATGTTTTGTGATGTTTTCAACTCTAAATATTTTTCTATCTACTGGCTAACACGGTACGAAGATATACATCTTTACTGTATCAATGCTGCACAGAAATTTTGCCAAAACCTTGAAGTGAATTGCACCCCTCGATCCGAAATAACCTCATCCGGTACTCCATGTAAGCGAAACACATCTTTAATCATCAAATCTGATGTCTGTTTTGCAGTGGGTAAGCCGACACAAGGAATAAAATGAGCTGCCTTTGTTAAACGATCAACCACCACTAGAATGGTGTTTTTCCCTTGAGAGGTTGGTAACTCCACAATGAAGTCCATAGAAATGGATCCCCACGGGCGGGACGGGGTGGGAAGAGGTTGTAACAGACCAGTTGGTGAGGAGCGAGGTGTTTTGCATCTTGCACAGACTTCACATGAAGTGACATAGTTTAAAACATCCTTCCTGCAAGTGGGCCACCAAAAGAAACGAGAAAGAAATTCTTGTGTCTTTAGAATTCCCTACGCCCGGCTATCTTGGAATCGTGGATGCGTTGCAATACTCTCAATCTGACTGTTTCAGGAATATACAGACGTTGTCCCAGAATCCACACACCATTCTTAAAGACAAGACTTACGTCCCTTGGGGGTTGTGCCAACAAGGAATCCGCATGGTATGCTTCCTTGATGTCCTTAAGTAGGTCTTGATTATGAATCACTCCCAGGAATCTAGAGTCAGGAAGAATAGTCTTAGGAGGAGCAAGTGGACGGGTCTCTGCTGAATGAATCTTAGAGAGTGCATCAGCCTTTCCATTGCGCGATCCTGGTCTATAAGAAATGACAAAATTAAATTGGTTTAAGAAAAGATTCCAGCGAGCCTGGCGAGGAGTCAGGCACTTAGCCGACCTGATAAATTCAAGGTTACGATGGTCTGTCAGGACGACTATTTGCTGTGCAGCTCCCTGAAGAAGGTGTCTCCATTCTTTGAAGGCGGCAATAATGGCCAACAACTCTCTATTGCCCACATCGTAGTTCCTCTCAGCCGAAGACAACTGCTGGGAAAAGAAGGCACAGGGATGCAAGACATTCTTCTCACCTGTTCTCTGAGAGAGTATAGCTCCAACGGCACAATCTGAAGCATCCACCTCTATTATGAAGGCAAGTTCGGGGTTGGGATGTACCAAGATAGGTGCGGTGGTAAATTTATCTTTTAGACGAGAAAATGCTTCCTGGGCTTGGGGAGTCCAGGAGAACCTAGACTCTTTCCGGGTAAGTTGGGTGATAGGTGACACTACCTCAGAGAAATTCCTAATGAAACGTCTATAGAAATTGGCAAACCCGATGAAGCGCTGCACCTCCTTCACATTTCTAGGACTTGGCCAATCCTTGATGGCTTGGGTCTTACTTCCATCCATACTAATTCCTTGTGTAGACAGTACATACCCCAGAAATTGAATTTCGGTCCTATGGAATTCACACTTTTCAAGTTTGATGTAAAGATGGTTTTGTCTTAGACGTTCCAAGACCATTCTCACATGTCCATGATGTTCCTCTGTGGAGTTAGAAAAAATTAGAATATCATCCAAATAAATCACCACGAATGTATCTAGGAGATCCCTGAAGATGTCATTCACCAAGTGTTGGAAAGTGGCTGGGGCGGTACTCAGACCAAAAGGCATAACTAGATATTCAAAGTGTCCATAGCGTGACCTGAATGCAGTCTTCCATTCATCCCCAGGTCTAATACGGACCAAGTTATAGGCCCCACGGAGATCCAATTTAGAGAAAATTTTGGCATGCCGCACTCTCTCCAATAACTCAGGGATTAAAGGCAATGGATAACGGTTTCTAATAGTAACCTTATTGAGTTCCCTATAGTCTACGCAGGGTCTCAGAGATCCATCTTTCTTCTTCACAAAGAAGATGGGTGCACCTGCAGGAGATGAAGAGGGGCGTATGAAGCCCTTGGCTAGATTTTCGTCTATGTAATCCTTTAAAGCCTTTAGCTCAGGCCCCGCCAGGGGGTAGATCTTACCAAAAGGTATCTCTGCTCCAGGCAATAATTCAATTGGACAATCATATGGACGGTGAGGGGGAAGCTGGTCAGCGTTCTTCTTGTCACATAAATCCACATAGTCCTGGTATACAGCTGGTAGTTCAGGGACTGACATGGTTCCTTTAGGAACAGAGCAAGCTGAAACTTCTGGACTCATCTGTTTCTCTGGAAAGTGTAATTCCTTGGTCTCCCAGTTAATGGTAGGGTTCTGAGCCTGCAGCCATGGTAGCCCTAGAATAATGGGAAAGTGGGGAGAAGAGATAAGCATAAAGGACAGTTTCTCTTGATGATCTTTACCCATAAGGACCCTTAAAGGCTCTGTTTCCTGATCCACTGGTCCAGAGGTCAGCAGGGAGCCATCCACAGTTTCCATCTGTACTGGAGTAGCCTTCTTCACTGAACGTATCCCCTGTTTCAGAGCAAAGGAGACATCCATAAAATTCCCACTTGCCCCTGAGTCGATCATAGCAGAGCTAGACACCCAGACTGAGTTAACCCAGAGTTTGATGGAAAGGAAGCAATGAGAATTGTTTTTCCTACAACTCAGCTGGGACACCGCTGAGGAAACTTGAAAAATGGCAGCGTTTACACAGTCATCGTCCTCAGAAGTAACGGAGTTTAAGTCCGAGAAATCAAGATCTGTTGCTGCAGATCTCTCTGGAGCCTGAGGCTCGGACCTGACAGATCTCCTCTCGCAACACTTACAGTGAATGAGTGCTGCAGTAGTCTTACGAGAACGGCTGGGGCAGTTTATAATGAAGTGCCCTGACTTACCACAATAGAAACATAGATTTTCCTTAAAACGATGTTCCTTGCGTGCATCACTAACCCGTCTTTGTAAAGAGTCTACCTGCATGGGTTCAGGTTCAGGTTCCCGTGTGATCCTACTCAAAGGTTCCTTAGCTGGGGAGGAAGGTAGGAAAAGGTTAGTGCGATTGCTTTCGAACCATCTCTCTTGCCTGCGTTCAGTCAGGCGAGCATCAATACGGATGCAGAAGTTAATAAAGTCACCTAACGCAGTGGGAGGGTCGGCACGAGCAAGTTCATCCTTAATTAGTGGAGACAACCCCTTTCGAAAAATAGATTTTTTGGCGGAACTGTCCCAGGTGGTATCAAGGGCCCATCTCCTGAAATCCAAGGCATATTCGGCTACCGAGTGCTTACCTTGGCGCAAAGTTAACATGGCTGCTTCAGCTGTTGCACCTCGATTGGGGTCATCAAACACCTGCCCCATGGCTGAAATGAAAGCATCAAGCTGATCCAAACATTCATCCTCAGTCTCAATCAGAGGGTTTGCCCACATCAAAGCCTTGTTGGTAAGTAACATAATTATAGTAAGCACTTTAGATCGTTCAGTGGGAAATTGTGAAGCATGTGCAGAAAAAAACAGATTGCATTGGTTAATAAATCCCCTGAATTTTTCACGTTCACCGCCAAAACGAAAAGGGGGCAACTTGGGAATCCCAGAACTTGGGGCTACAGCAGGAGCCTGGACTCGCTCCTCTAGAACCTCAATCCTGGCTCGCAAATCCTGGGCAGTCTGTCCAAACACTTGCAAATTGTGATTAGTGAGGTCCTGTAGGTTTGTAAAACGGGTTTTTATAGTCTGTAAATCTGCAAGGATATTATCAGTCACTCCGCAAAGTTCCTTTATGCGGGCCTCCATTTTCCAGATCTTTTAAGACAGGAGTACTGGAAGGAGAGGAGAAAAGAAAAAAAAAAAAAACAATAGTGTTTACCTGTGGTAACACTGCAAAGAGAAAAAAAAAATTAAGGGAACTGCTCACCTGGAATGGTTGTGAGAAGTCACAACCACTATCATCACAGAAAGTTCAACCGGACATCTGATATCCACAGTTACAGCAGACACAAAAAAGAGGGAAGAGAAAAAAAAACAATAGTGTTTACCTGTGGTAACACTGCAGAAAAAAAACTTAAGGGAATTGCTCACCTGGAATGGTTGTGAGAAGTCACAACCACTGTCATCACAGAAAGTACAACTGGACGTCTGATATCCACAGTTACAGCAGACACAGCCTACCCAGACCCAGCAGACACTAACGTTTTGGCTTCAGAATCTTTTAATGTATGTAGTACAGTTCATATAGCGTCTTGTGCTTGGGTGCGATGAAAATACGTGAGACACAGGTTTGATATAGAAGGTCTTGTATTACTTCATACAAGTGGCAAAAATAGTCACACAGTTTGCAGATACAGAAGCAGGAGACACAGCAGGCCAGAGTAACTTAAGCTCAGCAATCACTCTCCACAACAGGTTCAGGATCTTCTTCTCTGTTACCGTAAGTCCATGCAAACGTGGATCTTTCAATGAGCAGGGTTCCAGAGTCCACAAGTGTTCAGAGTTCCTCAGTAGGAATAGCTGGAGTACATAGTCCAAGGCTTCCAGGAGTCAGGTCACAGGTTCACTGCAGGCTAGATTCTGAAGCACTGATTGCTCAGCTGTGGCTGCTTAAGAAGCAAGAGGGAGAGAATCAGGGCGGGAACATGAAAGCTGAAAACTCCATATTGACTGAGGGCAAGATAGCTGCAGCAAGACAGAAAGCAAAATGGCTGACGGAAAACTGAGTTTCAAGAACATGTACAAAGAACCTTACAACTTGTTTTCCATCTATTTCTGCCGCTATGAAGTCACAGCTGTCAATCAAAGAAGAGGGGAGGGGGATGGACATAGATGGAAAAAAAGATGGTAGGTGTATCTAACTGTATAGCCCTGCCAAGGGTGCACTGAGCACCTGTACTTGGTTTGCCAGAGTCTGGGATGGCAGAGTCCATGTAATGTGAGTTATTTTGCAGCCTATGAGAGGATAGTGGTATAGCTGCAGGCTGATTTTTTTTCAGAAATGATTGTGTGATGACCATGGCACCTGTTTTGAGAGGTTGTATTGGAAGAAAAAAATGTTACCAAAGCTTTATCAGCTGAAGCCGGAGTAAGCGTGCACGGTCGATTACTGCTCCTTGGGTGTCACGCTGTATAGCAGATATATATATATGTGATGTCAGTAATCTATATCAAAAGGGCAACATACTATATAACATGCGCATAGATATATGATAACATAGAATTACCTGACAGAATGTCCAGTGGGTCAATACGGAATCCGTTATACGCTGTCTCCGGCTAGAGGGTGACCGGGGTCTATGCTGACCCTAAACTGGGGTCCTAACAAATCCCTCTACCTGGAGGTACTGTTAAAGGTACAGAGGTCCAGGCCACCAGCGTAAACCCTGTCTCCTATCAATCCCTGCCAACTGTAATCTAGTCCTAAGAAGGACCCTGATTATCACCAAAGGGAATGAACAGGTAACGGTTAATGAACAGAAAGACATACAAAAAAGACAAGAAATAAAGTAAATAAAGTCTTACATACAACACTCACACACAGTAGGAACACCTAAGGTCTCAGAGATAAACTATAAGCTGTAAGAGTAAAAACAACTAAGGAGCTCTTAGCTTAAATATTCTCAGAACCGATCCAGTCTGCTAGACTACATGAATACTTTCACCGGCATCTAACAAGCAGACTGGCAGCTATATAAAGGAAACTAATTAGAACATAATCAAAAGCAGCCGGGCCAGGCTGGACCTAGTCTTAGCAAAGAGCTAGGTAAAATTAACTCCCTCATTACCAAACACAAAGAAACAGCAACTCAGCTGTGAGAAGTCAGAGTGTGTAATCGCGACGATCCTCGTGGCGATACACCCATGACAGTACCCCCCCTCTACGAGGGGACTCCGGACCCTCAGGGCCAGGTCTGCCCGGGTAAGTTGTGTGAAAGGTCCGAACCAATCGATCTGCGTTAACATCAGACGCAGGGACCCACGTCCTCTCCACAGGACCATACCCCCTCCAATGAACCAAGTACTGAAGGGATCAGCGACTGAGACGTGAGTCAATGATTTTCGACCCATGAAATTCCACGTTATCATTGACCACCACTGAAGGCGGAGGTAGAGGTGACGGTATGACTGGTGCCACATACTTTTTAAGTAATGACTTGTGAAACACATTATGAATTTTAAACGTAGGAGGGAGGTCCAGACGAAGTGCCACAGGATTAATTATGGAACTGATCCTGTACGGCCCGATGAATCTGGGACCCAACCTCCAGGAGGAAACTTTAAGTTTTATATTCCTGGTAGACAACCAAACTAGATCGTTCACCTTCAGATCTAGACCAGAAACTCTCCCCCTATCAGCCATCCGTTTGTAACGGTTCCCCGTAACCTTCAGTCTTAACCGATCTGGAACTATCAGTCTCCCTGGAAGTCCCACAGGGGCGTCCCCCTGAGCCCCCAATACCTCCCCCTCAAGCTCAGAGCATACAGCTGACACTACAACTCCCTCCTGAGGAATAGGAACCGGATCATCCGTCTTCCCGGCCCCTGGGAAAGTACGAGATAAGGCATCAGGAAGCAACTTTATTGAGCAGTCATATGCGCGATGAGGAGGTAACTCTTTACACCCCTCCTCTGAGAACATCTCCCCAAAGTCCTCCAGAAAAGGAGACAAAGTCCTAGGCACAACCGCACCGATGACCGTGCTCATGCAGTTATTCCTGCAAAATTCACCCCACTGGCTTATCTTTCCGGATTGCCAATCAATCACTGGGTTATGTTTAGCCAACCAAGGAAGTCCCAACACAATAGGAGTAGGTAGACCCTCCAACACATAACAAGACAATTGCTCTTTATGTATTGCCCCTACTCGAAGATCTATGTTATGAACAGCTTGTACCAAGCTACCTTGACCGAGAGGTCTAGAATCAATAGAGACTATAGGGACCGGTTTGGCCAATACACTCAGTTGCATACCATGCACCTGGGCAAACCGAGCGTCCACCAGATTAGCCCCGGACCCACTATCAAGAAAAACAGAAATCCTCTCAGTTCTAGTACCAATCACCACCTCCGCAGGTACGAGAAACTGAGAGGGATTTGGGGACGAAATACACACTCCCAGGTTAACTCCTTTGCTCAAAGAGGCCCGGGATGGACACCCCCCAACAAAATGTCCCTCTCTCTCGCAAAAGAAACACCTTCTAGTCTTGCGGTGCACCGCCGATTCCCTCCTACAAAAAGATGTCCCTCCCAACTGCATGGGTTCCTCAGAACAGACCAGGGGAACCTCAGTATAAGGGACTTTAGTAGTAGGTGGAGTCATCACGGGAGGCGGAGTTACCTCGCGTCTTCCCCGAATTCGTCTATCAATGCGAATAGCGAGGGCCATAGCAGCCTCCAGTGATGGAGGAGAATCATACTGAGCCAACACATCCTTTAATTTGTCAGACAACCCTTGACAAAACTGGCTCCTAAGAGCTGGGTCATTCCACTGAGTATCTGTTGCCCATCTACGGAACTCAGAAGAATATTCCTCCGCTGGACGATTTCCTTGCCGTATTTTACGTAACTTTGTTTCAGCAAGGGAAACTCGATCCGGATCATCATATACCAGACCCAGGGCAGTAAAAAATCGATCCACTGACTGGAGATCTGGGGAGCCTGGAGGAATAGAGAACGCCCAAGATTGAGGGTCCCCTTGTAAGAGCGAGATAACAATTCCCACCCTCTGCTCTTCACTCCCAGATGACCGAGGCCGCAGCCGAAAGTACAATTTACATGCCTCCCGGAAAGTAAAAAATTTGTCCCGCCCACCAGTCGAACCTGTCCGGGAGAGCAACCTTAGGTTCAGATCTGGTTTGCTCCGGGGGGGACAAAACCTTGGACTTAATGTCTGCAAACTCCATGGACAACCCCTGCAACTGCCGGGCCAGCTGGGCTACTGGATCCATGACAGCTGTGGAGAATCTTTAGTATGGGCCGGTGAAAATGTCACGCTGTATAGCAGATATATATATGTGATGTCAGTAATCTATATCAAAAGGGCAACATACTATATAACATGCGCATAGATATATGATAACATAGAATTACCTGACAGAATGTCCAGTGGGTCAATACGGAATCCGTTATACGCTGTCTCCGGCTAGAGGGTGACCGGGGTCTATGCTGACCCTAAACTGGGGTCCTAACAAATCCCTCTACCTGGAGGTACTGTTAAAGGTACAGAGGTCCAGGCCACCAGCGTAAACCCTGTCTCCTATCAATCCCTGCCAACTGTAATCTAGTCCTAAGAAGGACCCTGATTATCACCAAAGGGAATGAACAGGTAACGGTTAATGAACAGAAAGACATACAAAAAAGACAAGAAATAAAGTAAATAAAGTCTTACATACAACACTCACACACAGTAGGAAGACCTAAGGTCTCAGAGATAAACTATAAGCTGTAAGAGTAAAAACAACTAAGGAGCTCTTAGCTTAAGTATTCTCAGAACCGCTCCAGTCTGCTAGACTACATGAATGCTTTCACCGGCGTCTAACACCCAGACTGGCAGGAATATAAAGGAAACTAATTAGAACATAATCAAAAGCAGCCGGGCGAGGCTGGACCTAGTCTTAGCAAAGAGCTAGGTAAAATTAACTCCCTCATTACCAAACACAAAGAAACAGCAACTCAGCTGTGAGAAGTCAGAGTGTGTAATCGCGACGATCCTCGTGGCGATACACCCATGACATTGGGTCCCTTCCATGTCCTATTTTTAAATGCTAACAAAACAAAAACACAAATGTGAAGATCTTAAGGAATGTCCTTGAAATCCATCAGGGTCCCATTCACATTAATGTAGTCAGTGACCTTAGGAAACACAACTTCAATAGGGGTCAAACTGTCGACATTAGGCATTGAAATTCTAGACTAATGGAATGTTAATTATTGCTTGACAGACATAATGGGGTGCAGGGTAGAAGCTGGTCCTTTATTACCAATGTTTTATAGCATGCATTATGAATGGACAGTAGCAGACAACTTTGGTAATGAAAGGCATCACTTGTTATATGACCCAACCACTGGATCTTACAGTAACATTATATGGTCATTAGATCTGATATATTGCTCTTTAATTGCATTGCTGCAGTTTAATTGAATGCATTGTAAACAGGTTATGTGGAAGCAACAGCACAGACAATAAGGAGACAGTGCTACTTAACCAACACTGTTTATTTGACTATCACTAAAGGAAAATCTATTTAGAAGTACATATAGTGAGTACTATATTGCAGGTAACAGTAACAAGGTCAATCCAGTGTATTATGACACTATCAGAAAAACAGCGATGCAACTAAATACAATGTCTGGTCCATGTTCTAGTTATATACACTTGTCCTTGATATGTAGCAGTTAAACGATCAGTTATGCTTATGTTTGACTCACGCACCACAATTGTGGATACCAGGGCTATGGGGTACTCGGAGCCGAGCCCATCGATTTCCATGGGAGTTGTCACTGGTAGCGGTGGCTCGGTCCGTGGCCCTGGCGGTCAATGCGATGGGGGAATATTTACAGGGGATTATTAGGATAGTTCGTGACGCCACCTGTGGTTTCTGGTAATTGTACCAGCGCTGCTATGAGGACTTTCACAGGGGATGTTATGGGGCAGCTTGGTAGTAAGTCTCCCACAGGTGAGACGTGTCCCTGGAAGTCTATGGGGGATGATGATGATGCAGGGTGTAGTAATAATTCAGCCAAACACAATGCAGCTTCTTTTCATACCTTTTACTGATGATGGTTCAAGCAGGTCCCGGGAAGCTGGTCGGGGTGGAGAGTGCACTTTCAGGTAGCAGCCGAGCAGGTTAGAGGCCTCCTTAACTTTCATATAATGTGAGTCTAACTTGCCTGAAGCGAAGTTAACTCCAAAACTCCAGCTTTCTCTGTAGCTGTACTGCCCGGCCAACGTTGTGGTGGAGCCTTCTAATGATGAAACTAAGTCCTTACTTTTGCTGATCAGGCTCAAAGTCCCTGTTCCACCTGACTCCGGTTACGTATTGACACTAAGGGCTTGCTCCTGCGACCTGTAGTCCAGCGAGCCTCTGGTTTTCTTGTCACTATGCCTGAAACAGTAGTGACGCTTCGGTCCCCAGTGACCGGTGATTTAGTGCAGGTAATCCAATACCTAAGGCACTACTCTGTCTTCTCCACTGTGCCCTTCGCCCTGCTTTCCGCTCTTAACATAAACACTGCTGCATAGAAGTCGAATCACAGATTCCCTGTTTGGGCTCGCTGAGCAGCTCTCAGTATTCTCCTAGTCCAGGACCTCTGTCGACTGAACTTCACTGTCCTGGGACAGGCGGCTGAAGTCTCTGCTCTGAACTTAGCAGGAAACCAATCTGACTGAATCACTGTCCTAAGACAGGAAGATGACTCCTCTGTCCGAAGACAGGAAACTGACTGACTCCAACTCGAACTCCCTATGCTGACACCCACTAAACTTATATACCCCTATGGGTGTGTCTAAATGTGAGTGACATGAGTGAATGCATATCAAGCTTTGGCTGTTACCTTCCAGTGCACTTTCCTGGATTTTCATGTGTGCCTGCGAAGCTGGGCTACACATCCCCCCTTGGTAAAACACAGCACTCCCGGGCTGTAAAAGACAAAAAGAATATTTTGTTTTGCAATAACATAACATTTCAACTCTTCCCATCCGGGAGGTAAGGATTTCTTGAACGTTACAATATGTACAGTAAAGAATATACAAAAGTATCAAAATATCAAACGTGTTCATATATACAAGATACTTGTGGAGGACCCGCACCAAAAACCTCCCACGTAGGTCCTGGGTGGGCTGCAGGACTTTATTGCAGACCTCACTCTGGGCCCCACCATACGGGTTTTTCTTCAGAGGTAGATGTGTAATAGTGGCTTCGTGTAAAACCAATATAATGCACCGAAGCGCAACTATTTACAGGATAAGTTCTGGGCTGGCACAGTCCTCAGCCTCTCAGTCCATGGCATGGTTAAAGACACATATTTAAACTTCAATTGTCAAATATTCACATTATATATCTATATATATACTTCAAGTATTCACTTACTTGCTTTACCCAACCAGGGTATTCTATATGTAAAAACTTATGCAATTATCACATTATTTTTCTTAACTCCTCTATCTGGTACCCAGCCGGGTATTCTACTTAATATGTAAACACTATACAATAATAAAGTGCATAAATGCAATTTTCTTTCAAAACTTTATACATTCTTGTATGCGGTAGACCCCTGTCTGGATCCTACCGGTCTTCACATTTTCTTGCAGACTTCAATTACACCTTCCACACCTGGGGCTGGAACAACGCGATGCTCTTTAGAGCGCATTACAAACAGGTCGTGACCTGCTATCAATGTCTGGGTCGCTACAGTCCTTGTGCGAACCGCTAGGAGCACGCCGGGTGCTTCTTCTTTGTGAGACGCCGATTGCGTCGCTGTTTACGTAGCAGGGGGCGATTCAGCTGTAACCGCAGTTTGCGATGTAGATTGGGTCGCCGATTGCGATGCAGAGTAGGTCGCCGATTGCGATACGGAGGGGTACGCAGGGGGCGATGCCGATGCACAATGCTGGTGTGATGCAGAGCAGGAAGCAGGTGTGCACAATGGCTCAGTTGGGGACGCACTAACCTGCTGCTGTCGCTGCTCCATCACAGACGGCTGGGTTTCCTCCGGTGTCCCTACCGGGGGACTATAATCTGCTGCGGCCTCCTTGCCTGGCTGGTACTCCGGAACGGGCAGGACCTCCTCAGCCTCCTTCTCCTCCACCTCTCCACCGGTGGGATCAGGTACAGCACTTTTGGGGGCGGCCTCCGGTTTTCCTTCAGCCTTCTTCAGCAGGGATCTTGGAAAAGCAGGTGATGGCATTATGCTTGTGGGAGAGAGCACTGCGTCCCACAGCAGCCGCTGTATCTGGGCACGCCAGCGTCTCTCTGTCTCCTGCAAGTCTGCATGACGCTGGATTAATCTTCTGAGCACTGCATTCTCCCTCTGCAGCTCCAGCATAGTTTGCTGAAGCTTCTGTAGTAGGGATGGCTCTGGTTCAAACAACAGCTTCTCCGGGGAGCAGGGCCTGTGCTCCACCGCTCCACTGCATAGCTGCTCTTGTCCTTTTGCCACCTCGGTCCAGGTCTCACTCTCATGTCCAACAGGAACATTCTGGTCCTTTCCGTGGAGGCGGGATTTGCGTCTCCTCCTCTTCGCATAGAGGATGAAGAGGAGGCGTATCTCTTTTGCAGTGGGGCTGGATCGCACATTGTAGTAGGCCTTGGAGAGGGCGGCCATAACTTTTCGCGCTTCAGGGGGGTACACGCCCACGAATGTACGCCCACCTTCTTCACCAGTGCCTCAGGGCGCCAACTTGGCGGCAAAATGGCGGTATTTTGGCGCCAATAGTGACATACAGCACACAGTCTTTTCCACTCCAACAGTTCAATATGGGCACACAGGGCTTACAATCTTGTAAGTTTCGGATCCTGTTCGTGACGCCAAGTTTTGTTTGACTCACGCACCACAATTGTGGATACCAGGGCTATGGGGTACTCGGAGCCGAGCCCATCGATTTCCATGGGAGTTGTCACTGGTAGCGGTGACTCGGTCCGTGGCCCTGGCGGTCAATGCGATGGGGGAATATTTACAGGGGATTATTAGGATAGTTTGTGACGCCACCTGTGGTTTCTGGTAATTGTACCAGCGCTGCTATGAGGACTTTCACAGGGGATGTTATGGGGCAGCTTGGTAGTAAGTCTCCCACAGGTGAGACGTGTCCCTGGAAGTCTATGGGGGATGATGATGATGCAGGGTGTAGTAATAATTCAGCCAAACACAATGCAGCTTCTTTTCATACCTTTTACTGATGATGGTTCAAGCAGGTCCCGGGAAGCTGGTCGGGGTGGAGAGTGCACTTTCAGGTAGCAGCCGAGCAGGTTAGAGGCCTCCTTAACTTTCATATAATGTGAGTCTAACTTGCCTGAAGCGAAGTTAACTCCAAAACTCCAGCTTTCTCTATAGCTGTACTGCCCGGCCAACGTTGTGGTGGAGCCTTCTAATGATGAAACTAAGTCCTTACTTTTGCTGATCAGGCTCAAAGTCCCTGTTCCACCTGACTCCGGTTACGTATTGACACTAAGGGCTTGCTCCTGCGACCTGTAGTCCAGCGAGCCTCTGGTTTTCTTGTCACTATGCCTGAAACAGTAGTGACGCTTCGGTCCCCAGTGACCGGTGATTTAGTGCAGGTAATCCAATACCTAAGGCACTACTCTGTCTTCTCCACTGTGCCCTTCGCCCTGCTTTCCGCTCTTAACATAAACACTGCTGCATAGAAGTCGAATCACAGATTCCCTGTTTGGGCTCGCTGAGCAGCTCTCAGTATTCTCCTAGTCCAGGACCTCTGTCGACTGAACTTCACTGTCCTGGGACAGGCGGCTGAAGTCTCTGCTCTGAACTTAGCAGGAAACCAATCTGACTGAATCACTGTCCTAAGACAGGAAGATGACTCCTCTGTCCGAAGACAGGAAACTGACTGACTCCAACTCGAACTCCCTATGCTGACACCCACTAAACTTATATACCCCTATGGGTGTGTCTAAATGTGAGTGACATGAGTGAATGCATATCAAGCTTTGGCTGTTACCTTCCAGTGCACTTTCCTGGATTTTCATGTGTGCCTGCGAAGCTGGGCTACTCACTTAGTCTGTATGTCTTTACTTAACAGGCGTCACTCTCACTATTAGGCCCGTCCACGTCATATTCTCCTTAAGCAACTCCAATTTTTACACTGGCCCTAGTGGAGGCCTCAAGTTCTAGAAATGCGAGTCACTTGGTACACAGTAGAACCGTCTCACTGGCCGTCTCCGTTTCTTGCAGTCTGGCCCACAACCTGTACCGTACATCTACGCTGGAAGTAACGGCCCACAGTAATGGTCCTCCATTACAGCCAGATAGTTGCTTGAGTCTGATTCGGATCTGGCCATGGATCTTCCACTGGCACTGGTCACGGTCTTCTACTGGCTCGGGTCACAGTTCTTCCTCTCAGCTCAGGCCTTGGATTTTCTATGTGATCTGATCACTCTTGGACTGTTCTGTGGCAATGGTTTCTGTAAACCCACTTCACCATCACACACCCTGCCTAGTACAGACTCTGGCACGAATTGCTCCCTTCTTGACCCAGCTAAGCTTTTTATATTTAGTAACTACCACATAACTGTCACCTGACCTGGTGCCCTCTCCAATCTCTTCCCTGTGGGGACATTTTCTTCACTCTTGGGTTCCTACTAATACAATAACTAACCCCAACTCTAACCCTAGCCCAACCCTAACCCTAGCTCTAATCCTAGCCCCAATCCTAACCCTAGCCCCAACCCTACATGTAGCCCAACCCTAACCCTAGCTCTAACCTCAACCTTAACCTAACCCTAACCCTAGCCCCAACCCTAACCCTAATGGACAAACGGAAAAAAATATTTTATTTTATTATTTTTACCTAACTAAGGGGGTGATGAAGGTGTGTTTGATTTACAATTATTTTTTATTTTGATCACTTTGATAGGGTCTATCACAGTGATCAAAATGAACCAATAGGAAAAATCTCCTATTGTTGCCGGGTGCCGGCCAGCGGACCTCAGCGGGCACACTGCGCATGCTCCCGCTATTTTCTTCCCAGA
Source organism: Oophaga sylvatica (assembly GCA_033576555.1). Classification (NCBI taxonomy): domain Eukaryota; kingdom Metazoa; phylum Chordata; class Amphibia; order Anura; family Dendrobatidae; genus Oophaga; species Oophaga sylvatica. Next base: position 374,837,222 of record JARQOD010000006.1, read on the forward strand.
AGAAGACTCCGAGAGCCGGGAGACAGAGCCGGAGGGTCCAGGGGACACCTTAGGTACTGGGGGGGCTCACAGGAGATGGACCCCATTTCTCTCTCCTGTGATGTGCTAGATCATATCAAAGGAGAGAGAAATAAAAGGGATATCAGAATTTCTTTTTTTTTGCTGTTGTCATTTTTTGCTGAAACCGATCCCAATCATATTTTCCGGGGTCTCAGCTACCGCCAGTAGCTGAGACCCCAGAGATTTTCCGATACTGGGTGACGCTATAACCGTATTTCTCAGCGCTGTTAAAAAGCAACGCTGAGGCATAAGTACCCTTAACTGCCGCCATTAAAAGGCGGATTGGCGGTCGTTAAGGGGTTCAACGTTGATAGTGATTTGTAAAATTAAAATTTGTTTTTCAAGAAAACATTTGGTATAAAAACTTGATTTAAACAATAGGTCATATTGGGATGACCCATTTACTTTAATAAAGTTACCAGTGATGCTGTGCAAGCTTTCCTGGACAAATCAATGTCAATGCCTTCTAACATATTTTTCCTGCCAAGCAAAATATACATTTTGACTGTTTTGTAAAGAAAAAATATATTTTAATTTATATTTTAAACTGTTTTTTTATTCGTTAATATAATTATAGATAAATCAGAGCCAATGTGCAATGAAAAGTGGATTCATATTTTTGACAGAACAGGTTTTTCCTATTAGTAATGCGACTGAATCATCGGCTAGAATATTGTAAGAATGATACCAGATGTCTGCCTGTGAAGGGAACAGATGCAGAAGTCTCTCTGATATTCTTCCCTGAGGGACCACAGCTCAGACCATATGTAGCCACACAAGGTAGATGCTTCTGTCCTTTCTAATTTGATCAGAATTGATGACACATAATTCTCTGATGGCTAGTGCATAAACAACATACATAAAGTGCAAAAATAATTTTATGTAGAAAAGATGAGAAAATAATGGAAAAGGACATCCTGCTCCACCACCTCAATTCTCCACGTGACATTGGAACTTTTTCAACCAGATAACAATGGTGGTATCTCTTGCTGAACATCTTGTACTCAGTTTTGTCAGGGTTAGAATAATCAAGTAATTTATAGACAATCATTGGAACAAAGAGAAAATCAATGTTCAAGTAAAAAACTGACATCCATCCATGCTACAGTTTGGATAAAAGCTGAAGAAATTAAGTGGAAGTGGAAGAAGAGATCTACCTACAGAAAATTCTGCAACGTGAGAAAATCACAACTCCTTCTCTTAAAACAACCTGAGGCTTCTTGTGACAAATTGCAGGGCCTGTCTACATAAAGATTAGTTATTTCCCATCTGTTAGTATCCTCAATGCTGAGAAATACACGAAGATACTTTATTTATTCTGCATCAGCTCAATGTCCACAAAGTCAACGTCATGAAGTGATACTATGGCCCCACTGAGCCCCGATCTCAACATAATCAAGTATGTCTGGGACCACATGAAGAGCAAAAGGATTTAAGGGCCCGTCTCACACAACGATCTCGCTAGCGAGATCGGTGCTGAGTCACTAGTTTTGTGACGCAGCAGCGAGCTCACCAGCGATATCGCTGTGTGTGACATTCAGCGACGATCAGCCCCCCTGCCGGGTATCGCTGATCGTCGCTGAAATGTCTGGACATTTTTTTGATCGCTGGTCTCCCGCTGACAGGCACGCATCGCTGCGTGTGACAGGCGGGAGACCAGCGATCCGCTGGTAACCAAGGTACACAGCGGGTTTCCAGGCGCGGGGCTGTGCCTAGAAACCCGCTATGTACCTTGGATACCAGCGCCCTGATGCAGGGAGCTGGTAACCAAGGTACACAGCGGGTTTCCAGGCACCGCGCACGCAGCGCCTGGAAACCCGATGTGTACCTTGGTTACCAGCTCCCTGCATCAGGGCGCTGGTATCCAAGGTACACAGCGGGTTTCTAGGCACAGCCCCGCGCCTGGAAACCTGCTGTGTACCTTGGTTACCAGCGGATCGCTGGTCTCCCGCCTGTCACACACAGCGATGCGTGCCTGTCAGCGGGAGACCAGCGATCAAAAAAATGTCCAGACATTTCAGCGACGATCAGCGATACCCGGCAGGGTACACTGCGGGTAACTAGCGATGTTTACCCGCAGTGTCCTTGTGCTGATCTCTGCCCTGAGCTGCCTGTTTGGCAGCTCAGCAGCGATAATATAGCGATACACCAGCGATCCTGATCGTTGTCGGGATCGCTGGTGTATCGCTATGTGAGACCCAGCCTTTACACAACTGACATCCACACAAGATCTGTGGTTGGTTCTCTAAGATGTTTGGAACAACCTCGCTGTTGAGTACCTTCAAAAACTGTGTGCAAGTGAACCAAGATGAGTTGATGCTGTTTTGAGAACAAATTGTGGTCATGCCAAATATTGATTTGATTTAGATTTCTATTTTGTTCATTTGCATTACATTTTGTTAATTAATAAAAATATACTATTAACATTTCTATTTCTGAAAGCTTTCTTACAATGTGTTAGGATCACTTAGTGAAGTGGACCTGCTAAGGTCCAAGTCCAGGTGGGAACATGGACCCTGGGCGTTGGTGCAGTTGACAATGGCATTTGGGGACCATGGACGTGGCACACACAGGAGTCCCAACAACAGGACGGATACTGAGAAGTCGTCAGGCAGCAGGGATAGAAAGAAGATAGCTCAGTGTGCGCAGAAGGTGGAGTTCACCAAACTGAAGTCTTGAATCACAATCCGAAAACACAGGTTTAGGTCCTAATGGGCCTTTAAGAGGGTCATGGAGGTGACATTACTTTGCTACACCAGGCAAACTGCAAAACCTAACGTGGAGCACAACATATGGCAGCAGATTGAGGTGAAGGGAGCGAAGCCAGAGATACCCGGGACAGGAATTTGACACTCTGCAGCATTCTTTCGCACCTGCCTCAAACTCTTGCGCAGTATTGTGCAGCTACAAAAATAAATTGGAGCTGTAGACACAAAACAGTAAAGATTTTTAACATTAGCAATGTTGATTTTTCATTTTATAGACATTGAAGGAATAATAAAAAAAATGTTTTAACCCCTTGGGAACCGAGCCATTTGTCGGTTCAAGCAATAGACACGTGTTTTATTTATCTTTGGATATAAACTGTCAATGGTTATATACAGAAAAAAACTAGAAATTCTCTCTTGCAAATCGATTTCTCCTTCTTCATCACCAGTATTTTCTATTCTTGGTAAACTGAAATTTCCCAAGTGTTTGTCTGCTATATCTAGGGAATCTGTCAACAGGTTTTTGGTAATTAATCTGAGAGCAGCATAATGTAGGTGTAGAGAGCCTGATTCTACGGATGTGCCACTTGCTTAGCAGCTTGCTGTAGTTTAAATACAATCTGCGTTTATCAGCAGCTCCTGACCACTGCTACATCTACCGCAAATAAAACAGGGATTCTATCAAAACTACAGAAAGCAGCCCAGTTAGTGACACATCGCTGGAATCAGGCATTTTGCCGCTACATCATGCTGCACTGATATTCCATAGCAAAAACCTGTTTATGAATTTACTTTAAATTTGGTGCATCGTAGCAGGAAAATGTTAGGCCTGTCATTTCATGGCCTCTAATGCTGAATTGTCGACCATATCAGATCTCATGGGAGGTTTCTTCAGATCTCTCATTTCTTAACCTCTTTCTCCCTTCACAGTAAAGGTTCATAGATGCGCTTTAAATGAGCTTACATGAGATCCAATATGTCGCTCCGTCTTAGAATTCTGTCATACACTAATCTCGCTGCTTTAGGACTGCAGACCACCTGTCCTGACTTCGGTATTTCCCTTTCCCCAAGACAGATTGATAAGATCTTTGAATTTACCTATAAGACCTCCATTACTAATAATTCTACAAAATTGTTACCTACTGGTACCTTGTGCATAACATATACCCATCACCCTTCTTGATGTATTGAAAATGTGATGGAATACAGGACACCCTGAGAGTATATATATATATTGGTCTCTGGGTGCAGGATTCTGTATCCCTTTTGAGTTTCGCTATAGCCCACCAGGACTCCTTGCTTTGCATATGATTCCCACTTGGAACGTTTTTCTTTGGGAACATACACAAACTTTTTGCTTCCAAATAACCTGATATGCTTCAGGTTAGGCTTCTCGCAGTACCGTAGCTCATATGGAGTTTTATTTGTGGCTTTACCTGGCACTTTGTTTTCAATATAGAAAGCTGTCAGGATGGCTTCTCCCCAATACATTGTAGGTAGATTTGCATCAAACAACATACTTCTTCCACTTTCACAGAGAGTACGGTTCTTTCTCTCTGCAATGCCATTTTGTTCTGGGTTGTATGGAATGGTAGTCTGGAACACGATTCCATTCTTTTTCAAAATGGTTTGCACCTTACCACTTGTATATTCGGTTCCATTATCTGCACGCAGGGCTTTTGGTATTCTTCCAAATTTGTTAAACACTACAGCAAGATATTCTTCACGTTTCTGTGGAACTTCATCCCTACTGTGAAGCAGGTAGGCGACTGTATATCTGGAGTAGTCATCAAAAAATGTGAGAAAATATCTCTTCTTGCTAGGAGTTTGAACACTCATTGGACCACAATCATATGTATATATCAGATCCAGAGGCTGTGCAGATCTAGTGGTGCTTAGTTTAAGAAAGTATTTTCTGGACATTTTCCCTTTAAGACAGCTAGTGCACTTCATCATTTGACTACACTGGTTGATTTCAATACTATTTGCAAGTTGAGCTAGCTTCCTTACTGTTTCTGGGTCTCTGTGCCCAAGACATCTGTGCCATACATGGATACAGTTCTTATGCAGATCTTGTCTAGCACTGTACACTCTTTCTTTGCATTTTAGCTGATAAAGTTCATCTTGGATTTTTCCTTCTGCAGGGAGTGTTGCCCTTCTTTGAGATGATGCAGGTGTTGTCTTTAAAAGTAACTACATTCCCCTTTTGTATGAGCTTCTTTACTGACAGAAGATTGCGTTCAAGGTTGGGAACATAGAGAACATCCTTTATTGGGATCTTTCTGCTTTGTGCTGAGGAAACTGGACAGTGGAGGTAGCTGTCTCCTACTCCTACTGAAGTCATATAGTGACCATTAGCTAAGAAGACCCTTTCTGACTTGCTTTCATTAAGGTCAGTGAAGAAATCCTTGTTATTTGTCACATGGCTGCTTGTGAGTCGCCCTTAGCAGGACCGTGGGGTACTCGGCACCGAGCCCGTTCATTTCAATGGGGGATGTCACGGGAAGCACAGCTCGGTCCGTGGCCCTGGGCTCACCTCAATAAAAGGGGGATATTTACAGGGGAATAAAGTATGTACAGTTTGTTCGTGACGCCACCTGTGGTACCTGGTCAGGGTGACCAGCGCTGCAGGGTAGATCCTCTGAGGGGTTGTTACTGGGCAGCAAGGTGTTAAGTCTTCCACAGGCAAGACTGGGTCCCTCAGGGTATATGGCGGTGTAGGGGTGCAGGACGGAGAAGGGGCTTTCAGCCGCTGAAGCAATAAGGCAGACACACACACGAAAGTCTCTTTCTGTACCTTTACTGATGGTATTGCAGGCACGTCCCGGGAAGCTGGCAGGGTGGAGGATGCACGTCCAGTAATCCCACTGAGTAGGTGTAGGGCCTCCGTACTTCTGTATGTGTGAGTTTCTGACCTGTATAAAACGAAATGTCTAACTCTGTTTTCTTCGTATACGCCCGGCTGACTTTGTGGTGGAGCCTTCTCTTGGATAGAACTCAGTCTCTAATGGTTGCGCTGACCAGACTCCTGTTCTTCCTGACCCCAGTTACGTATCAGCACTTGCGGGCCCCTGCGACTTGAAGTCCGACAGGGTCTCCGGTATCTCCTACTAGTCGTGTAGATGCTAGCAAGCTCGGACCCGGTGTCCGGTAGTGCAGAAGAGGTAAGCTATCAATGCTGTTTCAACCTCCGTTACTCTCTCTTTTCTTCCACTCGCCTTTCGTCCTACTCCGACCCTTAACATAAGCACACTAGCAGTAGATAGCTGATTCTTCTTTCTCTTCACCGCTCTCAAAGCTTCGGCACGCTTGCTCACTGAATTACACTCAGTTGACTCAGTTCTGACCAGGCTGAAGTGGCTATCTTTCTCCACTATTACTGGCCTCCACACAATAAACTAATTTCCATTTGTAGTCTTTAGTCTTTCTGTAACTGCAGTTCCCTTTCCTTCTTTTCCTTCCCAGGCTCTGTCTGAAGCAGCTATCAGGACCTTCCGTCTAACTGATCTATGCACACTTCAAGAGCTAACTTTCCGCTTTCCAAGGAACTAACAGTCTTTCACGTTCTGAGGTAACTCTCCCTCTCAGCTCGTCTGAGGTAAACTGACACTTCTCTCTGTGAGGTGATCTGATCTCACTCTGAGGTAAACTAAATCTAACTCTCTCGTCTGAGGTAAAACCAACAACTAACTCACTCTGAGGTAGACTGGAATCTAACTAACCACTCTGGTGTTCTGAAGAGATCTGACTGCTCTCTTCACAACCCTTATATATATAGATACTCTTCAAGGGCTCCCTCTGGTGGCTCCAGGGAATAGTGAAGGTGTGAATGAATATCAGGTGTGAGTGTGGGTTTACCTTCAGTGCATCCTCCTGGGTCAATGTGGCTCCAAGCGCAGCTGGGCTACACACTTGCACCAGAATCTATACACCATATATGCTTTGCAGATGGGCCTGTACTGGCATTAAATGCAGCTTCAGCACATGCAGAATCTTCCTTTACAGCTGTTTTAACCCTTGATGACTGTTCTGCATTTTAAGCTGACTCATTCTTGCTTTCCAAATTTTGCAGTCTTTTTCTCTTAGATTGCTCTTATATTAAGGGAAATCCTGCATCTTTAATGCTGTTTCTGCTCTGGATTCATTACTGCTGCTTACATGCTGCATTTTTCTCTTGAATTCATTCACAAATTTGCCTTTAACATACTCTAGTGTCAGCTCATCATCTGGCCGTGCATCTAGTGCAGTCACGTGACAGAGGGTATCCGTGAGTCCTGCGAGCTTCTGCGAAATAGCAACTTCATAACTATCCACTCACCATTTTATACTACTCCTCAAACCCAACATACATACTCTAGCCCCAACGAAAGACATAGCCAAAACTTGGATTAATTGGCCACAGCAGCCGTTTTATTAATATAAAATACATAACAAATTCTTAAACATTTTTTACTCAAGAGGGGGAAGGTCCTCGAAGCCCCAAAATCTCTGTAACCGTAAGTGACCACATATTCCACCTCCATTTTGGCCCCAGGCTAAGTCTTCCCCCAGCCGCTAGGCACCAGCTCGGGGATAGTTAACGATTAGCCTGGCCAAAAACCCAAAACCCCTTAAGGGGCCTGCCAAAATAACCCCTACCCAGGGTTATCAGTACACCGTTCACCAGAAATTCACAGAGGGGAGTCCAGGACCTCTTCAGATCCCCCCACCAATCCGCCATTTTCCACTTCCACCAACTTCGAGGATCTCCCCCCGCCACCTACACAAATGCCCTGACCCCTCAAACATTTGTGTCCCTCCACACACTGAAAGCTGTTTCGACACCCTCCTGAATGACCAAACACCACAAATCCGTACCGACCTCGTTCAGATGAACCCCGTTGTTCCTCCAAAAAACACCTTCCCCAGACTCAAAATCCCTGTGCCTAATGACCAGCGCACCGTTCCTCGCCATGAACCTCGAAACAGCTTTGTTCAGTTTTATTCGGGCTTTATTGACCCCCGACAAAGACCGAGATCCCCTCCAAACTTTCCTGAAAACCACGTCAGACCAGACTACCGTCACCCCAGGGAATGAGCGCCATAACCGCAGCATGTCAAACTTTATATAGTTTATTAATTCCCTGCACGGTCTCCTACCCAGGTCATTTCCTCCTAAATGTATTACCACTATATCCAGAACTCGATCCAAACGTGCAAAACAATGAAAATCCGGTAAAAATTGACCCCCATGTCATCCCCCTTTTGCCAATCCACCGTAAGATAACTGACTCCCGCGGAAAAACCCAACTGCCGCCCCTCCGGACGAACCGCTGCCCTCAGGGATGCCCAGAAAACGAATGAATGCACCATAATCCTCACCAGCCGCTGCCCGAATTCTGCAATAGAAAGAGAAAAAACGAAACAACCATATTGCGAGATTAGACAGCGCTATAAATCATTAAACTTTAAACTAAATTTGGGCAAACATACGACCGAAACCTTACCGATTCCCACCGCCCTATCCTTCTTACCAACTCTTCACCCAAACCCAACCTGGCTGCCTCTGTTGCAGCACCGATTCTAAACGAATGCCCGTTAAATTTTTTTGCCGAAATATTCCCTGCCTCCAAACAACGCCGAAAAACCGTAATAAATTGAAATCTCGATAGGAATGAACCATCCGCATGCCTCAATAATGGGTCGCCCAAAACGCCCCCTTACTCAAGAAATTTCCTACAGAAACAACCGGACATATCGCCGAACCATGGACCCAATAGAGCACTACTTTACAGCCCCTACCTATCACGTCTGTCTTGGAGGAACGTAAAAATACCACCACCCTGTATTTATAAACATCAACATCTTCACTTAACAATCCGCCTTTTTTAAACCTGGACGGGCTAACTACCTCCCCTAAATGGAAGGCCCCAAAGAATGCCAAGGCGAAAGCTGCCCGAAATAAATCAACCTCCCAGCTGGAAGAACAAACCACCAATATTTGTTTCTCGACAACCAACAGTACCTCATAAGAAACAGGCCTCCTGCTATCCCTTGAATTCCAACCTTTTTTCCTACCCCTGACTGCCTGCTTTACAAGAAATGATTTTGCAATGTCGACAAGCCCCCTGGCCTTAAAGCCGAAGGCTAAACCCGCCAAAAATTTATCAATTTTCGAAAATGACCAACCCGCCTCCCAATAATGGCCTAGAAACAACAGTAACCTGTCCTCATCTCCTAGCTCATGTCCGCACAACGCCTTCCAGTCCTGCCACACCGCCCAAGCCTGATCGTACTGCCTCCAAGACCTATCTGACAAAGACCGGTCAAATAGATCTTTTACGGCCCGAAGGGCAGGTTCCATAACGCCGCTGGCAACTCCGGGCCCGCTGAAGTTGAGAGTTGATACGACTCCCAGAAGTAGTCCCACTGCGAATGAAACAGAGCGTCAATGGTAGGATCAATGGAGCCAGTGCCAACATCAGCAGCTATCCATAGGTTAAATGTCAAACACAACAAAACCAAGTGCTGCAAAACTTTTACTATTTCAGTCGTACCCGCGGATAGTGTGTTGATGGCCGCTACCACACCGGCATGATCACAATGGAAGCAGATCTTCCTATTCTGCACCAATCCACCCCATACTGACAATGCAGCGACCCTTGTGAACAGTTGAGTCAGAACCTTATTTGCCACCAAACCTTTTTCAATCCACAACGCAGGCCATTTTGCCAGCAACCACTGGCCCTGGAAACACACACCGAAGCTCTGGTGACCAACCTCCAGAAATGAAAAGCCCAATGTTACCACGCTTTCTTCTGGCATAATCAAAATTGATCTGCCATTGTAATCAGGGCCGGCGTCAGCACCCGGCACACCCGGGCAAGTGCCGGGGCCCTGAGCAGGCGGGGGGCCCACTCGCCGTCTGGCACCCCGGCGCCCGTTAGCGGTGTCAGCGCCGCCACTGGGCGCACCCCCCCGCTTGCTCAGGGCCCCGGCTGCGGCCGGCTCAATACTCACCTCTCCCCGTGCCTCCGGTGCCGCAGCTCCGCCTCCGGGCTCCAGGGGGCGCCTGCAGGACGCCGGCGCTTCCTCTCACAGCAGTGCCGCTGAATGACGTCATCATTCAGCGGCCGGCTGTGGCAGTGAGCGCGCGGACGTCGGACAGGTGAGATGTTTGTGTGTATGTCTGTGTATGTGTCTCTGTGTGTATGTAGTGCGATGCTTTGTGTGTGTGTGTGTCTGCTGTATATGTGATGGTGGTGGGGAAGGGCAGTGATGATGATGATGGGGAGGCAATGATGATTGATGATGATGGGCAGGCAATTATATTGCTGTGGAGACAATGATGATTATGGGCAGGCATTATTGATGATGGGCAGGCATTGATGATGATGGGCAGGCAGTGATGATGATGGGCAGGCAATGATATTGATGGGGAGGCAATGATGATTATGGGCAGACATTGATGATGATGGACAGGCAGTAATGATGATGGGCAGGCAGTGATGATGATGGGCAGGCAGTGATGATGATGGTCAGGCAGTGATATTGATGGGGAGGCAATGATGATTATGGGCAGGCATTGATGATGATGGGCAGGCAGTGATGATGATGGGCAGGCAATGATATTGATGGGGAGACAATGATGATTATGGGCAGGCATTGATGATGATGGGCAGGCATTGATGTTGATGGGCAGGCAGTGATGATGATGGGCAGGCAGTGATGATGATGGGCAGGCAGTGATGATGATAATGGGCAGGCAATGATGATGATGGGAGTCTTTCCACGGCGCCCTTTCCTGAGCCGTAACAGTGCAGAACGCAGCACAGTGCAGAGGAGAGCTCCATATTTTGTATGGAGCTTTATATGGGGACCAGTATCCTGTATGGAGCATTATATGGGGGATGGAGGGGTGACATCCTGCATGGGGTATTATATGGGTGATGAGGGGGAAACTATGTGGTGCCCATAATATTGTATGGAGGACTGTACTGTCCAGTCTGTACTGTGCGCTGTGAGGATTTGGCGGTTTTTGAGCTATTATACAATTTACAATAGCTATCAGTCGTAATGGAAGAAGAGAAGTGTTTGGCGTTGTGCTATACCCATATTTCTCTGCAGTATCTGTGCATCATGAATCGTGGTCTGTGTTTAGGGGGCCCACTGAGACTCTTTTGCCCGGGGCCCATGAAAACCTGGAGCCGGCCCTGATTGTAATTCTCCAAAAACAAGGCCCAGACCTTCAAGTCCTGTTTCAATTCGTTTTTCAGCCTAATAAAATGTGCTGGGGATTTTACACTCGCAGTCGCCAAAGACAATCGCCGACAGAAAGCCCGACCCATTGGCATGGTCCTGCATGCGAAGTTCAATTTTCCTAACAATGACTGCAAGTCGTGCAGCGTGATCTTCTTTGAACTACATGCCCTACAAACCTCATCACGTAGATTAGACACCTTGTCGACAGGCAATCTACACTCTATAGCCATGGAATCTATTTCTATGCCAAGGAAAGTCAATGTCGTCATGGGACCAACCGTCTTATCAAGCGCAAGCGGAACACCAAATCTCCTAGCCATTCTCTCCATTGTCCTCAACAAAATAGAACAATCTGAAGTCTGAGCCAGACCAATAAACAAAAAGTCGTCTAAATAGTGTATGCATGAACTCAGACCCGCAACGTCCTTGACAAACCATTCCAAAAACGTACTCAAAGTCTCAAAGTACGAGCACGACAGAGAACAACCCATCGGGAGACAACAGTCAACATAGAACCCCCATCCCAAAAACAACCAAGCAGATGCAAACTGTCAGGGTGCACTGGCAACAAACGGAACGCCGCCTCTATATCAGTCTTGGCCAGTAATGCACCCTTTCCACATAACCGAACCCAGTCCATCGCCGCGTCAAAGGATGTGTAAGACACCGAACACATTTGCGGATCAATCCCGTCATTAACAGACGACCCCCTGGGTAAGGATAGATGATGAATCAACCTATATTTATTGGGTGCTTTTTGGGGACCACCCCTAATGGTGAAACCCTCAGTGACCCGAATGGGATTTTCAAAAAGGGGCCTGACATCCTACCCAAATCAACTTTCTTTTGCAACTTTTCTGCCACAACATCTGGGAACTGAAGTGCTGACTTTAAATTCCTTTTTGAACACCTTGCATCTTGAACAACACATGGGATTTTAAAACCGTCTTGAAAATCTTCCTTCAACATTTTTGCCGCGGCCATATCGGGGTACCTATTTAGGAAGTCCTCCATCTCTACCAGATGCACTGGCGTCGCCCCTTTTTTCAACTGCGTCTCCACCCCTTTGCCGACCCCCCTTGAAGCATTTGGAAACCCATGAGAGCCCCCACATGAGGAGCATTCATGCTTAAATTTGCACTTGCTCCCGAATTTGCAATTACCCTCGTTGAAGGCGAAGCACAGTCCCTTCTGAAATTACACCGAGTGTCCCGACTGTCCTGAACTCCCGGTGCCACTGTGAAAAGATTGACCAGCCTGACCGCCACATTGCGGAACTATTACCCTCATCCAGAGAGCAATGTCTTTATGCTCCCACCGAATACTAGGCCTGACCGCCTTACGCTGTCTGAACTGCTCTTCATACCTGAGCCAGCCCATGCCGCCGTAAACACGATACGCTTCACTAACCGCATCCATATAACAAAAAAGGCCCAAACAGTTCTCGGGCTCCTTCTCACCAATCACACTTGCCAGAATAGCAAATGCCTGAAGCCAATTAGAGAAGGTCCTCGGGATCAAACGATACCTACGCCTTTCCTCGTCTTCCTTCCGTGAATCATCTTTTTTAAGCCTGTCAAGATTGAAACGCTCCAACGGCAATAGTGAAAATATGTCCACGTATTCCCCCTTCCAAATCCTATCCCTAACCTCTTGTTTTAGATGCGCCCCCAACGGCCCCTCGAAACAAACATACACCTCTACTCTGGCCGTATCGTCTAATCGAATCGCCTCATCCTTCTCCGTCTCTACCCCGCCCTCTGTGGTTTGAGCTGCCCGCTCCGACCCGGCTGCCGCTATATTCCCCTCAACCATCGCACCGTCCCTCACAGAAGCCGACGTCACGCCCATCCCCTGACTAAAATTTGAAACCGCCCCGACGCAACTCCCAAGAATTGATTGATTCGTTAATGCCACGGCGCCACTACCTATCCAAGCGGCCGACGGTGACGCCCCACCCTGAAGACCCCATACCCTGACTAGGTCGTTAATTGCATGCAAAATCATCCCCCCGTGTAACCCCCGTGTAACCCCCCGGTACTAACTCCCTATCCCTACACTGGGGGGAAGATAAGCGGGGTCAAATGGAAAATTAGGTTCACTCTCACCTGGGTGCTGTGAACCCTCAGCCGAAGATCCAGAATCCTGCTGAGACGGCCTTGATCCGCTGACAGTGACAGCAACATCAGAAAGAAGGAATATGAGAAGCTGGAGAAATACCAGAGCCTCAAAGGAGAACTGGAGAAGATGTAGAAGGTGAAGGCAACAGTGATTCCAGTGGTGATAGGAGCACTTGGAGCAGTGACCCCTGAGTTCAGTGAGGCAGAATTTTTGCTTTCTTGGCCTTTTTTCAGAGAATATGAATGATAACACCAAAACTTTTTCTCCACTCACAGATAGTGGTTGGGTGAAGGCATTTATTGTCAAACTACTGTGTTTTCTCTTTTTACATCATAATGACAACCCAAAACATCCAAATGACCCTGATCAAAAGTTCACATACCCTGGTGATTTTGGCCTGATAACATGCACAGAAGTTGACACAAATGGGTTTGAATGGCTACTAAAGGTAATATCCTCACCTGTGACCTGTTTGCTTGTAATCAGTGAAGTGCAAAAAAGCTGAGTGAGTTTCTGGTAAACAGACAGACTCTTGCATCTTTCATCCAGCCACTGATGTTTCGGGATTGTGAGTCATGGGGAAAGCAAAAGAATTGTCTGTACTGGAAAAGGTACTGTAGTTGAACTGTATAAAACAGGAAAGAGATACAAAAAGATATCCAAGGAATTGACAATGCCAGTCATCAGCATTCAAACTGTGATTAACATATGGAAAATCAGGGGCTCTGTAAAAACAAAAACACGGTCAGGTAGACTAACAAAAATTTTGTCCACAACTGCCAGGAAAATTGTTCGGGATGCAAAAAACCCCCCACAAATAACATCAGCTGAAATACAGGACTCTCTGAAGCTAGCGATGTGGCTGTTTTCCAGATGGACAATAAGGAGGCACATGAAGAAAAATGGGCTGAATGGTAGAGTTACCAGAAGAAAGCCATTACTGAACAAATACCACAAAGTATCTCGCCTACAATACACAAAACAGCACAGAGACAAGCCTCAAAACTTCAGGAACAAGGTAATTTGAAGTAATGAGGCCAAAATTGAACTTTTTGGCCACAACCATAAACGTGACATTTGGAGTGAGGTCAAAAAGGCCTATGATGAAATGAACACCATTCCTATTGTAAAGCACAGAGGTGGTTTGCTGATGTTATGGGGATGTGTGAGCTATAAAGGCACAAGTTGAAGGATAAATTAATGCAGCACGTTAAATACTGGAGGCAAATTTGTACTCATCAGCCCGGAAGCTGCGTATGGGACGTACTTGGACGTTCCAACATGACAATGATCCAAAACACAAGGCTAAGTTGACCTGTCATTGGCTAGAGCAGAACAAAGTGAAGGTTCTGGAGTGGCCATCTCAGTCAATATCATTGAGCCACTCTGGGGAGATCTCAAGCGCGCAGTACATGCTAGACAGCCCAGGAATTTACAGGAACTGGAGGCTTTTTGCCAAGTAGAGTGGGCAGCTTTACCATCTGAGAAAATAAAGATAAACTTTTGATCAGGGTCATTTGGATATTTTGGGTTGTCATTATGATTTAAAAAGAGAAAACACAGTAGTTTGACAACAAATGGCTTCACCCAACCTCTAACCATGAGTGGAGAAAAAGTTTTGGTGTTATCATTCATATTCTCTGAAAAAAGGCCAAGAAAGCAAAACCTCTGCTGGGGTATGTAAACTTTTGAGAACAAGTATAATATATATATATATACATATATATGTATATATATATGTAAATATATATATATATATATACTGTCAGGGGGAGGAGCAGAGCAGCTGGGTCAGGAGTTGTAGAGGGGAATGAGAAATGCAGGGAAAAGAGACTTCCTGTTTCTACATAGAGCAGAGAAAAGAGAATTACCTGGGTAAAAAGGAAAAATGAGTGCTGTATAATATGATGACTGCAATATATTAAGAGGATAAAAACGTTTATGGTTGTGCTTCTTTAATAAAAAATATCTTGCAAAATAAAATGCCACCCTGCTTATACATCTGGTGTCAAGTATCTGCTCACGGTGTCTGTATTATAACATGATAAGATATGATAAGATGATTATTAGGTAATGATTTCACTTTTACATGTTATATTTGAGGTATTTTCTTGGCTGTATGAAAAGACCGTAGATATGTTACTAATATCAGGGAACTTAAAAAAAAAAGAAGAAAGAATGACAAAAAAAACAACTTTTGGCAGCAGCAAAAAAAGAGCAAAATGTTCATAAGAGATTGAAGGGACATGACAGATGGGTTGTGATTTATTCATATCAGAATAATCCTTTGAGAACAATAAAGCCTGATCATGACACATTCTATGGTAAAGCTCCATTTGTTCCGCAGTACTTTGTCTGCAGACTGTCCTAAAAGGAGAGCGACAGATTACAACCTACGTCCAACCACAGTGTAATAAACTATCTTAGTGTAGGCAGAACTGATTTTTTTTTTTTTAATGGCTCTAATGCATTTACGTTACATGGGATTTCTCAAGGAGATAAACTACCGCATACGTATGGTTAAAGCTTAAGGTCAGTAATATCTATAGCATGCCAGCTGAATATTCCATATGGATATCCCATATGGTCAGTAGAGAGTGTGAAAATTTGGACCTAAATAAAGTTCAAATTTTTGTGAAGATAGGATAGACTTTTTTCTGAGACCAATATTCTTTCACCAATGGGCAAGAGTGAACCTCAAAGCTCCTGGGCCCCAAGGCAAAATCTGTAATAGTCATAGTTTATCATAATAATTTCAATTTTTATAGTATATAATTTGCAGTTCTGGGTTCAGGATTTGTGGCAAAAAGACCCTTAGGGACCCATTCAGGTTTAAGGTGTTGGTCCCATATTGTGTGTTCAGCAGAGGAGCAGCCCGCCAGGTACCGGATTGCTGGTGTGGGTGGGCAGTTGCTCCAACTTGATTGATGGTTCAGACCCACAAAATCATTGCACCAATGGCCTGAACTCTGCACTTCTGATTTTACAACATGAGGCAGCTTTACATTTGCAGCATCAGAACTGCAATTGCACTGAAACTGATAGGGATTGGAAACAATGGCGGACACAGACTAAGAGGTCCCCTGTGCAAGAACAGTGAATGGCCCTTTGCAGTCCAATTGCTCATCATAATGCACACTTTCACCTGCTTTGGAGGTGGTATTGGTCCCCCTTACCCCTTGGACCCTTGGTTGATCCAATGACATGCCCACCCCGGATCGGACACTAATAGCGCACCCAGCAATCCCGTCCAACTTTAGTTCAGCTTTACGGGAAAGAGCTTAGAAGCACTACGCATAATTGGTTGGTCCTTTAGACAATGAGCTGAAAATAATAATATATATTTATTTCAATTATCAGAGATTCGGAGCGGAATTTTGATAAATAGTAAATTACAAAAATGCTTGTTATTACAAGCACTTTCCAACAATAATCCCCAGAAAAGATGGGAATAACCCTTTAAGAGACCCTATAATGGATGAGACTTTTCTTCTTTTAGGTCCTGTCCTGCTCTCTACCAAGCAGCCAATCATCAATCACTTGAGTGTGATATCTCTTTTTAGGTTGGTGTCAGCCATTACAGAACAATGCTGCAGAAGTCTGGTTGGGCACATAAGGGTCACATATAGATGGTATTCTCAGACTTTCAGGAAACCTCACCGGTTTGTCTAAATTCAGGACATGTGTTTGGCATGGGGCATGAGTCATAAGGAGCTAATGTGACCCATGAACTACAGATGACTCATGAGCCTCATTGTGTCCACCATTTTTGAATAGTGCTATGTCTGGGATTAGTAAAAGTATTCAGGTTTTTTTTCCATGAATGGAGCCGCTCTGATCTATGAGCTATGTCTGCTACCTCAGTTCAGCCATACGTACTTGCATAAGTAGACACAACCCCTCAGTTTAGTATGATTCAATTATTTGAAGAATGAAATGGTGTACGATATATGGAATTTTCAAGGGTAGGTTCAAGTTTGGTCACTCTTATTCCAGGAATGGAAGAAAATAGATTAATACAAAAAATAATATTATTATTAATAATATTATTAATAAATGCCTCTCAATATGAAATCACACTCATTTTATCTAGAGAGGTAATCACTAGAGGATTAAAATGGCTGCTGCCTTATTGTACTGAGAAAAACCTGTGCTAGAGTGTTGAAGGGGTTGTCCGGCCTTAGGGTAAAAGTCTGCAGTCACTCTATGTAACTGCAGACTTGTGAATCCTCATTTCCCACACTCTGAGCACAGTGAGGTTTCTCCGGTGCGGGCTCCAAAAGCTGGGGGTCATGTGACTGGCAAATATGCGATTTGTAAACTTCCGACCAGATTATGACTAGACGTGTCCTGCTTTGCTCAATACACTTGCATTGAGTGAGGCTGTGCAAGTCTTGTTGGCACGTGACCACATGCATGCACTTCACATACTGTACTTGCAGTCATGCGCTCACTGCTCCTGGTGTAAGTAGGTCGACAAGATCGCGGGTACCTGTGTGCTGGGTCCAGAACTGAAAGGGCTGCATTCTCTATTTCCGGGGGGAAGCTTGGAGGAAGCGGACCTTCCCCTGCAGTCTGAGGGAAGGCCTAGTGAGACGGAGCTTCCTGCTGTACCAGAAGGGCAGGAAGAGCCAGCGTCGGAAGCATAAGAGGAGAAAGCGCGTGAAGCAGGGCAGTCTGGCACTGGTGGAGAGCAGTGCAGAGGGCAGCGCAGAGAGCAGCTTGCAGAGTGGTGAGCTACACGCCTTGCTTCCCCACCAGAGGGTACCTGTGTGGCGATTGGCCATATTGAAGAAGCCCCCTTCGCCGGCAGAGCCGTGCAAAGCAGAGCAGAGCCGTGCCAGTGGAGCAGAGCCATGCCAGCAAAGCAGAGCCGTGCCAGCAGAGCAGAGCCGTGCCAGCAGAGCAGAGCCATGCCAGCGGAGTAGAGCCATGCAGAGAAGAGCCGTGCCAGCAGAGCAGAGCCGTGCAGTGGAGCAGAGCCATGCCAGCAGAGTAGAGCCGTGCAGAGCAGAGCCATGCCAACAGAGCAGAGTGAGCCGGGTGTTGCAGCAGTCAAAGAAAGGAGTGTTTCGTCCCAGGAGTACCAGCGGCACGCAGACCAATGTCCGCCGTCGCTCGCCGTCAACAGCGGGGACTGGGGAGGCTGGACGTGTAGAGTGTGTCCAGTGATGACCAGAGAACCAGGTGCCATACACTACGTGACTGAGTACCGCACACGCGCTACCCAAGAGGGACTGCATATGAGACTGACCCTTGCGCCCTGACGTTGTCAGCTGTTAGTTGCCCTGACCCTTGTAACCTGACTTCACCAGTTAAGATAGTTAAGGAGCCACGTTGGGCTCATACAGGACTGTGGCCCGTGCATTTGTTAGCCCCATCAGTATATGGACTAGGGGCAGTGGAAGGTACCGGAGACCGACCACTGCTGCCGGAAGACGGACCAATGACTACAGTACCATCCTGGAGAAGGTGCTGCGCCCGCCGTTGCCGGCGCTATTGAGTTCGCAGCAGGAGCTGCAGTGTTAGGACTTCCTGATACGCTTGCTACCGATTTGTCATATTTGAACCGTTGTACTTCACTTTGCCATTTATACTGTTTAGCCCTTCACCTTCCTGCGTGGAGTATTTGTAAAGGTTCGTCGGATGCAGTAGACAGTAGGAGACGGAGAAGGGGTTAACAGGAATTTACATAGGAAATTACGGAACACGACTTCAAAGAAACCTCCACGCAGGGAGGTGATTTTGCAAAGAGGGAACTTCACAATAAACGTAGCAATAAGAGATAAAAAATAAAGGTAAAAACTTATCGATTGGAGTTCTTGTTGGGGAGTGGTTGGAAGAGCTACCGATGGCGTCGCAATCCGTGAACAAAGTCTCTGGCTCTGCTGTGTAGAAAACGAGATGCACTGTCTCCTGACTGTGTCGAAGTATCCGGATCCTTTGGTCTTGTGTCCATTGTTCTTGGGTCCGTTGGAGTGTGGGTACAGTTCCTTTTGCTGGCTTTTCAAGGAGTCCGCGGTACACTGGGAACACAATGCCGTGCAGGCCGCAGGGATGACGAGGCCTCACACGGAGTCACAAAGTTCAAGAAACAAAGGTACGTCTGCTGCACTACCCATTATAGGTCTGGTTCGTGGAGGGACACTCAGTAAAGGGATTGGAAGTCGGAAGGTCTGTAAAGAGCTGGCGTCAGTGGCGGTAGTTCAGGAGAGGGAGTCAACCGTCTTCCTGCTCTGCAGTCGCCTTCCCGCCAAGTCTCTCTTTTTCCCGCACTCAGCTCCCTTTATGTTGCCCACACCCTCTACGGTCAGGTGCTCAGGCTTTCCCCACCCAGACAAGTCGTCCCCCTGCAACAGTGATGACGGCCCGGATAGTTCCGGCCCCGGTGTTTTTCTCGAACCGGCAACACTGCTCCTGTTCATCTCCTTACATATTCCCCTGTAAATAAACCTGTTAACCTTGCTCTGCCTTCTGTCAGTCGCTGCATCCCGCGTCCCTGCAATTTCTACACTGGCACTGGAGAATCCTCACAGCGTGAGCACATAGAGTGGAGGTAAACTTGTACCCTAAAGCCAGACAACCCCTTTAATAGTACAGCATGTTCAGCATGAGTATATGTAGTGTGAAAAACTATAGTAAGTGCTTTCAAGCTATCTCCAGGTCAAAGCAGCATTTTAATGTTCGATAGTAATTTGCTCACTAAATGAAGGGAGTGTGATTTGCTATGTAAAGGTATTTAGAAATTTATTTATAATTATATGTTTTTTTATGTCATTTATATATTTTTTTCTATTACCGGAAAATTCCTTTAAGTCACAGTGACTTTATGATTTGAGTTGAGCGAACTTTGCAAAATTCAGTACGGATTACGCTACCGCTAGGCAAAAAAGCACAAAACTGAACATGAGGTTCTTAGTTTAACATTCTGATCAGAGTGTATTTGCAATATTCACCGAACACAGCTGAACATCATTGGAGACTATGGGAGCAGAGTTGAGCGGATATGTTCGAAACCGGTTGTCAAACATAAATTCAGCACAAAAAGGGTATCAATAAGGCACAAATATGGCAAATTCAGATTCGGCGATCGTTTCCTAACATATTCTCTCAACTCTATTTATGATGAATGCTATGAATTCTACATTTATATACACGTTTATTATATACGTTTGTATACTTTTGTTCACCTGTGCATTGCATTAACGGATATTTTCTGTATGTCTTGGAATGAGCAGTAAACTAGACATGTTCTAGGGAAGAACGAGACAACTTAATTAAACAATTCTTCATGGAAGGTTAAAGCTTCACACATCACAAAGGACCAACCCAATAATTACTGTTATTATTCTTGTTAAGAGTCGGCTCTGTCATGCTGTGCTAAATGCACAAAGCATAGAACAATTAAATTATGGAAAAATTCTTTATAGAAAAAGAGTCGGTGATTTACTTGTGCTGTATTATTGTGCTGAAGTTATTAAACCTCTTTTTGGTGTAACAAAGGCTGATCCTAAACTGGCCACAGACACTGGAGACACGTCAGTAGTGCGCTCTGATGGGCTCTCTCCAGTAATGTACACATGCATGCTCATTGGGTCTAAGCTTGTATGTTTGCGCGGGTTCATGTTGTTTTTGAGCAGTAGGTTTGGCACAAGCAAACTCTGTGTAGACTGATCCTGCAGATACAAGGGCTAATCACGTTATGTTCATTTTGACAAATGTGTTGTGTAACTAATATATTTTTATCAGAAGTTAACCAGTTCATGAGCAGACCATCCTCCCCTTCTGACCAGTAATTATGACTTACCCAAAGAGAATCCTGTGAGCCACGCCCCCTTGTAAAGACTATAAAAATTAGCACCAAATAAAAAGGCCCATATCTCTGGGACCGATAGGTGGAGTTAAAAATAGCAAAAAAAAACCTCAGGGAAGAGCAGTAATAAAAAAGAGCAAAACTGTCCACTATTCACCTGGTGACATGTCCTCTTTAAATGGCAATTTTTTTGTAAAGCCATACACCCTTGTTAGTATGGACTTACTTATGTTCTGAAAGTTGGCATTAAGAGAAAGACGTGTCTGCACTTGCATTTGTTTCTTATGTGCACTTTGTTGCAGTGGAGGTTATGATAGACATATATTATCATATATCTCAATAAGGCCTAATTCAGACATCAGTAGTTTTTCTCGTACGAGTTCTTTCCATGTTTTTCACAGATAAAACTTGCACCTCTTATATTCTATGATGCTGTTCATGTGTCCATGCACTTTTGCAGCCCCAGAAGTCACAGAGACTTGTTCAATAGGGATTCGACTCTAGGATCAATATTGCCAATGCAAATCTATGGGTTTATGAAAAATATCAGGCACAAATTGGATGCCATCCAAGTCCTGTCTCATTTTCATGACCTGTTTCAGGGGTGAAGTTTGAGAAACTTCTTTTTTTTACATACGAGAAAAACTGATGGAACTCTGAGCAAACTATGATGACAAAAACTGTGATGAAACTACGACCATTTTTTGCATTCGTGAAATATAATTGACATCCGAATAAGCCCTTAGTGTCATATTCAGGATGGTAGTGTCAGTGGCCATACCCTTTGAAAAGAAGGATGAAGACGGAATCAAACTACACTGAGTTTGCTTCCAGTTTGTTATATAAAAAAAAACAAAGATCTTAAATCATAGGGAATGTTTGAAGGGAAACTGTCATGTGAAAAAATACTGTTAAAAAGATATGGGGTTCATCTGCAGGTTAATAGCATTCTGAAACTGTGTGGCTGCCACACTGAAAGCCCACGTACTGGGAGGAAATTAACTTCATTCTTCCAGCAGCCTCCAGCTTTCAGTCGTAGAGGTGTGGCTTCAGCCATAGTTTACAGTGAGCGTGGAAAACCATGCCCCGACACTGACAGACGGCTGTCACGACTCAGCTGTCGGATGACTCGGGACCAGGGGCTCCTTCCCTGTCTCTAACACTAGGGAGCGCCCTAGCTTGCCCTATTACCCCGAGTATTTCTGAAGGTGATGATGCCGGGGCCTACACCCTTGCCTGATCTCCTGAATCAGCCCTCTGTCTGTTCTCTTCCCTCACCCAGGGAAGAGGGGCGCTGCCATGCACAGCAGTACACCAACCTGACACACAAAGCAACACGAACAAGGCTGAAAATACCAGGCATACAAATATTCAGTCACATATAACAGAGGAATGCACTGGGGAGTGGAGGACAGGGGAAAAAACCAAAGTAAGAGGAGGGAAGGGAATTAACACTTACAAACCATGCAACAGTCACTGATAACTCATCCAGAACTTCTCATATGAACACATCTCCTCCTAAGCCATTCAGCAAAAGTTAGCTCTGACATAGGTTTCAATCAGGACCTAGATTATAAAGGGGATGGGAGTGACTAACCGAGCACAGCTGAGCGCTCAGACTCCCATAGCTCCCAACATGGCAGATTAACTCCTGTTCTGCCAAAAGAAATTAACAACATTTAAAAAGGTGAAGTGCTTCTTTTCAGTGCAGGAGTAGGAACAATCAGACGTTGCGGTCTTCTGGCTCCTCTCTGTTGCAGTAACCCTGTGACACCGGCTCTATAGTGTAACGGTACAGACTTTCTGTCAGTGCATGGGTGTGGTCCTAGTGCAATGAGCGACGACTGAAGCTGTGCCCGATGCGCCACTTTGACTGAAAGCCAGGCTTTCAGTATGGCAGCCGTACGGCTTCTGAACGTTATTAACCTGAGCTAATGAGATATAAGGGAAGGGGAGGCACAATTGGTAATTTAGATTGATTTCCTCGCAGTGCCATTGACTGTAAGCTTTCGCTGTTCTCCCTTTGACAGTAAATGTGAAATGAGGACTGTGCTGGAAACAAGCCCTTCAATTTATAGAAGACTTAAATAGAAGAAAGTGGATTATTACCTCCAAGAGAGTCATATTCACTTGATTAATAACTCTGCCATAGTAAATAGTTCAATGACATTTTATAAAAGAATTCCCACTGGAGACTGAAGTAAATATTATGTTACAAGCAAAACTATATATAGCTTTCAATTTGGTGCCAGGAACAGTTTTAAACAGCTATTGAAAATGAATGAGCTCAGGCTGCGTGAAGATCGGTTTGTGTTTGCTGAGCTGACTCTTACTTACACGACTGTAATTCTCTCTCACAAATCCCAGCATTTTGTGGAGTGCTGTAATTTTTCTCATTTTAAATTATACCTTTGCACATTGGCAGAATATCCAAGTTAATTACGTATTACGTTACCGGTGCATCACAGTACGCAAATAAATATGAGAAAATAACCAGAACCCTGAGATGTCACCAATACATGGACCAATGTAACATGGAGCAGCACAAACATTAGGTGTGAATTCTGCAGCCATATCCGGGCCGAGGAAATAGAATATCAATATAAGGAAAATAAAAAACAGCAATTGTACAATGTTTTAGAGCTGTTATTGGGTTAAAAAGATTGTGCACTACTTGGACAACCCCTTCTGAATTCCTATGTTTCTCTCCCATAAAATGACAATGTGTAGCCCTGGTGGTAGGCACACGCAGTACCCTGGAGAGTGTGTGGCGAGACAGCAGTTTAATGCTAAATATTCATTCACTCGACATATACTAGACACACCCTTAGGGTAGTGGAGTTTACTCTTGAGGGAGTGGTCAAGGTATGTGTTAGAGTGATTTTTAGTCTAGTTCCTGTCTTCGGACAGTGAGGACGTGTGGAGTGAGTGTCTAGACTTCAGAGAGAGAAGACGTCTGGAGGGAGGAAGGAGTCTAGCCTGCTTTATCATCAGTTCATATCGTGGAGTCTGGTATAGGTGTTTGAATTCACCTTAGTCTAGTCAGAGCTGTACCTCATCAGCATACACTGAAGGAAAGGAGAAGTTTTAGTACAGAAAGCCTTCAGCATCCCTGTCTAAAGGACGGTATCAGGTTCAGAGACGTGCTCCTGCCTGTTGATAACTGAGCATCTGTAGCTAACTTTGAAGGAAGGAAAAGAAAGAAGTGACTGCTCGACCCTTGGCTAGTTTGAGTGCTTATGTTACCAGCGTGGACAAGGCGAAAGGCACAGTGGTTTATTGGAATAGTGCTTACGGATTGAAGAAGTCCTGCACATTGCACCCGGTCACTGGGGACCGAAGGATCACTACTGTTTCAAGCAGAGTGATAAGAAAACCAGGAATCTACCGGACCTAGGTCGCGGCAGACATCCCCTTATAGTCAGTACGTAACTGGGGTCAGGGGGAGTGAAGACTTTGGAGTCTCTGCAGGACAAAATAAGAATTCAGCTCCTTCACAGGAAGGCCCCTAACACTAAGCTGACTGGGCAGGTACAGCTATAGATTAGCTGGAGATTTTGAGGGAACTACGCTTCAGGCTGGTTGTACTCGTTGTATTGGAAGTAAAGGAGGCCCCTAACTTGTCCAGCTGCTGTCTCAAGATACACTCTCCTTGGATCAGCCTCCCTGGGACCTGCCTGAACATCTTACAAGTAAAGGTATGGAAAGACGCTGACCGTGTGAGACTGTGTTCTTTATCTGCACCCGACTTCACAAATCCCATAGACTTTGAGGGACCAGTCCCACCTGTAGGGGACCCGACATCTAGCTGCCTCACCATCCCTCAGAGATCTACAGCAGCGCTGGTACTAATTACCAGAATACTACAGGTGGCGTCACGAACTGTATATAAATCTATCCCCTGTAAATATTCCCCAACATACGCCAGACCGCCAGGGCCACAGACCGAGCCACAGCTACCTGTGACAAACCCCATAGACTTCTACGGGCTCGGCTCTGAGTACCCCATTGCCCTGGTAACCCACAATTGTGGTGGCGGGTCGACACAACTTGGCGTCACGAACAGGATGCGAAACTCGCGGAATTGCGAGCCCTGTGTGCCTAAGGAATTGTTTTTGTGAAAAAGGACTGTTTGCACTTTTGGCGCCAAAATCGCCATTTTTGTCGCCATATTCGCGCCCTCAGGCGCTGGAGAAGAAGGTGGGCGTACCTTCGTGGGCGTCTACCCCCCAGTGGCGCGAAGAAAATGCCTGCCCTCTCAAAGTGCTATTACAGCATGCGATCCTGCCCTACAGCAAAGGAGGTCCGCCTCCTCTTCACCTTCCCTGCGAGGAGGAGGAGACGCAAACCCCACCTCCACGGAAGAGACCGGATGTCTCCGCAGAAAGGAACAAGAATCTTCTGGAACATCATGGAGGCAGGACGTGTGCAGCCGAGCAGGGAAGCGGAGGAAGGCAGGCCCCGTGCCCCAGCCAAGCTGCCACCAACACCGGAGTTATCCGTGATCCTGCACCTGAAGCAGGCGTTGCTTGAGACAAGAGAAGAAAATGCACGCCTGAGGAAGATGGTCCAGGACCAACCTGGCTTTGAAGAAATTGAGAGACGCCGGCGCACCCTGGAACAGCGGAGGCTGTGGGACACGGTGGTCTCTCCCCTCAATGAACCCCCACGATTCCAGATACCGAAGAGTCTGCTGCCTAAGGCGAAGGAGCAACCGGAGGCTGCCCCCGAAAGTACCGATCCCGATCCCACCGGTGAAGCGGTGGAAGCGAAGGAGGTTGAGGAGGTACAGCCAATCCCGGAACGCCCGCCCGGCCAAGAGGCCGCAGCAGATGATCGGTCCCGGCAGGGACACCGGAGGGGTCCTGTCCGTCACTACCAGATGTGGACTGGGACGAAATGGCGCGCCTGGATGACGTCGCCTATACCGCCCAGTGGGAAAAGAATGGCAGAGTCGTGAGGAGAAGAAGAGGCGTCAGCAGGAGGAAGAGCGGGAAACTCAGAGGAACCGTCAGCGACAATATGCCGAGCTGATCGCAGACAAAGAGAGTGTCCGGAGAGATAAAGGTACCCTGAGGGAACCGCGGCGGCAGGGGTGTGTGACTGAGTTCCAGCTCCGGAAGGGCTGGGGCTTTATCCGTGAACCGGGCCTCTACCCAGCGGTCTTCGTCAGCAGGCGTGACGTAGAATATCACCTGCCGCAAGGCCATCCCGGGAGAGACTTAGCAAATGGAGATATCGTCACATATACGCGGCACTGGGGAATGAAGGGATGGTATGCCCTTAACGTCGCCATCGTCCGCGACCCCGTCCCAGACGCAGGTACCGTCACCATTACCGCAGCGTCCCCGTTTCCAGCTCAAGCAGCATCCGGCCGTGCCCCAGCATCGCCCCCTGCAAAGTCATCGCAACTAGCGACCCAGAGTTCATCGCAAATTAAAGCCACCGCTACATCGCAACATGCGACCCAGTCGCAATCGCAATCCCTGACGCGGTCCATATCGCTAACTGTGATTGAGACGCAATCGGTGTCATGTGGAGAGAGTGTACCCGTTGCGCCCCTAGAGGTTCGCACCAGAACTGTGGCGACCCAGACCCTGATCGCAGCACATGATTTGCTAGTCTTGGGATCTAGGGCCCATTGCGTTGTTCCAGCCCCCGGGGTGGAAAAAGTAGTGGAAAGTGTATTTGCAGAAAATGAATAAGATAGTGAAGAATTGGTGAGATCCATATCGGGTCTACCAAAAGTAAAAAGTTTGAAATGTTTTGTAAAGTTTTGCACAATTTATATAGTGAATATATATATTTCTACTGTAGAATGCCCGGCTGGGTAAATGGTAAATGATAAATGGTAAATAGTAACCAGAAAAAGTTTATGCACTTTGATATTATATAATATGTCTTAGGTTTTACATTGGACTTGGAGGTTAAGGACTATGCTAACCCAGAACTTACTTGTAAATAGTTGCGCTTCGGTGCTTTCTCTTGGTTTTACATAAACCATTACAACTACCTCTGAAAACAAAACCCGTGTGGTGTGGCACTGAGTGAGGTCTGCAATTGGACGTCCTGCAGCCCACCCAGGACCCACGTTGAAGGTTTGGTGCGGGTCCTTCACAAGTATCTTGTATATTTATTGAATGCTATTTAATATTTGTATTTTTCTATAAAGTTTGCAACGTTCAAGATATTCTCACCTCCCGGATGGGAAGAAGTTATTGTTTAATGTTTATTGCATAAACAAAATGTCTCTTTTGTATTTTACAGCCCGGGAGTGCTGTCTTTTACCATGGGGGAATGTGTAGCCCTGGTGGTAGGCACACGCAGTACCCTGGAGAGTGTGTGGCGAGACAGCAGTTTAATGCTAAATATTCATTCACTCGACATATACTAGACACACCCTTAGGGTAGTGGAGTTTACTCTTGAGGGAGTGGTCAAGGTATGTGTTAGAGTGATTTTTAGTCTAGTTCCTGTCTTCGGACAGTGAGGACGTGTGGAGTGAGTGTCTAGACTTCAGAGAGAGAAGACGTCTGGAGGGAGGAAGGA
Organism: Oophaga sylvatica; assembly: GCA_033576555.1. Classification (NCBI taxonomy): domain Eukaryota; kingdom Metazoa; phylum Chordata; class Amphibia; order Anura; family Dendrobatidae; genus Oophaga; species Oophaga sylvatica. Next base: position 374,864,712 of record JARQOD010000006.1, read on the forward strand.
GTCTAGCCTGCTTTATCATCAGTTCATATCGTGGAGTCTGGTATAGGTGTTTGAATTCACCTTAGTCTAGTCAGAGCTGTATCACCTCCTCAGCATACACTGAAGGAAAGGAGAAGTTTTAGTACAGAAAGCCTTCAGCATCCCTGTCTAAAGGACGGTATCAGGTTCAGAGACGTGCTCCTGCCTGTTGATAACTGAGCATCTGTAGCTAACTTTGAAGGAAGGAAAAGAAAGAAGTGACTGCTCGACCCTTGGCTAGTTTGAGTGCTTATGTTACCAGCGTGGACAAGGCGAAAGGCACAGTGGTTTATTGGAATAGTGCTTACGGATTGAAGAAGTCCTGCACATTGCACCCGGTCACTGGGGACCGAAGGATCACTACTGTTTCAAGCAGAGTGATAAGAAAACCAGGAATCTACCGGACCCTAGGTCGCGGCAGACAGCCCCTTATAGTCAGTACGTAACTGGGGTCAGGGGGAGTGAAGACTTTGGAGTCTCTGCAGGACAAAATAAGAATTCAGCTCCTTCACAGGAAGGCCCCTAACACTAAGCTGACTGGGCAGGTACAGCTATAGATTAGCTGGAGATTTTGAGGGAACTACGCTTCAGGCTGGTTGTACTCGTTGTATTGGAAGTAAAGGAGGCCCCTAACTTGTCCAGCTGCTGTCTCAAGATACACTCTCCTTGGATCAGCCTCCCTGGGACCTGCCTGAACATCTTACAAGTAAAGGTATGGAAAGACGCTGACCGTGTGAGACTGTGTTCTTTATCTGCACCCGCCTTCACAAATCCCATAGACTTTGAGGGACCAGTCCCACCTGTAGGGGACCCGACATCTAGCTGCCTCACCATCCCCTCAGAGATCTACAGCAGCGCTGGTACTAATTACCAGAATACTACAGGTGGCGTCACAAACTGTATATAAATCTATCCCCTGTAAATATTCCCCCAACATACGCCAGACCGCCAGGGCCACAGACCGAGCCACAGCTACCTGTGACAAACCCCATAGACTTCTACGGGCTCGGCTCTGAGTACCCCATTGCCCTGGTAACCCACAATTGTGGTGGCGGGTCGACACAACTACACTTATACTCACCTCTGGTGCCAGCGCCTTCCATCAGTCAGTATTGGCACTGTCTCTCTCGGGGATCGCATCACATTATTATGTCACACAATCCCTGCTCCCTATCAGTGCCTGTATTTCTATGCAGCCGCTCGCTCCGCTCCCGAGTGCCGGCGGCAGTGCCGGGTATTAACATGCCAGACTCGTCCGTCTTTCTCGCATGTGTGAATTCGGCCTTAGTCTTGTTATTTTGTGGGGTGGGCAAACATGCTTATTGAGACGGGATTGTCCGAATAGTGAACAACCACTTTAACTGTGTGGTAAAAATGCCATAGCTGTAGAAAAAGACATGGACCCCACATCCAAAAATCACAGACTGATGTAATGCCACTAGGCAAAAATGTACAAAACTGTATATGAGTTTCTTAGTTTAATATACTGATGAGACTGTATAAAGCCCACTGCCATGTCACGGTGAAAATAAAAGGCCATACACCGACCACTGCCGAAGTGACAGCGCATCAGTAGGGGGAGCAACCAGGCGCCCCACATGCTGCAAGGCAAAGCCCCCTTGGCTCCAGGTCACACCATGTCAAAGGCATACCAGGCTAAGGACTCACTAAGAGGTTCGCCGTGACGTGGCAGTGGGCTTCATACAGTCTCATCAGAATATTAAACTAAGAACCTCATGTTCAGTTTTTTCCATTTTTGCTTGGCGGCATTATGATTTTTGAATGTGCAGCCCATGTCTTTTTCTACAGCTATGGTGTGGTGAAAATGACATTTTCTTTCACCTGCGTATTGGTTATTATATCAAATTTATATAATTTTTGATAGATTTCACTTCTTTTGCAATATAAAATATAGTATTAAAGGGTTTTTTGTTGGGCGAGCTGTAGTTTTCATGGAGTTTATTGCATTTATACCCCATTCCCTTTATTCTGTCTCATCTCTCAGTTGGAGTTGATATATATGTGTCTTATGTAACTCAAGTTGAAACTAGAAGTTTACAGACATTTCATTAGTGTTTGGTACCATTGCCTTTAACCTCAATGACTTGGATCAAATGTTTGAGATATCCTTCCACAAGCTTCTCACAATAGTTGGTCGGAAATTGGGCCCATTCCTCCTGACAAAACTGAAGTAACTGATCCAGGTTTGTAGGTAGCCTTGATCGCACCTGCCTTTTCAGCTTTGCACATAAAGTTTCAACAGGATTGAGATCAGGGCTTTGTGATGGCCACTCCAAAACATTGACTTTGTTATCCTTAAGCCACTTTACCATTTTGTCAGTATATTACGGGTCATTGTCCATTTGGAAGACCCATTTCCGCTCAAGCTTTAACTTCCTGGCTGATGTCTTGAGATTTTGCTTCAGTATTGCCACATAATCTTCTTTTCTCATGATGCCAACTGTTTTGTGAAGTGCACCAGTCCCTCCTGCAGCAAAATAACCCCACAACATGATGCTGCCACCCCCGTGTTTAACAGTTGGGATGGTGATCTTAGGCTTTCAAGCTTCTCCATTTTTCCTCCAAATGTAATGATGGTCATTATGCCCAAACAGTTCAATTTTAGTTTCATCAGACCAAAGGACGTCTCCAAAAATTATGGTCTTTGTTAATGTGTGCATTTGCAAACATTAATATGGCTATTTTATGGTTCTTTGGAGTAATTACTTTTTCCTTGCAGAGTGGCCTTTCAGCCCATGTTGATACAGTACTCATTTCACTATGGATATTGACACAATCTTATCAGCTTCCACCATCATCTTCACAAGGTGTTTTGCTTTTGTCCTTGGGTTGATATGCACATGTTGGACCAAATCATGTTCATCTCTGTGACACAGAGCCCGTCTCCTCCCTGAGCGGTATGATAGCCAGACATTCCCATCTTGTTTGTACTTGTGTATAATTGTTTGTACAGATGAATGATGCACCCTCAGGTATCTTGAAATTGTACCCAAGGATGAGCCAGACTTGTGCAAGTCCACAATTCTCTTCCTGATATCCTACCTGATGAAGACATTTTATACTGTTGAAACGCGTTGTATGTACTTTTTCTTGATAAATAATAAAAACCTTTTTTGGATAATAAGAAGCCTTGGATCCTACACCTACGGGAGCGCAAATTGCCTGGTAAAAAGTTTACTGGCTGATTTCTTGAAACTTTCCCATGATGCTACACAAAGAAGCAGTGTGTTTCAGGTGTGCGTTAAAGTATATCCACAGGTGTGTCTCTAATTAACTCAGATGTTACCAAAAAATCTATCAGAAGCTTCCAAACACATGACATCATCATATGGGCAGTCCAGAATTGTTTAAAGGCATAGTAATTTTAGTGTATGTAAGCATTTGACTTTGCAGTAAGTAATGAAAATCCCTTAAACTATTCTCTCTCTCATTATTCTGGCATTTGGCAAATATAAATAATTATGGTAATGCTAATTGACCTAAAATGGGAAAGGTTTATTCTGATTTCATGTCAGATATTGAGAAAAACATGAATATTTGTCTTTTTATATAGTGTATGTAAACTTCTGGTTTCAACTGTATGTGGTTTTCATCATTTTTCGCGCGAGGCCGGGTAAGTAATGTGAACATTTTCATAGTTTTGAAGTATTTCTTAATGATTTCCTGATCTACATCATACATGTGTCATGGAAGTTAGAAGGAGCTGTATGGAGTAGACTTAGGATCTGAGTAGCGAGAGCCATCTGTGGTATAGAGCTGGGCTTCTGCTGCAACAGCTGGTATTGGTGATCATTTTTATCCTTTTACTATTCTCTTCTTTAAAAAAATATAGATATACAACAAAAAAAACAAGAAAAAAAATGCAAAACAAGCAAAATATAAACAATAAAATATAGTTAAAGGGAATCCCATTTTTGGACCATGAGATGCGACCACCGCCATCAGGGGCTTATCTGCAGCATTCTGTAATGTTGTAGATAAGTCCCCTGATGTCACGTGAAAGAGAAGAAAAACGAGTTAGATTATACTCACTCAGGGGCGGTCCCGCCGTCCGGTCCGACGGGTGTCGCGGTTCAGCGCCTCCCATCTTCTAGCAAAGACGGCCTCTTTTTTCCATCCCATCGCGGCTCCTGCGCAGGCGCACTGATCTGCCTGGTGAGGGCAGAGTAGAGTACTGCAGTGCGCAGGTGCCAGGAAAGGTTAGAGAGGTCCAGCGCCTATGCACTGCAGTACTCTGCTCTGCCCTCACCAGGGCAGATCAGTGCGCCTGCGCAGGAACCGCGATGGGATGGAAAGAAGAGGCCGGCTTCGCTAGAAGATAGGAGGCGCCGAACTGGACAGCGACGCCCATCAGACCGAACCGGACCGCCCCTGGGTGAGTATAATCTAACTCGTTTTTCTTCTCTTTCAGGTGACATCGGGGGCTTATCTACAGCATTACAGAATGCTGTAGATAAGCCCCTGATGGCGGTGGTCGCATTTCAGAGTCCAAAAATAGGGAGACAGATTCCCTTTAAATATGTAACTGTCATTGTTGCACTACAGCTGTTAAAGAGAATGACCACTACTTTAACATTGATGACCTATGTTTGGGATGGTTAATGTCTGACGGCGGGGGTGTGACACCAGTCACCAGTGCCGATCAGCTGTTCTTAATGTCGGCGGCGACTGGAAGTGCTCAGTTACAGAGGTGCTTCACCTACTGTACAGTGGCTGAGGCCAGGAGCGGCACATCCGCCCCCTATATAAATCAATAGGGGGCGGATGTGCAATACCCGGTCGTGGCCACTAGCCATAGATGATGCAGCTTCGTAAATGAGCACTTCAGAAATACCAATAATGATTGAAATCTTCCATGTGCCCTGGTGATTAAACACTCTTTTCTTTGCCAATGCTATGGATTTTCTTTAATTTTTGGATCTCTCTGGACATGGACATGACTAGGGGCATAACAAAATGGTATTTTTAAAGCCGAGTGCTGCTGTCTTTTGTGAAATTGGATCCTTAGAATACAGTAATACAAAAGCACTTCTTTAAAGTTTCACCTAACTGATCATGTTGTGTCAGTTTGGATGACTGAGCTGTCAATCAAAATACTGATAGCCCAACTAGTCCCTGCACTAGATTGGATGACAGCGCTGTCACTCACCAAACCGACAGCTCAGCACAACCTACAGTAGATTCCATAAGGCAGCAAAACTGTCAGTGGAATGGCAGGCATCCTTGTTTACCACGTGCACAATGTAGCAATGTGAACAGAGGTGAATATTTTACCCAACCACAAACAGGACATCGTGCAGGTTCCTACATATTGGGGAGACCATCCAGCATGTCAGCACCCCCATCAATAAGCATAAAGCCACTATCAGATGTGGAAATACGTTATTGCTGCTTTCCATTCATTTTAAGGAGAAAAACCATTCGATAGCTCGACTTACATATCAAGTTATTGAGCAAGTGAGGATACTCAGGAGCGGCGGGAAAATTACAAGGATTCTTCTTTGCAGAGATGTCTTTTGGATCCACACATTGCAAACATTGGATCACTAGGGGTTAAATAGAGATTATGAGATAAGCCGTGTTCTAGGAGATTGATAACCTTTTTTCTCTTTTCCTCCTCAGACTTCACAAATAATACAAAGATAAAATAATAAAAAATAAGAGTAAAAAAGAATAATAATTTAATAGAAATGTTATGAGATTTCATGCCGCTGACTGTAAGTGTTTTGGATACATCAGAGTATGAAGCATCCATATTGAGACGTATCCACAATGTGAGGCTAATATTTATTCTTGAAGGGAATATTAAAACTGAATTTATTAATGGATGTATATGCATGTTTATTACTAGGTATTTAACTATTTCTGTTTTCTCTTTAGTGAGAATTCACGTTTCACTCTATTTTTCCATTTTTATTATTTTCTTCGTAATTCTCTGTGATGCGGTCACTTCCCTGGCATTAACCATTATATGTTGTTCTGTTTGTTGATGAAAGCCTGGGATGGGCTGAAACGTGTCCTACTTTGATTTACGTGTTTATTGGATTAAAAGCCTGACTCATTAGTATACGAGTGCCGGGACCTCTTTGAATTTTTTCTTTTTTTACTAATGTTATGTTAGTTGATGTTTTGGGCCTAAATTAATCAAAATGGCCCACGAAATTCAAGAATTTGTCGCAAAATTTAAAAATGTGCCTTTTTCCTGACTTGAATTGTTTGGCGACTTTTAATGACTAAAATAGCAAAAATGATGTCAAAATGCTATCATACTCAAAAATACTCTGAGGGGACACAAAATTTTGCGACTAAATCAGGCAAAAACATCTGGAATCGCTAACCTCAACTCACAAAATGGAAAACAAAAACAGGCGAGCACATATAAAATAGACAAAACATGGCAAATAGAAAAATCAATTGGGTGCAAACAAAAGCACAAAACTAGGCAAAAAACAGATGTAAAGGCAATGATGAATCGGGGACTATGGGTCTATGAAATATTACGGACAGCACACATTGCCATTCATCTACAATCAGTCTGCTGTGCATTTGTAACATTAGTCAAGAAAAGCTTTGTAGTTTGTTTCTTACATATGAGTAAAGCACTGCAGGAACACTGAAAATCTGATCCACACTGATAAAAATCATCCCTTGTTTTTACATATGAGAAAACCGTTGATGTCTGTATGTCAACTTATTTATAAAAGAAAATGGTTGTATTTTTAGAAGTTGGTCATTATTTAATAGTTTTACGCTTATCAAGCGCCATCATACTCCACACAGACATAATCATCACTGTCCCCATTGGGGCTCACAATCTATATTCCCTATCAGTATGTCTTTGGAGTGTGAGAAGAAAGTGGAAAACCCGGAAGAAACTGACGCAAAACACGGGGAGAACATACAAACTCCTTGCAGATGTTGTCCTTAGTGGGATTTAAACCCCGGACTCCAGCGCTGCAATGCTAACCACTGAGCCACCATGCTGCCCATTGAGCTTTCCGTATATCACACTTTCTGTAATCGTGCCCCTTTTATTATTACCCATTTTCATCTTTTGGACCCTTTTATAAACTCTTTCCTGACAAATTGATTGAAAAGAACGTGTTAAAAAAATCAACTCCTTCCAACATTACAGACAAAGATTGAGATTTTAACTAAGAGCCCACTCAGTTGTTCTGAAAAGTAATGCAAGCCTTAGTGACAGCTGAATGTGATAAAAATCTTTAGTTGTCATTTCTGCGTACAATTCCTTGGACAGATTGTGCTAAAAACAAGCCTGGGTTGTATTCACTTCACTATGGAAATACAAGTGTTCCTTCTATCCAGCTCTAGGCTCCAGCGAGATTCCTGGCAGTAATCCTGGCAGCCAGCGCTTACTCTGTGATGATACCTCGACACTCTGCAATCCATCAGCAAGCATATTTTAGCAAGTGAGCTGTAAGTATGTCCTGACACTTAGAATACTTCTGCCCCCTGCTTAGGTGTTGTTGTAATGACATGAGCCTGGAAAATGAAATTCTGTGATCGTAATGTGCACAAATTATGCGTAACAAGGCGCGGGCGGTAGCCTCGGATGAGGGACTTGTCTTCTCCTGTAATGCCCCGAGGTGCTACATAAGAGTGGGTCCTGACTGGGTGTTGGTGCTGTGAAGGCCTTATGCCCATGAAAGCCGCCTGTAGTTGACGGTGTTGGGTGGCCAGGACCAAAGGTTCCAGAGTTTGATAAAGGAGACTCACATTCTATAACACAGTACTTACTGTACGGTAAGTAGGTAAGGGTCACGTACAAGGGATAGCGGATGCAAAGTCTCATGGACATTTCCTTCACAATGTAAGGCATTTTCATACACACAGTATCATTCCACTATAGTCTATTCCAAGACCGGTGAAGCACACGGTTTCGGCCCTACTTTGTCACAGCTTAGATTGTCGCCACAGTCCTTTTCAGTGAGTCTCGCTACCTGCTCAGTGGTTCCATTTCCTATTTCTTCCGCTTCTGGCTCCCTGTTACACCATTAAACTGTAAAGTGGATATAAAAAATCTACACACCCCTGTTAAAATGCACATCCTATCATTGTATATGTCCCCCATCCTGCCAGTGCTGCTGTTCAACACATAGAAAGAAAAAAAAAATACTGTTACTCACCCTCCTTCCTTCCTCTCCCGGGATGCTGCATTGTCTTCTGAAGCTAGCAGCTGATTGGCCAGCAGAGTGTATTGTGGCGCACAGACCAGCAGCTTGTGCGCTGCAATGCACTTCAGCTGAATGTGTGTCTGAGGACACAGATCCTGCTGAACTAAGTGCTGGTGTCACGGGGGTTTCTCACCCACCGGCCCCAGTCCACTCATGCGGAATGGTGCATTAAACCATACTTACCGAATGCCTAATCCACTGAAGCCAACATCTCCTGTAACAAAAAATAATAAACCGTAATATTCCTTATCTGTCCACGGAGAGGATAATCCACAATGTCCCATGACGATCCTGATGACTTTGAGAGCAGTCACTCATGTGAATGCTCTCAAAGAGAGCCGGCTATACACTGAAACAGGAGGTAATCGCTCCTGCAGTGTATAACACTGAGCTGCGGTAAGAGTTCACCGAGTTCATCAGCTCCGGTGATCTCCTTTACAGCACCACCGTTGCGTGAGAACTTTCTCACGCAGTGGTGGAGCCGTGAGAGCACCAGAGCTCATCAGCTGATGAACTTCAGTGAACAGTCTCTCCACAACTCAGTGATACACTGCGGGAGCGATTACCTCGTGTCAGTGCATTGCCGGCAGCGGTTAGAGCAGTCACATCTCCCGATGTGACTGTTCTACACTTGAGACTGCCGTGGGACATTCGGGACTTGTTCGGGTTTATTAATTTTGATTTTTTTTCTAGGCGACATGGGCATCGGGGATTGAACATTAAGGTGAGTATATGTTGTTTTTTATCTTACATTTTTTACAGGAGACAAGGGCATCGGGGATTTGGTGTTAGGTGAGTAAATTGTGTGTTTTAGTTTTATTTGAATATGTATTCAATTATTTTACATTTTTTTTTGTTTTGTTTTTTTAAGTGTGAGCACAGACGCTGGCTGACGAGAGACTACTTCTCCCATTAGTGGCTCCTGCTATCACTGTTATCTGTGACCCTGCAGCACTCTGACCAACGGTGTTACCGGCGGTAGCGTTACCACCGATCAGTACCACAGATGACAGCGTGGGAAACACCAAAGGAAGCCAGAAAAAATGCGAACAAAAACTCAGCACATCCGCAGAAAATCTGCAAACATTTTTATACCTGCGTTTTTGCTGCGGAATTGACTGACTCAATTGAAGTAAATGGGTGAAAAATGCTAAAAATCCACACAAAGAATTGACATGCTGCAGAAAAAACGCACTGCAAGTACTTAAGGAAAATTACTGATCATGTGCACAACACTTTAGGATTCTCACTGAATTAGCTGCCATAAGGATTCCATGGCGTTTTTGGTGCATTTTAGCTCGGAAAAAACCTCACGGTGTGCACACAGCCTAAGTGTGGTAGATATTCTGCATTTTCCTAAGATTGTATTCACAACTGCGTTAGGCAATTCGGTCTCTTGTTTCTGTTCAGAAGAGAAACAAAATTCCTGTTGTTGGATTCATTTCATACATATAAATGGCGCCAGAAGGACCTCATTGACTATACTGGGATTACCTGGTTTCCGTTATGATGTCAGTGATTTCACTAGAAAAATTATGTAGCATTCTAGAATTGGAGAGGAGAAATTGCCTAACGTAGGTGTGAACAGCGCTTTAGGAAGAGGAATCTTAATGCACTGTCATACTTTGACATAAATGCATTTTCCCACAAAAAAAAGTACATTTTAATCAATGAATCTTGAAATAAAAAGAAGTTCCACAATTGGATATGGTAATAAAAAAACGTTCCAAACGTCTTTATAATTCATTATTAAATGGAACTCTGAGACCCGATGAAGCTGTTATATTTATTTTGAAAATATGTCAGAGCTGGACTAATATAGCTGTCATTTTAATAGTCAGTGGGAAAACTTACAAAATAATTGTACAGTCAACCTAATTAGATTGTAAAAAATAGTATTTTTATCTGGTCTAAGAAATCTATCTCATAGTGTACAGTGGGGAAAATAAGTATTTGATACACACTGCCGAATTTCCCACCTAAGTCAAGCAGTCTCTTCCAATTGGAAAAACTACACATAAGAAAGCTGCTATGCTATTGGACAAGGCTGACTTCCTTGAGAGGAACGCGACACTTAGAAGAGCAGGGGAAGAACCCGTAATTCTTATAAATTAGTAATACAACAAAATCATGTCCCCTAAACATTTGAAAAAAATGAAGGAAAACTGGCCCTCTTAGTGAATAGGCAGCTTTGCTGTTGTTTCCATTTGAAAGTACTGTAGAAAGGCATTTTTAAAGGGTCTTTCCAGCCTTGGAATAGGTAGTCAATAGCAGATTAGTGGGAGTCTAACACTCATCAAACCAAATCATGGTTTACTGGTTGTAAACAGTGTATAGGCTGGAACAGCACGACTCCATTAGCTGTGTAGTAACAGCTCTGAGGTGCTGCAGCTCAGCTCCTACAGGTGAATGAGTTGCTGTACCAGAGAACAGTCACTACCGTGAACAAAGCGTGATGTCATGGGTATAAATGTGTTATACATCCCACTGTCTCAGATAGTGCTGAATATAGTTAATACAGGCTCTTATATCGTTTAACCTCTTATAAATAGAGACGTCACTAACTCCTTCAACTCAGTCGTGACTTGTATCATTTAAGATTACTGTACTTGTTTTTATTATATATACCCCTCCTCACATGTAGAGCACCAAGGAATACATGGCGCTATAATAATAATAATTCAGCCATAGCACTTGTTAGTGTTTGCAGGAAAGTAACATTGGGATCCACCGGAAAATGACTTTCAAGTGAAAGAATAGGCCTCGTCCTTGTTGACTTTGCATGGGAGTAAAATGTCACGAGGCTCACACTCTTTCTCATGTAGGCTCTTTCTCCTATTTGTGCTTTATAATCATTGATTAGAAAACAAATGACGACTATAGCTATTGTGGGATATTACAAGGGGCATTTCCATTGGTTGTCATTTGCTTGTTCCTTTTGCTGCCCTCTGGTCACTATTGATTAGCAATGATTGGGCTGGAATGCCTCCCTATATTCAGCATCTCTCTCATATTTTCGGGTCACTGATCTTGAAGCAATGACTACAACAACACTGTGTGAGCACCCAAATGAACTTCTCGTTTTGATGTTTTCACCTCTAACATTTTTGAAATCAAAAACATGGTGTAGACCACAATGCTTGATCTTGGACAAAGAATACTGAAAATAATACACAATAGTGGCATTAGCACAGGGGCTTCTCTCGGTCAAGGTATGTTTTTCTTGGAGTCAGTCCGGTTCAAAAAAGTTTGAAAGACTCTTCCTATTCATTTGTATTGTAAAACCAATTCTTTGCTGTTTGTTCTGAGATTTGTTTTCCTGCTTGAGGCTGTGAAAAACCCCTGGTTGTAGAAAAGAAAGTGCATGCCACTTCTTCGAAATAGCTCTTGATAGAAACAACCTCCAAATGACAATGTCTAATTGGACGGCTGCAAAAAAAAAAAAAAAAGCTTCAAAAACTCTTCAAAACCTATTAAAGGTGTTGTCCACTACTAGGACAACCCCTTCTTAAACTAAAAGTTCAGCTCCAATAAAATAATACAGCCTATACTCCCCTCCAGTGCTGGTGCCGTTCTCGCGGTGTTGGCACTCACGTTCCTGGGGCTGTGATGCGGTGGAATGACACGTGACACCCAACCCCCAATCAGCGCTGGCTTAAGCGTTTTTCTGACAGGCTTAGCTGCTGATTGTTTTAAGAGGGTTTTCCCATGGTTTTTGTGACATCTATTTTACGGTCTTTTCTAGTCATTTTTTCACTTCATTGAATAATTAAGAAACTGCCAGCAATTTTTTTTTTAAGCAAAAGCTCCGGTAAAATTCTCCAAACAACATTCAGGCATCATTTGAGCTTTTCTTTTGACTTGTATTGTAAAGTACAGAGCGTATGCCAAGTGGAAAATGCCAGAATAATGGACATGCAAAACAAAAAGTCTATGCAAAAGGAAGACTGCACATCCAAAAAATGAGACTTTAGTATAAAAAAAAGAGAACAAATACAACACAGCTATTAAAAACACAAAACGTGTGTATGATAACATGTGTGTAATAAATATGTTTTAGAGCCTGAAACGGATGATGAAAGAATAAGAAAAGAAGAAACCGCCAGAAGTATCTAGTGGAAACAGTGATATTGCTCAAGATAGAAAACCTCCTGACTAGTGTTGAGCATTCCGATACCGCAAGTATCGGGTATCGGCCGATATTCGCGTTATCGGAATTCCGATACTTAATTCCGATACTTTTTCAATATCGTATACCGGAATCGGAAGTTCCCATAATTCTTTGAGAGGCAATGTGATGTTAGTCAGCCAATGATGAATCTTATGAAGTGTGGGCACATCCTGTAATGCTGCGGTCATCTTAACTAATGGCATGGCTGTGATTGGCTGCTGAAATGATGTCAGAATGCACTATAAAAGGCGCCGCAGCCATTTTAGCGTCACTGTGCTGTGAACTCAGTAAGGGACAGAACGCTACTCTGCTCACTCTGAGGGACAGTTAGATATTGCGATTTTGTGTACTACTGTGCTTGAGGCAGGCTAGTTTACCAACCGCTGTGTAAAGCTTCATTTTGCCAGTGTTGTTTTAACAGCTCTGTGCAAGGTGTGTGTGTGACAGTGCAGGTGACGCTGCAGTTTGCTCTGCATCCACCGCTGTTTGTAGGCATCTGCACGTGTCACTGACTCTTTTTTTTTTTTATTTTATTTTGTGGAATTGGTGCAGCTCCATTATATTAGAAAAAAATCAAATCTATTAGTGTGACGTGCTTCCATCCGTATACAATACATTGGTTGCAAACACTATAGAAGTACAGAAAGGAGCCTTTCACAGCTACTGAACAGTTGTCTGCAGGGTTTACTGTAGTCTGTGAGCTTTTAATTTTGTGAGTGCAGATTACGCTCCAGTTTGTTCTTCAACCACTGCGGTTGTAGTCTGCTGAGCGTGTGTCACTGCCTCATCCTTCACATTTTTCTCTAATTGGTGCTGCTCCATTTTAGTGGAAAAAAATCTAATCTATTAGTGTGACGCGCTTCCATCCGTATACAATACATTGGTTGCAAACACTATAGAAGTAGACAAAGGGGCCTTTAACAGCTACTGAACAGTTGTGTTTCAGTGTTCACTGTAGTCTGTGAGCTTTTCATTTTGTGAGTGCAGATTACGCTCCAGTTTGTTCTTCAACCACTGCCGGTTGTAGTCTGCTGAGCGTGTGTCACTGCCTCATCCTTCACATTTTTCTCTAATTGGTGCTGCTCCATTTTAGTGGAAAAAAATCTAATCTATTAGTGTGACCGCTTTCCATCCGTATACAATACATTGGTTGCAAACACTATAGAAGTAGACAAAGGGGCCTTTAACAGCTACTGAACAGTTGTGTTTCAGTGTTCACTGTAGTCTGTGAGCTTTTCATTTTGTGAGTGCAGATTACGCTCCAGTTTGTTCTTCAACCACTGCCGGTTGTAGTCTGCTGAGCGTGTGTCACTGCCTCATCCTTCACATTTTTCTCTAATTGGTGCTGCTCCATTTTAGTGGAAAAAAAATCTAATCTATTAGTGTGACGCGCTTCCATCCGTATACAATACATTGGTTGCAAACACTATAGAAGTAGACAAAGGGGCCTTTAACAGCTACTGAACAGTTGTGTTTCAGTGTTCACTGTAGTCTGTGAGCTTTTCATTTTTTGAGTGCAGATTACGCTCCAGTTTGTTCTTCAACCACTGCCGGTTGTAGTCTGCTGAGCGTGTGTCACTGCCTCATCCTTCACATTTTTCTCTAATTGGTGCTGCTCCATTTTAGTGGAAAAAAATCTAATCTATTAGTGTGACGCGCTTCCATCCGTATACAATACATTGGTTGCAAACACTATAGAAGTAGACAAAGGGGCCTTTAACAGCTACTGAACAGTTGTGTTTCAGTGTTCACTGTAGTCTGTGAGCTTTTCATTTTGTGAGTGCAGATTACGCTCCAGTTTGTTCTTCAACCACTGCCGGTTGTAGTCTGCTGAGCGTGTGTCACTGCCTCATCCTTCACATTTTTCTCTAATTGGTGCTGCTCCATTTTAGTGGAAAAAAATCTAATCTATTAGTGTGACGCGCTTCCATCCGTATACAATACATTGGTTGCAAACACTATAGAAGTAGACAAAGGGGCCTTTAACAGCTACTGAACAGTTGTGTTTCAGTGTTCACTGTAGTCTGTGAGCTTTTCATTTTGTGAGTGCAGATTACGCTCCAGTTTGTTCTTCAACCACTGCCGGTTGTAGTCTGCTGAGCGTGTGTCACTGCCTCATCCTTCACATTTTTCTCTAATTGGTGCTGCTCCATTTTAGTGGAAAAAAATCTAATCTATTAGTGTGACGCGCTTCCATCCGTATACAATACATTGGTTGCAAACACTATAGAAGTACACAAAGGGGCCTTTAACAGCTACTGAACAGTTGTGTTTCAGTGTTCACTGTAGTCTGTGAGCTTTTCATTTTGTGAGTGCAGATTACGCTCCAGTTTGTTCTTCAACCACTGCCGGTTTGTAGTCTGCTGAGCGTGTGTCACTGCCTCATCCTTCACATTTTTCTCTAATTGGTGCTGCTCCATTTTAGTGGAAAAAAATCTAATCTATTAGTGTGACGCGCTTCCATCCGTATACAATACATTGGTTGCAAACACTATAGAAGTACACAAAGGGGCCTTTCACAGATACTGAACAGTTGTCTGCAGGGTTCACTGTAGTCTGTGAGGAATAACCACACTTAGGCCTTATAACTTTTCTGACTTTCTTTATCAATCTACCAAGATGAAGAAGTCAGTGAGTAAGGCACGTGGTCGTGGTCGAGGCTGTGGATTTGCAGCAGGGAGAGGACGTGGGGATTCTGTGGCTGCTGCCGCACCCAGT
Source organism: Oophaga sylvatica (assembly GCA_033576555.1). Lineage (NCBI taxonomy): Eukaryota > Metazoa > Chordata > Amphibia > Anura > Dendrobatidae > Oophaga > Oophaga sylvatica. Next base: position 374,879,835 of record JARQOD010000006.1, read on the forward strand.
GACACAGCATCCACCAGTTTTCCCCGTGAGCGTTCCTTTATGCGCACTTTTGTAGGAGCTCAGCGTACCCCCCTGCTGCGTGAAGAACAAATTGAAGCCGTTGTTGGTTGGATGGCAGCCAATGCATCGACTTCAATAGCTTCCACCTCCTCTCAGGACCACAGCACTGTTGAACAACCATCAGTCTCTTCACCGCCTGCCAAATTGCCCAGGCAGTCAGAGAGCTCTGTACAGGAGCCAGCTGAGTCTCTGCTTCTGTTCTCAGAATCTGTTGGCTTGCAAACAGGGGCCCAGCCAAGCAGCATTCTGGAATGTGAAGAAGAGGCAGTATGCAGTGATGCGCAACAGCTGTGTCTCTCTGAATCTGAAGAGGCGGGTGAGCCAGTGCCGATGGTCAGCACACCGCAGAACGCATCTGATGATGATGAGACTCAGTTGCCAGTTTCTGTTGAGCATGGTGCTGGCCAGACCACCCAACAACAGCAGGTGTTGGAAGAGGGTAGTGGTGGAGATGATGAGGTCCAAGACCCAACATGGCGTGAGGAACAGGAAGGTGGTGGGAGCAGCTCTGAGGAAGAGATTGCCCCAACGGTCCAAACAGTAGGGAGAGGTAGGCTGCAGACTCGCTTGCCTGTAGCCTCCAGTTTGGCACCCGTTCGGAGCAGTTCTCTTCCAACAGCCAAACCGGGCGCTCCCAGGACTTGCTCTGCGTGGTCCTTTTTTGATACAGTTGCAGATGATATTTGCTATGTCAAATGCAAGCTGTGTAATCAAAAAATTAAAAGAGGTAAAAGTGTCAGTAACCTTAATACAACAAATATGTGGAAACATGTGCGGTCAAAGCACTTTGTTGAGTTACAAAGACACACTGGAGATGTAGGCCAACCTACAGCAGCACCTACATCTTCAGCTCGTGTTGGAGCCTCTTCCTCCAGTTCACACACAGCTGGTTCGGCTTCCTCACAGGATCGCCATGGAAGAACCTCTGTCACTGTTGTCCAGAGACACAGTGTTATTCCACCCACAGCTGCAAGTTCCCTGTCATCCTCACACACCCAGGCCACAAAACAGCCATCGGTAGCACAGGCATGGGATAAAAGACGGCCATACTCGGCAAACCATCCACGAGCACAGGCTCTGAATGCTGGCATTGCAAAACTCCTGTCCCTTGAAATGCTGTCATTCAGGCTGGTGGAGACTGACAGTTTCCGTGAATTAATGGCATTGGCAGTCCCACAATACAATGTGCCCAGCCGATTTTATTTCAGCAGGCAAGCCGTCCCTGGTCTGCAAAAGCATGTTGAGGCAAAAATTAAACATGCGCTACTAAACGCCGTCAGTAGCAAGGTCCACCTGACCACCGATGCGTGGACCAGTACCCATGGCCAGGGACGATACCTTTCACTCACTGCCCATTGGGTGAATGTTGTGGAGCCGGGTACACATCTTGCGAGTGGCGCTGTACGTGTTCTGCCAACTCCAAGGATTGCCGGAATAAAGTCTGTCCACATTGACTCCTCCTCCACTCCAGTTCCTCAGAATCATCGCTGCAGGAGCCGTCACGGTCTACCTCCACATGGACCCGTGGACGCTTACCTGATGCGACCGATATGAGCACAGCCGTGGCCAAACGGCAACAGGCCGTTCTGAAATTAATTCCCATGGGGAATCGAAGCCACACAGCGCAGGAGGTCTGGAATGCCATCAAGCAGGAGAGCGACGTGTGGTTTTTGCCAGCGAATCTCCAGCCAGGCTTGGTAGTGTGTGACAATGGCCGAAATCTGGTGGCAGCTCTGGGCCTTGGCAAACTCACTCACATACCATGTCTGGCACATGTGCTCAACTTGGTCGTGCAGAGTTTTTTGAGGGACTATCCGGATCTTGATGCACTGCTGCACAAGGTCCGCCTAGAGTGCGCTCACTTGCGACGTTCCAGCATGGCCAGATCGCGCATTGCAGCTCTGCAACGCAGATTGCGCCTTCCTGAACATCGCATCATATGTGACGTATCCACCAGGTGGAATTCAACGTTACATATGTTGGAGCGGTTGTGTGAGCAGCAGCCAGCAGTTATGGAGTATCAGCTGCATCAGGCGCAATCAACACGCAATTTGCACCGTCCACACTTCACCATTAATGAGTGGGCCACTATGAAGGACATGTGCCACGTTTTGCGTGCGTTTGATGAGTCAACGCGGATGGCGAGTGCAGATGATGCACTAGTCAGCCTAACTGTCCCCCTTATCTGCCTGCTTCAAAAAACACTGCAAGCAATAAGGGATGAGGTTTTGGAAGAGGTGGAGGATGAGGAGTCACAAATTCCATCACCTTCTGGAAAGTCAGCGCAACGTGGTTCCTCACAAAGGGCTGGTCAGGGCTCACTTTGTGAGGAGGATGAGGAGGAGGAGTCAATGGAGGAGGAAGACATCGCTCCAGAGGGAGGTACACAACGCTCTAGTCAGTATGTAGAGCGAGGGTGGGGTGATGCAGAGCAGGCAGAGATAACGCCTCTTGCAGAGGACAGCGTTTCTTTGCCAGTTGGGAGTCTGCAGCACATGGTTGATTTCATGCTGCAGTGCCTAAGAAACGACCGCCGCATCGCCCACATTCTCACGACGTCTGATTATTGGGTGTACACCCTCCTAGACCCTCGCTACCGGGACAACGTCAAAAGCCTCATCACACCGTTGAACCGGGAGCGTAAAATGCGGGAGTACCAAGACACACTGGTGCAATCCCTAATGTTCTACCTTACTGCCGAGAGCACTGCTGCTGCTACTGCTTTACAAAGCAGCTCTGTGCGTCGAGGCAGTGTAGAGAGCTCTGCAACAAGAGGGAGCACACGCAGTGCCTCTGCACAGGGAAAGACCAGTATGTTAAAAATGTGGCAAAGTTTTGTGGCAGCGCCACAAATGTCTACACCATCCGAGAGGGCTCCAGTCAGCGGGAGGCAACGTATCCGTCAGATGGTGACAGACTACTTGGCTTTGCCTCTCAGTGTACTCCCAGATGGCTCTTCCCCATTCAAGTTTTGGGTCTCTAAGCTGGATACATGGCCAGAGCTTAGCCAGTATGCATTGGAGGTGCTGGCTTGCCCTGCTGCCAGTGTATTATCGGAGCGCGTCTTTAGTGCTGCAGGTGGTGTACTAACAGACCGTCGCATGCGACTATCCTCCGATAATGTAGACCGGCTTACTTTTCTGAAAATGAACAAGGCATGGATCTCGCCAGAATTTGTCTGTCCGTTTTCAGATTAAATAACTGGTTCGCAACGTTATCCATGTCTCCTGTTATGTTCATCTTTCTACCACCTGAACTCTACTCCCTGGGCTCCAACACTGCCAGTTGCTGCTCAGAAGTGTCGTGTCCACAGAACAAAACACAAGCTCTACTGTTAGTGGGGTTCAGTAACGCCAGCTGTTCCCCTGCTGTGTGAACGGCAAGAAGTCTCCTGTTCCCGACACATGGACAGAAAAACACATGACCAACATGCTCCAAATAGGGAAGAGCCGTCACCCTGCTTGTTATGCTGAAAACATGAAATTGTGAAGTTTTGCAGGCCTAGAATGATAAATTTTTATGACAAATATGGACAAATAATAATTTGTCATCACAGCGCATATCTGCACATGTCTATTAGAAATGGTAACAAAAAATAAAACATAGTCTACTCTTCACATTTTGAAATTAATGCATAAAAGTACATTTCAGACTTATGAATTAATGCTTTTTAAGGAACTTTATCTGTACCTGTAAGATAATGCAGTCAATGGATGTACGAATCATTAAATCCTCATCATCATCATCACGAGTTTTATTTATGACAGACATTATAAAATACACATACTGATGCCAACTGTAACTTCAAACACCATATATGAAATGGCCAGCATGTAAACATGGTAATAATGTCCAATAATAAATTATTACATCTAGAAAGTGCATCATGCATACTGACAATAGGTAGTTATACCTGCAAGTGCTGTTGAAACAACCACAAGAGATATAAATTAATACTGGTATATAGGTATCACAGTGCATAGTTACTCATGGACAATGTTGATGTAATACTGTATCTCAATTAAGTCAGCGTCAACCATTAGGCTTGTTAGTCTTGTACATTGTTAAAGAGGGAACGTAATTTTTTTGTTTGTCATAGGTGGAGTATTACACATTAAATTATTACTGCTGTATTTTTTTTTGCGTCCCTAGTGCGCAATAACGCAGCCTAACCTCACATTTGATAGTCAGCTAATTGACCACCGCTACCCTACCCTACGCGTGACAGTAGGAAGGTAGTGTTGACGGATAAAGCTTTGCGCAACAGACATTCTTTTACCCTCTTCAACACTCTACAAGCAAAAAATGCATGATTTCAGCCGCAGACTTTATTGACGTACAGTATAACATCGGCATTACCCATCAGAGGCTGTCCACTGTCTGATACAGACATAGAATATACCTTTGCTATCCGTAGCCTTTGTTTCACCTACACTTGCAGGCACACACTTAAATTGTGACAAACAATGCCTAATGTTTTTTTAAATGGTTATTTTTTATCGTACATTATTGTGTCATCAATCACATTGATGAGTCCATGCTGGACATGTCATACATGCTATAGAAAGTTACGATTTTATGAACTTAAATAATTGAAATGTCTGTGACTGTCACATAAAATTTGCGATGATGATGATGAGTGACTATTACAAAATCCATTGTCTTCACTATGTTATGGTTTAACATAGCGTTCCTTAAGCATTATTCATAAAAAAAAAAAGGACTTTTATTCTTAAATTTACAACACTATATTTTGTTACCAATTTTTTGGGTGTTGTGTTGTTCCATTTATTTTTGGCATGTGCATATATGCGTTTATATTTGTATTTTCTTTATTTTTCCTTCTTGAAATTAGAAAACATGTGTATCTTTGTACCGTGTTAGCCAGTAGATAGAAAAATATTTAGACTTCAGAGTCAGCAGTGGTTGATACCTTTTAATGGATAACTGAAAAGATGGAAACAAATTGCAAGCTTTCAAGGCTACTCACGTCTCTTCATCAGGAAAGACTAAATAAAAAAATTAAGCATCACATATTTCTATACACAACAGGACACAGGAATAGTGCAATAGGTAAGACAAGTAAGTGACGTGTATCAGAACTGTCATTATCTCACAGGGATGAACATAAATATTGGAACAGTTCCTAGATAAGGATAGAAAGTTTGATTGCCCTCTCATTGGCGTCTTTTTTTGGGTTTTCATGACCCTGGAAGGGCATAGACGCAGATTCCTTAATTGATATAGAATGACATAAATCCATGTGATCTATTCATTCCATCACTAACAGTATCAAAGGTCATGATGAGCTTATATTCTGAAACCTTTGTACGTTTCTCATATTTGAAGTTATATTTTAATACCAGTAATTCCATATCCATGATGCTATGACCGGGCATACAAAAGTCTTTTGCCACAGGTAAATTCATTAATTTATCTGTGATTGTGTGGCGCTGATAATTCATCCTTGTTCTCCTTTTTGTTGCCGGTCTCCCCTCACTTGTCCCTCCCTCACTTGTCTTAGCTATTCCTGTGTCCTGTTGTGTGTAGAAATATGTGATTCTTCATTTTTGGCTTTACTCTTAGCCTGATGAAGACACCTGAGTAGTCTCGAAAGCTTTGAATTTGTTACCATATTTTCAGTTAGCCATTAAACGTTATCAACCACAGAGGACTGTCAAGTATAAATATTTTTCTATTCTTGTAATTGAAATTCATCATTTTATTGTGTATAAACTTTATTTATTCTTGTTTGAAGTACATACATTTGCAATGGCCACGTAACAAGGCAATAATCAATATTTTGTGCCTACACCCTCCTTGACCCTGGGCTTCAACACCGCCAGTTGCTGCTCAGAAGTGTTAGATGCACAGATGAAAACAATCGCTGATGTGTTTGTGGGGTTCAGTAACGCCTGCTGTTCCCCTGCTGTGTGTCTGGCAAAAATTACTGCTGCTAACTACAACTTCAACTTCAAACGTCTCATACTAGGCCTCTGCCTACACCCTCCTTGACCCTGGGCTTCAACAGCGCCAGTTGCTGCTCAGAAGTGTTAGATGCACAGATGAAAACAATCGCTGATGTGTTTGTGGGGTTCAGTAACGCCTGCTGTTCCCCTGCTGTGTGTCTGGCAAAAATTACTGCTGCTAACTACAACTTCAACTTCAAACGTCTCATACTAGGCCTCTGCCTACACCCTCCTTGACCCTGGGCTTCAACAGCGCCAGTTGCTGCTCAGAAGTGTTAGATGCACAGATGAAAACAATCGCTGATGTGTTTGTGGGTTCAGTAACGCCTGCTGTTCCCCTGCTGTGTGTCTGGCAAAAATTACTGCTGCTAACTACAACTTCAACTTCAAACGTCTCATACTAGGCCTCTGCCTACACCCTCCTTGACCCTGGGCTTCAACAGCGCCAGTTGCTGCTCAGAAGTGTTAGATGCACAGATGAAAACAATCGCTGATGTGTTTGTGGGGTTCAGTAACGCCTGCTGTTCCCCTGCTGTGTGTCCGGCAAAAATTACTGCTAGCTACCTAATCATGGTGAAAAAAACATGACATCTCAAAGTGTCTAGTGCTACACATAGATATGAGGCTACACCATGATTTCTAAGCTGTAAACATTTGAAACGTCAACTTTCAAACCATAAAATGATTTGTCTTTGTCACAAATCTGTAACAAAATAATTGTGACATATTATTACAGATATGCACATGTCGAAAACAAATGCAAACACAAAAGCCTACTTATGCTATAGGATACTGATGGTCAACCTTGTCACTCCATAGCTTAGACAAATCCAACTCACATCATGATGACTCAAATACTGCAATGTTGGAAGTGCATAATGTGGGTTGAACTTTGACAACTGCTGCAGTGCGAAGGTTATACTTCAGTGTTCTTGCCTTTGAAATAAAAGCATACAAGTAAATATAATATCCAATGTTGATTAAGGGACGTGATGTACACCTGTAATATTGTGCAAACAATGCATGTAGGAATAGTCCTCTTCAACATTACTTATATTTGTGTCATTTTAAAAAATACATATTTGATTAGAAAGTTAACAGCCCATATCATAAAGGTCCTTCATGTAAACATGATAATCGCTAACAAAAATCATGCATTACCTTGGTAAAGTCAATAGTGCATAGTCACAATAGCAAAATATATACCTGTAAGTGGTGCTGAAAGAACGACAACTGATAGAATAGGTGAATGATATCTATTTATCAGACTGAATAGCGACACCTGTACAATGTCGATATAATACTGTACCTTAACAAAACAGCTGTGTCACACCTCACACGCATTTTTCTTGTAGCTTGTTATGTAATAGGGCACATGCGTGTATGTTTCATCATAGGTGCATGTTTACTGAGTAAAGCAGTCATGACAACGCCTTTGTGTTGTCGGTACGCTTGCGATGATGAACGATGCGCACCGTGAATGTTAGTCTGCGTCATAAGACGCACAGACGCTCCAATACCCAACGCGTCACAGCAGGAAGCCAGTCTGTGCGTCCAAACAAAGGCGCAAGCATACATGCACGTACCCTTTTATAAAGCTATATAAAAAAAAGGATGTAGTAGTAACGCACACTTTATTGAGGTACAGTATTACATCGCCATTCACCATCTGTGGCTATGCAGTCTCATCTATATATACCTTATCTATCCGTTGTCATGCTTGCAAGTCCACAGTCAGGCATAAATAGCTGTTTTCACTATGCACTTTTTAAAGGTTTTTTTTGTTAATATAAATGATTGGCACATATTATCAGTATTACATGATGGAAATTTTAGATATTTTTAAAAACTTTTTAGTGATATTATTCAGCAAATGAAAATGGTGTACATACTGTTACTTATCCATCATTAATGGATTCTGATATGTACTTGTATGCTTTTATTTAAAACCGTATAGCAGATTATTTAACCGATTTTTATTGTGGTTTGCATTGCTTTTCAACATGTTAATGTATGCGTTTATGTTTGTCAATTATTAATTTACATATATTTTTTAAAGTAAAATCATCATCTTATGGTACTAAAGGTTATATTTCTCTTGTTTGGAGTATAGACATTTTTAATTGACACGTAACAAGGAAAATACTTGATCTAGTATTTAAACATCCTCCTTGACCCTGGGCTCCAACACCGCCAGTTGTTGCTTGGAAGTGCTGTTAGCACAGTCTACACTTGCTCCTGTGTTACTGGGGTTCAGTAATGTCAGCTGTTCCCCTGCTGTGTGAACGGCAAAAAGTCCTGCTGCCTCCACCATGTTCTCTTCTCATCCCTGGGTTACAACACCGCCAGTTGTTTCTCGGAAGTGCTGTTAGCACAGTTAACACTTGCTCCCGTGTTACTGGGGTTCAGTAATGTCAGCTGTTCCCCTGCTGTGTGAACGGCAAACAGTCCTGCTGCCTCCACCATGTTCTCTTCTCATCCCTGGTTACAACACCGCCAGTTGTTTCTCGGAAGTGCTGTTAGCACAGTTAACACTTGCTCCCGTGTTACTGGGGTTCAGTAATGTCAGCTGTTCCCCTGCTGTGTGAACGGCAAACAGTCCTGCTGCCTCCACCATGTTCTCTCTCATCCCTGGGTTACAACACCGCCAGTTGTTTCTCGGAAGTGCTGTTAGCACAGTTAACACTTGCTCCCGTGTTACTGGGGTTCAGTAATGTCAGCTGTTCCCCTGCTGTGTGAACGGCAAACAGTCCTGCTGCCTCCACCATGTTCTCTTCTCATCCCTGGGTTACAACACCGCCAGTTGTTTCTCGGAAGTGCTGTTAGCACAGTTAACACTTGCTCCCGTGTTACTGGGGTTCAGTAATGTCAGCTGTTCCCCTGCTGTGTGAACGGCAAACAGTCCTGCTGCCTCCACCATGTTCTCTTCTCATCCCTGGGTTACAACACCGCCAGTTGTTTCTCGGAAGTGCTGTTAGCACAGTTAACACTTGCTCCTGTGTTAGGGTGAGTTTCCACGGTCAGGAAACGCTGCGTGTTTGGCGCTGTGCGCTGGCGCAGCGCCAAACACGCAGCGTCCAGATGTTACAGCATAGTGGAGGGATTTCAAGGAATCCCGTCTCCACCATGCGTAACAATACGCAGGTGGCAAACCTGCGTAAACGGACATGCGGCGCGTCTTTTTAGACCGCAGCATGTCCTCGCGTATTGCGGCGACGGTGCGTCGCCGCAACAGAATTAACACAGGGCTATGTAGCCCTGCGCTCTCTCCGGAGGTTTCCGGAGGTGTTCTGAACACCTCCGGAAAGATCGCGCGTCAGAAAGGGGGCGGGGCTTAGACGGAGCGGAATTTCCGCTCCGTCCAAAGCGCTATGGTTCCGGACCGTGGAACCATAGCCTTACTGGGGTTCAGTAATGTCAGCTGTTCCCCTGCTGTGTGAACGGCAAACAGTCCTGCTGCCTCCACCATGTTCTCTTCTCATCCCTGGGTTACAACACCGCCAGTTGTTTCTCGAAGTGCTGTTAGCACAGTTAACACTTGCTCCCGTGTTACTGGGGTTCAGTAATGTCAGCTGTTCCCCTGCTGTGTGAACGGCAAACAGTCCTGCTGCCTCCACCATGTTCTCTTCTCATCCCTGGGTTACAACACCGCCAGTTGTTTCTCGGAAGTGCTGTTAGCACAGTTAACACTTGCTCCTGTGTTACTGGGGTTCAGTAATGTCAGCTGTTCCCCTGCTGTGTGAACGGCAAACAGTCCTGCTGCCTCCACCATGTTCTCTTCTCATCCCTGGGTTACAACACCGCCAGTTGTTTCTCGGAAGTGCTGTTAGCACAGTTAACACTTGCTCCTGTGTTACTGGGGTTCAGTAATGTCAGCTGTTCCCCTGCTGTGTGAACGGCAAACAGTCCTGCTGCCTCCACCATGTTCTCTTCTCATCCCTGGGTTACAACACCGCCAGTTGTTTCTCGGAAGTGCTGTTAGCACAGTTAACACTTGCTCCTGTGTTACTGGGTTCAGTAATGTCAGCTGTTCCCCTGCTGTGTGAACGGCAAACAGTCCTGCTGCCTCCACCATGTTCTCTTCTCATCCCTGGGTTACAACACCGCCAGTTGTTTCTCGAAGTGCTGTTAGCACAGTTAACACTTGCTCCTGTGTTACTGGGGTTCAGTAATGTCAGCTGTTCCCCTGCTGTGTGAACGGCAAAAAGTCCTGCTGCCTCCACCATGTTCTCTTCTCATCCCTGGCTACAACACCGCCAGTTGTTTCTCGGAAGTGCTGTTAGCACAGTTAACACTTGCTCCCGTGTTACTGGGGTTCAGTATGTCCCCCCCCCCCCCCCCCCCCCCCCCCACACCTGTTCAGCTGTTTCCCCTGCTGTGTGAACGGCAAACAGTCCTGCTGCCTCCACCATGTTCTCTTCTCATCCCTGGGTTACAACACCGCCAGTTGTTTCTCGGAAGTGCTGTTAGCACAGTTAACACTTGCTCCTGTGTTACTGGGGTTCAGTAATGTCAGCTGTTCCCCTGCTGTGTGAATGGCAAAAAGTCCTGCTGCCTCCACCCTGTTCTCTTCTCATCCCTGGGCTACAACACCGCCAGTTGTTGCTTGGAAGTGCTGTTAGCACAGTTACACTTGCTCCTGTGTTACTGGGGTTCAGTAATGTCAGCTGTTCCCCTGCTGTGTGAACGCAAAAAGTCCTGCTGCCTCCACCCTGTTCTCTTCTCATCCCTGGGTTACAACACCGCCAGTTGTTCTCGGAAGTGCTGTTAGCACAGTTAACACTTGCTCCTGTGTTACTGGGGTTCAGTAATGTCAGCTGTTCCCCTGCTGTGTGAATGGCAAAAAGTCCTGCTGCCTCCACCCTGTTCTCTTCTCATCCCTGGGCTACAACACCGCCAGTTGTTGCTTGGAAGTGCTGTTAGCACAGTCTACACTTGCTCCTGTGTTACTGGGTTCAGTAATGTCAGCTGTTCCCCTGCTGTGTGAACGGCAAAAAGTCCTGCTGCCTCCACCCTGTTCTCTTCTCATCCCTGGGTTACAACACCGCCAGTTGTTTCTCGGAAGTGCTGTTAGCACAGTTAACACTTGCTCCTGTGTTACTGGGGTTCAGTAATGTCAGCTGTTCCCCTGCTGTGAATGGCAAAAAGTCCTGCTGCCTCCACCCTGTTCTCTTCTCATCCCTGGGCTACAACACCGCCAGTTGTTGCTTGGAAGTGCTGTTAGCACAGTCTACACTTGCTCCTGTGTTACTGGGGTTCAGTAATGTCAGCTGTTCCCCTGCTGTGTGAACGGCAAAAAGTCCTGCTGCCTCCACCCTGTTCTCTTCTCATCCCTGGCTACAACACCGCCAGTTGTTGCTTGGAAGTGCTGTTACACAGTCTAACACTTGCTCCTGTGTTACTGGGTTCAGTAATGTCAGCTGTTCCCCTGCTGTGTGAACGGCAAAAAGTCCTGCTGCCTCCACCCTGTTCTCTTCTCATCCCTGGGTTACAACACCGCCAGTTGTTCTCGGAAGTGCTGTTAGCACAGTTAACACTTGCTCCTGTGTTACTGGGTTCAGTAATGTCAGCTGTTCCCCTGCTGTGTGAATGGCAAAAAGTCCTGCTGCCTCCACCCTGTTCTCTTCTCATCCCTGGGCTACAACACCGCCAGTTGTTGCTTGGAAGTGCTGTTAGCACAGTCTAACACTTGCTCCTGTGTTACTGGGTTCAGTAATGTCAGCTGTTCCCCTGCTGTGTGAACGGCAAAAAGTCCTGCTGCCTCCACCCTGTTCTCTTCTCATCCCTGGGTTACAACACCGCCAGTTGTTTCTCGGAAGTGCTGTTAGCACAGTTAACACTTGCTCCTGTGTTACTGGGGTTCAGTAATGTCAGCTGTTCCCCTGCTGGTGAATGGCAAAAAGTCCTGCTGCCTCCACCCTGTTCTCTTCTCATCCCTGGCTTTCTCTTCTCATCCCTGGGCTACAACACCGCCAGTTGTTTTCGGAAGTGCTGTTAGCACAGTCTACACTTGCTCCTGTGTTACTGGGGTTCAGTAATGTCAGCTGTTCCCCTGCTGTGTGAACGGCAAAAAGTCCTGCTGCCTCACACCTGTTCTCTCTACCCATGGGTTCAACACCGCCAGCTGTTCTCTCGCAAGTGCTGTTAGCACAGTTAACCATTGCTCCGTGTTACTGGGTTCAGTAATGTCGCTGTTCCCTCTGTGTGAACGGAACAGTCCTGCTGCAGCCACCATGTTCTCTTCTCATCCTGGTTACAACACCGCAGTTGTTTCTCGGAAGTGCTGTTAGCACAGTTACACTGTCCTGTGTATGGGGTTCATAATGTCAGCTGTCCCTCCTGTGTGAACGGCAAAACAGTCCTGCTGCCTCGACTTTATTCCTGTACCTTCTGCTACCCATCCGGGTTCCAGTACCGTCAGCTGGTTCTCCGCAGTGCCTTTGGCCTAGGTGCCTCCATGTCGGTATCCGAGTTCCAGCAACGTCTGCTGGTCCTTGGTAGTGCTTTGGAGCACAGGTACCTCCTGCTTAGTAACCGTGTCCCAGTAACGTCAGCTGGTCCTCGGTTGTGCCATTGGCTCTTTTCCTTCTGCTGACCCTCCGGGTTCCACACACAGTCAGCTGGTCCTCGTTACTTTCATTGGCTCTTGTACCTTCTGCTACCCATCCGGGTTCCAGTACCGTCAGCTGGTTCTCCGCAGTGCCTTTGGCCTAGGTGCCTCCATTCGGTATCCGAGTTCCAGCAACGTCTGCTGGTCCTTGGTAGTGCTTTGGAGCACAGGTACCTCCTGCTTAGTAACCGTGTCCCAGTAACGTCAGCTGGTCCTCGGTTGTGCCATTGGCTCTTTTCCTTCTGCTGACCCTCCGGGTTCCAGCACAGTCAGCTGGTCCTCGTTACTTTCATTGGCTCTTGTACCTTCTGCTACCCATCCGGGTTCCAGTACCGTCAGCTGGTTCTCCGCAGTGCCTTTGGCCTAGGTGCCTCCATGTCGGTATCCGAGTTCCAGCAACGTCTGCTGGTCCTTGGTAGTGCTTTGGAGCACAGGTACCTCCTGCTTAGTAACCGTGTCCCAGTAACGTCAGCTGGTCCTCGGTTGTGCCATTGGCTCTTTTCCTTCTGCTGACCCTCCGGGTTCCAGCACAGTCAGCTGGTCCTCGTTACTTTCATTGGCTCTTGTACCTTCTGCTACCCATCCGGGTTCCAGTACCGTCAGCTGGTTCTCCGCAGTGCCTTTGGCCTAGGTGCCTCCATGTCGGTATCCGAGTTCCAGCAACGTCTGCTGGTCCTTGGTAGTGCTTTGGAGCACAGGTACCTCCTGCTTAGTAACCGTGTCCCAGTAACGTCAGCTGGTCCTCGGTTGTGCCATTGGCTCTTTTCCTTCTGCTGACCCTCCGGGTTCCAGCACAGTCAGCTGGTCCTCGTTACTTCCATTGGCTTTTGTACCATCACCAACAGGACAAAGAAGGTTAAGACAAACTACAAGATACAGAACAAGAGACAGAAGAACAATAAGCAGAAGATCAAAAAGCAGAAGAACATTAAGTATAAGACCAAAATGAAGAGCAAAATATATGCTCTAAATTCTAAGCAGAAGAAGACTAAGCAGTGTATGGGGGTGAGTCCGTTCCTCCTCGTGGTGCCCCTGGAAAATGCCTGATGCTGCTGCAGGCTAAACTGAACGCGGACAAATACTGTTGTAATTAAAATCTTTCGTGACAGCAAGAACGGAAGGATGAAAATTCAGAGTTTTACAGATTACAAGTACAGGAATGTCTGTCACAAATAAGAATATGATGAAAAGGATGAATAGGAAGAAGATGAAGAAGTAGAATATGAAGAATAATAACTGTTTAATAAGAACAATATAAGTAATGTTAACAAAAAGATGAATAGCAAGAAGTTTTAGAAGATTAAGAAGGTGAAGATGAAAAATAATTTGATGAGAAAGATGATGCTGCTGAAGATTATGAAGGAGAAAGTGTGTGAAAAGTTAAAAAGGTGAAGAGCATGGAAGTTGTGAAACAGACATATTTGACAAAATAGAAAAAAGGTTAACAACATTGTCAATTTCTTCGTCAATCCAAACGTATTTCAAAAAAAGAAATATTAATGCTATTCCATTGCATTGTGTTAAACATCTATGCCTTTAATGTCTCCTCAACCTCCCCCAATAAATTCTACATTACTCTTTGTTGTTTTCCTTCATGTACAATTAACCAACAAGGCAAGAATGGTTTTTTTTAATTCCGATATTTTGTTCCCATAGACTTACATTGTATTTCCGGTATCGGTATCGCCGATATTTTTTGTGTATCGGCGATACCATTCCGATTCCGATACTTTTGGATATCGGAAAGTATCGCTCAACTCTACTCCTGACAAAGCATCTTGGTGCGGCGATACACGTTGAGCATCCCTGACGCCTCCTCCTCGTCTCAGACTATGGCTGGCTAAACGTAATCTTTTTTTGCTTATTGGTTGATGATACTATTTTTTTTTTTTTTTTTTTACTATTTTTCTACCATACATGGTTTTCTATCTTGACCAATATCACCACTGGCGTTTTTTTCTTTTCTTATTCTTGCATCATCCCTTTTAAGCTCTGATACATCATATATATCACACATCCATTCTTCAAATATTTTTGAATTGTATTACGTTATTATTGGGGGTATTGTTATTTTGGTTTGAGGACGTGGTTTATTCTTCATTATCTTGGGCTGAGATATGTTATCATAGACACCTTTGGTATTATATTTGTTGTCTTTTTCATAATAAAGTCTAATTTTTGGGATGTGCAGTCTTCCTTTTGGTTTTCCATTGGTTGATTTTATATGCTCACCTGGCCCACCGTTATGTCTTTCTTCCCATATCACTTCTTTTAACATGACCATTTTTTAGAAACCTGAAATGATTCCAGGCGTTCAAAAGCCGGAACATATACACAGCAAGTCATGTTTACGTAGAACTGCTTATTTTCATTCTTTTTTTTTTTTTATAGGTTTTTCAGGTAGTGGTTTATAAGAAAGATTTCGCAATGGATCTTCTAAAAAAAAATTCTACGTGAGCAGAAAACTGTTTTTTTAGAAGTTTTGAGTTTCACCCACTGTCACGATCCGGACGTTCTGCACCTTGCATTAAGACGCAAGCAGGGAGACAAAACAGCAGACGGAGCCTGATAAAGAACATTTTTATTGGATCGAGTGAAGTTCTGAAAACCAGAAGTTAAACATTTTAGGTTCAGGATTATAAATAAGGGAACTTGTAAATAAAGATTTTTTTTTTCCACGGCAAGAAACGTTTAAGGAAACGACATTCCATTGGAAAGTACATTGGCAGACCGCTCGCTGTCCAAAACGTAGTGTACAGTATAACAACCAATTATAAATAGCATCTTATGTAAAATACAGCTGTGCACATCTTTAGAAAAATACCAACATTTTCTATTTCAGCTTTGTTTTTATAAAAGCCTATAAATCGTACATAGAAACGTAGCCAACATGCTTCTTAGTGGTTTATTACCCAATATTATCTTCAAGAAAAAAAATAAGGGGGCAACATTTATAGCAAGGTTTCAGTAAGAAATGTAGAATCCCCGTGAAAGAGGCGTCTGAGCTATACAGGAGGCAACCAAGTTCTCAAATATATTTACACATACAAAAGTTTAAATAACAATTTAGTGTCTTCTTCGTTACTCTGTAGCTAAAACTAGAGAACAATATGTTAATAAATATACAGTGTTGTTTATTACAGGCAATCACACAAAATTGGTGAGAAGAAATATATAAATATAAAAAATATGCATCCTATCTGGAGATGAAAGGGGTAAGCTATCTTCAGGGGACACAGCTTAATATTTGGAAATTGAAAAGTTTTCCAATTGATTTTCTGTATTGATTTCTCACGGGTTTCGATACCTCTGTTTGCTGTGATTTCATAGAATACTTCATTGCTGTTTTTTAGGTCAGTGTTCCCCAACTCCAGTCCTCAAGGCCCACCAACAGATCATGTTTTCAGGATTTCCTCTGTTTTGCACAGGTGATACAATTATCACCTGGGCAATACTAAGGAAATCCTGAAAACATGACCTGTTGGTGGGCCTTGAGGACTGGAGTTGGGGAACCCTGTTTTAGGTGATAAAAATGAATGGCTCTTAGTGAATGACAGCAAGCAGGGATCTTAAAGAGGTTTTCCCACCCTTGTTTCCGAAGTGGCCAGATGGAAGACATGGTTGTAAATGTAAATAAAAGAAGCATTACTTACCTCTCGAAACCCTCGTCGCAGTTCCCATGGTTTATGAGGTCCTGTTCTTACAAATTATAAGAAAGACCAGCAGCATTGTCCTTTTGAAAGAACTGTGTTCCTGAGGAAGAGTCTTGTGGTCCAGACCAATTTGACCTTAGAACCTCAGCACCACAAAAAAACAGATCTTGTCGATGGGACGGTCTTTATCAAGGACATCTGTTGAGATTTACGTTATTGCTATACTAGATTTCTGCCTACCTGCACCCACAACGGATGTTCTTGACCAAGACCGTCCCTGATCGAAACGTTAGACAACATCTGTTTTTGACTCCTTGCCAGATCAAAATAAATTTACACTGCAGCAAGACCCACAGTCTCATTTCATTTTCTTTTGTGGTGCGCTGAGGTCCCAACCTCAATTAGTCCTGGTCATACAGTCATCTCATCACTAAGGCCGTTCATTGGCTGCAGAATCAGGTTCCTGATGAACAGGACATCTCTTCTAATCCCAAGGGAGATGATGGAAGGAGTTATACGAGGGTTCAGTAGAGGTAAATAATTCTTATTTTTTTGCTTTTACAACCATCATTATCCTCTGGCTACTTTGGAAACATGGTGGAAAGTTCCTTTAAAAAACCTGATACTAAAATTCTGTAACTATTTATTACCCCTTTAACACTGCTTCCTTTCTTATTCTCGATGCCTTCACACCATTCTTATATATGACACATCAAAGGATAGCGAACAGCAGGAACTCAGCTTTGCATTAAGCCATGCAGACTACTTCAGTTTGTTACAGATAAACCCAAAGATCAAAAATTAGGAAACACTCTTCATGAAGATAGAGGTTATCTTAGATCCAAGCTCTTTTCTGAATAATAGTTTAACGTGAAAATATTTCCCTGGCTTACAAAAAAAATAAATAAGAAAACCCTCAAATTAAATTAAAAAAAAGCCCACAACATATTCTATAAATCATGCTCTGACATATAAAAAATATTATATGTGCTCTGTAGTGAAGCCTGGACTTAGAAATCCATTTAAGACACTAAAGAGGGCGCTCTATCAATAATGTTAGCGGGTGACTCCCACTTCAGGTAAAAGTACAAGTAGGCAGATCTTACAGCCACACGCTCCATCACCTTCTGGTCCATTGCTCAGGTATCACCAGCAGATCCTCCACGACTGCAGTCTGCATACATTTTACAACACTGCAATCCTACCAGACGTCGGGTAAGGAGAGAAGCGAGCGCGCACTAGATAGTACGTCATTGTGGTGGCACATGTTCAGCACTCATGTCTGTGCATGATACTCGCTGGGCATTACCATGTTACCTCATCTACTGTCTTGCTCAACATGCAGCTTAATCTCACATCGGTGGGGGAGTAACAAACCCATTCATAGGTTTGGCAAACAAAGGCAGATCCTGAATGATGCGACGTTGAAGAAAACCAAGCTTGGCTGACAGGAGGTAAAGTTGCACACCAGTTTCCGAGCACTGGTGTCACTATAATCTAGCAACTGGAAGGGGTCAAAATACATTGACATAAGCTGAACAGAAAAAAATACTTAGACCTAGGCAGAACAAACCAAAATATTTAGACCTAAGCTGAACAGATCAAAATACTTAGACCTAAGCTGAACAGATCAAAATATTTAGACCTAAGCTGAACGGACCAAACTACTTAAATCTAAGCTGAACGGACCAAACTACTTAAATCTAAGCTGAACATACGAAAATACTTAGACCTAAGCAGAACATATCTTAATACTTTGCCACCACCAATGTCAGGCCTGAGATAACTCCCTTTATCTTACCCATATCTTGGATCCATAGTATGTCACCCATAAACTGCTGTGGGCTCATTCTTTACCGTATACAAGCCGGGGTGATGGTGCACCATAGCAAGTTGTATTATGGAGGCATTTTCCCCTAAAGGCATTAAGAGGTCATTTTGTGCCTCAAATTCTTCATACAACCTACAGGGTATATGCATAAAGCTGCACGCAGCGGACCAGGAATCTGCCAGTAACAATAGGACACAGAAAGCTAAAGGGGTTGTCCGGCACAGCTCACTTCCACATCGGAGGAGTTGTGCCAATAAGGTTATGACCCCATATACCAGCCAGGATGTGCGCAGGGATCGTGCATGTGTCCTTCATTAGAACTGTGCACAACACCTGCCAATCGCTTATCAGGGTTGTAACGTCATCGGCACAACTCTTCTCCGACGTGGAGGTGAGCGGTGCAGCCACCCATTTCATGGAACACATAGCTGTGAAATTGGCCTCTTTTCATATTATATCTGAAGGAGAGGAACATTGAAATCAAATTTCATTGACGTCTAGCTATCACTACTTCTAGCACCAGCAATTGTGATTGGCATCAATGCAAACTTTAATTTATACTTAAACTAATGTACTATTCTGGCTTTAGTATGTATTATATTACCAGGGAGAACGTCATGTAAATATATATAATATCAAAGGACAAATCTTTGTGCAATAGGAAACTGACAAAAATAGTATTCATCTAACCTTATACTAAAAAAAATACATTTTAAAATTGTTTTCACCAACTTGCAATTTATATTTAAATATATATGTATATGTTTGTGTGCGAATTTCTACAGATTTCTGTACATTGTCTAATGTGTACGGACTGGAAAAAAAAATACAGTATTTTTCATTAAAATGTTAAATACTCATGGCTACATTCTTATACTTTTTATATAATCCCTCTTAAAAAAAATAATAGTTTCATAAACTAAAACTTTGCATTTCAATAAAGATTCATCTTAAAATAAACTCATCAGAACAGACGAACCAATCTTTGTGCCTTCAAATAAATAATGTATTCACGGTGTGTAGGTATGCATTCATAGAGAAGTATATATATATATATATTATATAATATATTATGTATGCAGGCGTGTACAAGTAAGATTACAATGTAGGAGCCAGCCTGGTTTCTCTTAGACTACAAGCATGGAAGCAAATTTGTCAACCTGAATTATACATTGCGAGAAACACTTAAGTGTTAAGAGTCTGTGGCTCCGGGGATCTGTCCAGCCCTTAGTTATGTACATATCCATACATATATAGACAGTGCACTGTACCCTGACGTACGTTCAGAAAACTAACACGCAAAAAAAAAAAATAGTAAAAAAAATTCAATAAATTAAAGCGGACACACTGTGAAGCGTTGCCAGTGCACAGCGGAGGCAGATCTGTTGTATCCTCAACCAATACCCATAAAAAAAACTGTATGAGAATACCCCGAGCTCTGGGTGTAGGGAACGCTGCTTCTCTTCACACGGTAGCGCGTCTTCACTGTGCAAAGACAAAGAAGCATTTTCAAAAATTGCAAAAATTTAGAAAAATAAAAAAAAAAATTGTGAAAAACTGCAACGGATGTAAATTTGCAGATTTTATTATCTATTGAAGAGGCTTTCGTCCCTGATTCTCCCCCGGTACTGGGGCAAGTAATTATGGCTATCTGTAAGGAATACAGGATCATGGAGATTAGCCTCTATGCACAAGCAAATGAAATACTATCTTCCATGGCTGCAGGAGATGTTAAGAGCAGCAGGTAATGGAATAAGACTGGTGAGTGATGCTGCAAACTATTTCTTCTGAGATAGGAGAAAACTTTGGAACTGCATCCACAGCAACTGAATCCTCCGGCACATTCCTCTGGCAGTCATTTTCCCTATCTCCTCGCTATAAACGTCAGGCGGCAAAATAGTAAGGCAGCTGTTAGCTTCCATCAACGGACAGTGCCGGCCTGGTGGTGGCCGGTGGCCGCCTTCACCGACTAGGCTGTTACAGCAGGTTGTGTTTTGCCTTCTGACACGGTGACTGGCCTACCTTTCTGTGGAATTCAAGACTGGTAAATGACCACCCAACAGTCACATAGGCCCCGCAGGTCACATACATACACATTTTTTTTTTTTTTTTTTTTTTTTTTTTTTTTTAAGTAATTGATCTTGCTTCCAAAAGTTCAAGCCTTCTCTTTCCCGTACCATGACAGAACAGGTGCCAGCTTATGACACTGATAACAGGAACTGCGTGCCAACATCTCTCGCTGTCCAGACGTCACTACAACAAATACAAAAAAACAAAACAAGTGAACATCAGGTTAAAGAATTATAAGAGTAAATTTACCCCTTTGTATCATTTTACGTGTACACAAATAATTTATATAAAATGTGTCAACATTTTTTCTCCAGAGCTGCAATTATAATTCTGCATTCCACGCCAATCCCCTGTACAGTAATTTGAGTTCTGAACTGACTGAGCTACTAAAGTCATAATGGACTATAAAAAGACATAAATAGGCTCAGCATGCATTTACTGCACCCATCTGGGAAAGGACACGACGAAGAGGAAAGTTATTACCTGTACCAGAATCCAATCAGGTGAGAAAATGAACAAAAAGAATTGCCAAACCCACGTTTAGAAGCATAACCAGGGCAATCATAACCGAATTGGGCCCCTGAAAAGAAAGAGATCATTATTTATAGAAACACTGTCCATGTCAATCATATAAAAGACAAAATTACAAAAGCCACAACAACATTAGCATAAAGTACACTGGCCCGATATTAAGCTGCAAACGGCATTTTACATTTTAACCATCTAGTGGGGATCTGTCAGCAGTCTGACTGAAGGGGCTGTGGTGCTCCAATGAGTGCTGTATCCCCTTCATTGTTTACGATACACAGAACCAAACTGATAGGGGCTGTGCCTGGTGCTGCAGCTCCAAACTGCTAGTGGCCATGTCTGGTACAGCAACTTAAAACATTTGGTATGGGCTGTGTCTGGTATTGAACCTCCAGACGTTTGGTAGTGGCCGTGCCTGGTACTGTAGCTCCAGATACTTGGTAGTGGCCGTTCCTGGTACTGCAGCTCCAGATACTTGGTAGTGGCCATTCCTGGTACTGCAGCTCCAGACACTTGGTAGTGGCCGTTCCTGGTACTGCAGCTCCAGACATTTGGTAGTGGCCGTGCCTGGTACTTCAGACATTTGGTAAAGTATGGAGCTGCGCCTGGGAAGCAACAAAGGACTCCGATTACCATGAATTTGTTACCAAGTTCTGCACATACACAATACGGTACAAATGACTAAGAACACAGGAGCCTATAGGTGATAGTATATTCACTACCATATATCAGGCATTTGTTGTGAAAACCGTACATTGCAAAAAACCAATGTGAATAGACCCTGACAATATCTGCACATGATGTCCCTTAATTCTCCGCATTTGTGAAATTTATTTAAAGTCAGGCAAGTTTTCGGCGGTCCTTCACCCATCATGTCTTCAATAACCACATAACCTAGTGGATAGAATACTGCGCCCTGGCAGCCTTGGTCCGGAGCGGACACCAGTTCAGCTTCTCTTGCTGGGCAGGGCGTCAGGTTCGGCGTCACACGCTTTATTCATTTACCTGCGATCTCTGGCTCCACCAACACAACAGAAAGAAAGTGGAAAATGAGAAATGTCGTGTAACGCGGCACATAAAGGCGTCTTATTAGATCCTCAGTAATCTCCTTTAAGACATGAATAACAAGCAGCTCGCCAGCGGTGAAGGAGTAATCACAACTCCGCAGGATGGCACTTTTGTTCTGCTACTATTCATACCTCCACCGCTAACCCGTTATGGGGGCTACAAACCGCACTGTGCCGTTTTCTGCCTGTCCACTCCCTGCCGGCCACCATCAGAGAGCCAGCCATTCATTCTCAGCCACGTGTAGTCTATAGATGTGATGTCAGTGGCCCCGAGAGATCGCCATGCGGATATGCAGCCCTCTGCTCCTTACTGTGTAGTCACATTACGTTCTGTAATGGTCTTTTAGTTTCGGAGCCTGGCAGGTGGCAGCCTTTCATCTCTGAGGGACGTGAAAGCACAGAGATGGGGCTGGTGGTCCTCACCGAGCCATCACCCGGCTTGTAGCAATGCTATGGCTCCAGCCGCTGTAGGAACAGGTTCTTTGTAAGGTATAAAAATAAGGATATAATGATTTTTAAAGCTATATCACTTAGATACATGTACTAGGGATGGAGAACCTCCATGTATGCCACATTTCCCATGCAGTTGATGGTAAATAATAATATGGTTACTAGTCAATAGAATGCGCCATAAACATTCACTGGCAGATCTGACCCCTATGACTCCCAATGATTGATTGCCAAAAGAAGAGCTCTGGTGCATAGACTATAATGGGCTACAGTAATGATTGTAAGGTGAAGTGTCAGCAGTATCCCAGCAGATGGTCCCACATGCTTCATCCAGATTGTTTTTTTACTAATTAGAACCTGTTACTGGAACATATTTTGTTCTCTAATCTCTTTATTTTCTGTGGATTTTTTTATTCTGTTTTTTTTTTTGTAGACGATTATGGGGAAAGCCATCCTAAGAACGGCCTGTTAACAGCATTCAGAGAAATGCTTTCTAGCAGCCACATAGAGCATAGACAACAACAGTCAGCATCTGACTCACTGACTAGGAGAGTCATCTAGGCATGCTCTGTGATCTGTGCAGAGGTCACTGTGCAGAGAAGGGGAGATGAACCCTGGCGATCACCTGTTAGGAATGGTGGATCCTGTGCTATGTACTGTAAATAGGGCAGTATCTGTCACGGTAATCCTGTCTGTGATAATGAAACTGATGAAAATAGATTTCTACACGAAGTATGAGCCTAATATCAGGTTTACTAACTATTTGTGGACATGTTAAACATGTTCTTGTTCCAAGTTCTGCTTTTTTGTGACAG
>JARQOD010000006.1:374902987-374964450 GCA_033576555.1 Oophaga sylvatica
TTGTCTCTCATCTAAGAGAATCTGGCCGATTATAATAATCACAGTCTGATCAGTGTGTGATTGTAATGTAATCTAATTTTTTCAGATGATGTGAAGATTAGTGTTGAGCGATATTGCTCGATATCTAAAAATATCGTATCGAAATTGTATCGCCGATAGCACTAAATATCGTCGATATCCGATTCTGATATCGGAAGTCCAATGTAAGTCTATGGGAACAAAATACCGCAACTAAAAAAAACCTTTATTTCCTTGTAAACACTAAATATATACACACATAGAATACATATACATATATATATATATATATATATATATATACACACATGTCATTGTGACATATATAAATATATGTATATTTATACACTAAATATCGTCGATATCCGATTCTGATACCGGAAGTCCAATGTAAGTCTATGGGAACAAAATATCGCAACTAAAAAAACCTTTATTTCCTTGTAAACACTAAATATACACACATAGAATACATATATATATATACATGTCCTTGTGACATATATATACATATATGTATAGTTTATACACTTCTACATAGTAAAATATCCTCTGATTCAATTGCCGGGTAAAACCGGCTTCTGTGAAAAGACAGAAGCACCCAACATGAAATGACACTTGGTGTACATAGGGTTAACCATGTCTTTTCATGTCGTTTGAAATCTGATTTGCACAAACAATTACATCAGTCTATGTGTGCAAAATTTCACACCTGTAGAGGTTAATTAAAGGTGTAAATTTGTTGTAAAAAAACGACTTTTTTGCTACGAATTTACACCTTTAATTAACCCCTACAGGTGTGAAATTTTGCACACTTACACTCATGTAATTGTTTGTGCAAATCAGATATCAAACTACATGAAAAGACATGGTTAACTCTATGTAAACCAAGTGTCATTTCATGTCGGGTTCTGCATTTTCACAAAAGCCGGCAATTGAATTAGCGGCTATTATACTATGTAGAAGTGTATGAACTATATAAATATATATATATGTGTCACAAATTCAATGACATGTATATATATATATATGAGGTGTAAAATTGCTGAAAAAAAATGCGTGGGCACCCGCCCTATTTTCGCAACCAGACAGACAAAGCCAGTGAGTGGGGGCAGATAATAGCCCAGAGAGGGACCATTATTTTTGCCCCCCCCCCCCCCGGCTACTAACATCTGCCCCCAGACACCCCAGAAAGGGCAAATCTCTAATTAGATTTGCCCTTTCTGGCACTTTGCCCGTCTATTCCCATTGCCCTGTAGCGGTGGCGAATGGGTTAATAAGGGGTTAAAATGACCTTGCAATTGAAAGGTCACTTTAAGCCAGGTTAATAATTGAGAGCTGTCAATCAGACAACTATCAATTATTAATCCTATTGTATGAAAGAAAAATCAAACACACACACTTTAATAAAAAAGAAGTTTAATGAAATAATCACAGTTTTTGACCATATTTATTAACCTGCTAAAACCATTTCCTGTAATAAAAATAAAATAATAAAGCAAAATTATTCTTACCAATCCGATGTACAGTCAGGTCCCACGGTGTAATCCATCAGAAAGGGTTAATGTTTACTGCAGGGACCGCAGCTAATGCTGCAGCCTCACAGTAAACCCCCAAATGAATGAGTTCCTCTCCTGGCTGACAGGAGAGGAAGTGGAAAGCTTAATTGATTGCTTTCCACTTTCACTTCAGGTCAGCCAGGGACACAATCAGTGACGTCAGAGGGAACTAGTTAACAAAAATAGGGGATCCCCTCGAAAAAAAATGGCGTGGGGTCCCCCCTATTTTTGTTAACCAGCCAGATGAAGCAGACCGCTGAGGCCTGGTTTTTCAGGCTGGTAAGGATCCAATATCCATGGACCTTGCAAGCCTGATAATACCAGGCCACAGCAGTCTGCATATCTTGGCTGATTAACAAAAATAGGGGATCCCCTCGAAAAAAATTGGCGTGGGGTCCCCCCTATTTTTGTTAACCAGCCAGATGAAGCAGACCGCTGAGGATCCAATATCCATGGACCTTGCAAGCCTGATAATACCAGGCCACAGCAGTCTGCTTAGCTTGGCTGGTTAACAAAAATAGGGGATCCCCTCGAAAAAAAAACGGCGTAGGGGTCCCCCAATTTTTGTTAACCAGCCAAGTAAAATGCAGACTGCTGCGGCCTGGTATTAAAAGACTGTCAAGGCCCATGGATTTTGGCCCTCAACAGCCTGATAATACCAGGCTACAGCAGCCCCACATTTGGCGCATCAAAAGATGTGCCAATTGTGGCACTTTACCCGGCTCTTCCCACTTGCCCTGTAGCGGTGGCAAGCGGGGTAATAAGGGGTTAATGTCACTGTTGATTGCACGGTGACAATAAGCCCGGTTAATAATGGAGAGGCGTCAATAAGACACCGATCCATTATTAATCCCAAAGTTATTAAATGCATAAAAAAAAGACAAAGCAAGAAAAAAGTATTTTAATGAAATAAAAGAGACAACACAGTTTTCATTTTTTATTGTACTCTCATTCCTGCGACGCCATCGATCTCCTGTAAAAAAAGAAAAAAAACAAACCAACAGTATACCACCTGTCCGACGCAGTCCATAGTAACGACAGTCCCACGACGATCCAGCTCTGCTACATCGCAATGACAGGCAGAGCCTGTCATCGCGACGCAGCACAGCTGATTACCTGCTTCCCCGGCGGTGACGTCATCGGACTGACTGCTTTACGGCCGGGATTACCCAGCAGTCACTGCAGTTATCGCGAGAAACTGCATGTGACCGCCGGGGAGAAGAGGATGGCGGCCATGAAGCAGTCCAGGACGTGACCGCCGGAGATCTTCTGCCAGGTAAGTGCCGCTGACTCCTGACAGACCCGACCGACGGACACTGACAGTGACAGACCCGACCGACGGACACAGACAGTGACAGTGACAAATCCGATTCCGGTATTCGATAAGACGAAAATATCGAAACGAATTATCGAAAGGCCGATAGAGCTAATATCGGCCGATAGCCGATATTTACATTATCGTATCGCTCAACACTAGTGAAGATGTAAAAAAAAAAAAAAAATGTCTCTATGTTCTCCATTCAATCGGACTGCACTCAGAGATCATCCGAGTGCAGTCCAATGTTTTCGAATGTCTCATTGACTTGCACGGCTGAGTGCGATTGATAATTGGATCCATCTCGGGAACGCAACTTTTTTTTCCCTCTGATCGGCTCAGTCCGAGGAAAAAAAAAACTCGGACGTGTGCACGGCCCCCTATAAAACAACATCGGGCCAAGTGTGATACGATGTTTTGTTGAATCACACTAGGAACAAAAATATGGTCATGTGCACGAGCCCTTACGAGCATTTCCACCTACAACCCCCTGGATTACGAGGCACGGGTATTCTAGTATAATCTATTTTGCAGTTTTTGCACTCCCTGTATAACGCAGAGATCCCTAATTTTGTACCATGGAAGCAACATTCATTGCGCAAATGGATTAAATGTGGAGATCAGGAAAGCGTAAACACTTCCATGCAAATATTTCAGTGTAAAGCCCGGGTCTCACATAGCGATACACCAGCGATCCCGACAACGATCAGGCAGCGATCAGTACAAGCGACACTGCGGGTAACATCGCTTAGTTACCCGCAGTGTACGTTGGATACCAGCGCCCTGATGCAGGGAGCTGGTAACCAAGGTACACATCGGGTTTCCAGGCGCTGCGCGGTGCCTGGAAACCCGCTGTGTACGTTGGTTACCAGCTCCCTGCATCAGGGCGCTGGTATCCAAGGTACACAGCGGGTTTCTAGGCACAGCCCCGCACCTGGAAACCCGCTGTGTACCTTGGTTACCAGCGGATCGCTGGTCTCCCCGCCTGTCACACGCAGCGATGCGTGCCTGTCAGCGGGAGACCAGCGATCAAAAAAATGTCCAGGACATTCAGCGACGATCAGCGATACTCAGCAGGGGGCTGATCGTCGCTGAATGTCACACACAGCGATATCGCTGGTGAGCTCGCTGCTGCGTCACAAAACTAGTGACTCAGCAGCAATCTCGCTAGTGAGATCGCTGTGTGAGACGGGGGCTTAAAGTAGCAGTTCCCAATGCAAAATGGCCTTGGTTGGAGGTAAGGATACGTCTACAAAATTGGCAATTTCCTGTCTACATGGTTAGACCTAATGGCTCCTCTGGTGACCCACAGGTGGGCACTGGATGGGGACCACTGGTACATGGTGTGTACCCAAGGGTGACGACTACCATGTTGTCACCTAATTTTCCATTTATTTCACACAAGTCTGTAAAGAGCGATAACTACCACAAAGGCATAGGAGCACGAGGCGAGCTGTCACAGACCCCAGGGTTACTGACCGCTGTGCAATAGTTTTTTGGATTTTTTTCTTATGCGCTACATAAAAATTGTTATGAAGGTGTACATGAAATGTATTTCAATGGTTTGCCCCCTTCATCAGGCCCAGATCGTGATAGGAGGTCGCAGCTCTGAAACTTGTCATCAAGGACCCTGCTATAGAGAAGGAAAGGAAATTCACATTCTTCAGCCTCCATTATCCCTTACAGACTTGTTCACACATAAAACGCTGCGTATCTTTCCACGGCAAAATCATGAAAGAAAAACGCAGCGTTGTACGGTACCAGCAAAGTGAACGAGACTGCTGAAATCTCATGCACACGCTGCCTATTTCTCCTCGTGGATTTGAACCAAACTTTTTCAAATTTGCAGCACGTCGCCTCTTAGGTCTTGTTCACACGATGTGCTTTTTTTTTCTGCAGAAAACAAAAATGCAGCATTTTACTGAGTGAAAGTCAGCTTGTCATTTCTTTCAAAACTGAAGGAAAAAAAAAAAAAAAAGCAGGAAAAAGGTGTGCATTTTACACAGCAGAGAGACATGCTTTTTGTGTAGGAACGTCTGCCATAAATCCTTAACGTGCGCACCCCTGCCCTTCAGAGTTTTCGTAGCGTTCTTCACCCATTTAAGTGAATGAGAAATAAACGCAAGTAAAATTGCATCATTTGTGCGTCAAAAACGCAAGTATTTCACGGATGAGTTTTTCTTGCAGAAAAACCTGCAGCAAATACCCAACGTGTGCACACAGCCGTAAGATATTCTTGAAGAATTGCGGTAGGGTAACGCAGTAACCTGGGACCTTTCGGCAGTATCTCGCCTTACTACTTCCATCCATCTGTAGAAACCCCTAGTCCACACTTTGCTAGAACATACTATTGTAGGGAAGAGGATTGGGAAGTTACCAAACTTTCCGTTATCCAGTGCTTAATCTTCCATCCATGAGTGATCGCACAGGGAACTTCCGCTATTAGAAGGGTCTCCTCGCACACAGCATTTCACTGTACCTGTTATTCTCTGCACCTGTCCATTCAGGACCACAAATCCTCAGAATTGGCACAGACCTGCCATAGGGACGTGGTTTCGGGAAGGTGTGAGTCACGGCCTGTGCCAGCCGATCGCGTTCCTGTGAATACTACAGACATGCCAGGTCCTTTGATGTGGGCGAGGGGGATAGTACAAGGCATAGGAGAAGGGATAAAAGTCCATTTTCCTCTGCTCGCTGGATGTGATAATGCACTAGTCACATCACCAGGGCACTGCCGAGGGGGATGGAAAGATCAAAAACAATCTTTTGGAACAGTTGTCTGAAAATCTGTGTCTCTTCAGAAACAACCCACAGAGAAAGGAGGTGACGTCTTCCACCGAGGAAAGAAAATCTGCAGAAATCTGTTGCACAGCTCTCAGGAAGGCGCTACGCTCCTACAGACTATCGCAACTAAACAGCTTTATCTACAGTAACAACACGCTGTCTACAGTATATCATAAAGTGTTATACCCTGCTTACCTGGAATGTTCACTATACAAAATATATTATTCCTGGTTATACGGGAAAAATTAGATCCTGGAGGATTTACAGGAATTAAAGAAGCACTCCTCCTCCTCTTCCTCCTATCAAAATGTTTATCCTCTTAATATATTGCAATCATCATATTATATAGCACTGTGTACTTACAATTGAAAAAACTCAAATCAATAAAAGGGATGTACATTGAAGCAAGCACCAAAAAGAAAAAAATCCCTAAAATATACCTTTTAATTAATCAATTAAAATCCGAAAAAGACACAAAAAAAGTAATGGGGGTCCAAAGTAATATGTATGAATTCAAAAAGACAAAATAGTAAAAATAAATCCATTAGGGGATTTTGTTTGTTTTTCAAGTGTTTTGTATTTGTGGGATTTTCTGTGTATCCCCTTTAAGTTATAGGGGTGTCTAGGGTTACAGACGTTGAGCGGGGGCGCCACATCGTCTACAACTAGGGTGCCAACCTCCGCGGTCAGGAAGGGGCGTACTAGGGCCCATTAGAGTGAGCATAGTCTCCCCTTGCATATTTTTACTATTTTGTCTTTTTGAATTCATACATATTACTTTGAACCCTTTACTTTTTTTTGTGTCTTTATTGGATTTTAATTGATTAATTAAAAGGTATATTTTAGGGATTTTTTTTTCTTTTTTGGCACTTACAATTGCTCATTTTGCCCTTCTACCCAGATAAAACTTCTCTTTTCCATTAGATCTTTGAAATCACGTGATTAAGAACAGACTAGCTGAATCCTTCTAAGCTCTATATAGAAACAGGAGGTCAATTTTCCTTGTGTGAGTCATCAGTCACTGCAAAAGTCAATGGTAGAGGGAGGAGCTGAGTCAGGAGATGAAGAGGGGAATGAATTAAACAGGGACAAGTAACTTTCTGTTTCTACATAGAGCAGAGAAAAGAGAAGAATTATCTGGGTAGAAGGGAATAATGAGCAATTGTAAGTACACAGGGCTATATAATAGGATGAATGCTATTAATAAACTTTGAATGAAGGAGTGCTTCTTTAAGATTGTCAACCAACCCCCTTAGGTTGGAGCTACGCGGCAACTTTGTCTGCCACACTTGTCGCGCTACCAGGGTTCGCTTGGTTCAACTACTACACCTCAGCTCAATATAAGTAAATGAGGTCTCCTTGCGACCCCAAGGATACTGCGACATGCAAGTCACAAAAACCTCAATGAGGTCGGACTTCTTATGACTTGCTTGTCTCAGTCACAGTACCTTCGAGGTCGCAAAGTGGCCCCAGTCACTTGTATTGAGCCATAAAGAGCTGCGCCGATCAAACCTTGGTTGCGAGCAGCGTTTCGGACAAAGTTACCGTGTAACCCCAGCCTTAAGGATGTGGTATAGTTTGGGCTTTAGAGGGATATGACTATCTTATGTTAGAGGCAGGGCTCACCATTACGCAGCCTTCTTTCTACTCATTCTCCGGACCATTTAAGGGAACCTGTCAGGTCTGATGATGCCATTAACCTGCAAATACGGGGTTAATTTGGAAATTAATAATGTTATGAAAGTGCCTGGCCACAGTACTAAAAGTGCAGCACCCGGGAGAAGATGAACTTTATTTCTCCTGGTAGCCGCCGGCTTTCAGTCATGCCTGATGCACTCAAATCATTTTCCATAGGGACCAATGGGCTGTGTAAATAAAAAAAAAAAAAAAAATGCATGCTCAAGTCTGGTTCAAAAATAGTACCTCTTACTGGTACAACACACGAGAAAATAACTTACTTCATATGGAAATGAGAAGTTTGCTGTAGACGCTAAGTCCCCTACAACACAGTATTCTCCATTTAAAATGCATTTTGGGGTGACGGACTCCCTTTAAAAGGTGTTTTCCTGTCCTGGTATTGATGATCTATCTTCAAACTATTGTATGAAAGGTTCTACCTTCATGGTAAACGTGGTGTTTTGGCCAGCAGCTGAGCCTATCCTGGACATTGGCTAGGAACTGGTGCAGCTGCCAGACGGTGGGCTTCATTGCTCAGAAGTAATCAGCAGCAATGGGAGGGCGTACGAGGATGCACCGTGAGCACTTCCGCTCCCTGTATCTATCTCAGGGGAGAATGGCCTCAGTTCCCAGGACCTGATACAGTAAATAGAACGAATGGAGAACGATGCACCAACAATTTATACTGCAGGGAAGATACAAATACTTACTAAGCTTACTTTAATAAGGTCAAACAGTCCCTCTAAATATCAGAAATTCCCATTGAAATGAGTTTTAGGTATATGTGAGCACAACAGATTATTCTCCTGGCACAAGTTTATCTATGACACCAACTGCTGACTGATAACCTAAAAGACAGGAATAAGCCTAAACAGGAAATCACAAAGCAACCATCTGATTCTTTTACATTTCAGGAGACGTAAATTAGTACCGGGCTCTGTTCACATCAGTCCGAATCATTTATATTCTGCTTAGACATAGGAGCAAAACAGCAAAATTATGTAAGCGACAAATCCTTCACCCGAGATGCACAAAGCCTTACTGATCCCACTGACTTTAGAGAAATGGAGGTCCAAGAGTAATAGAGAGAAAGGAAAAGCGTTGCTGTTTAATAAAACTGCACTTAGAAATACCGTAAATGACAGAATCCTCGAGTTTCTAGCAAGCCTCCAATTCTGCATTTACCTTTTCTATGGAAGAAGATCCAGTTTCTGAGAGATAGATGGTGAAGAGGGTCATGCAGGGCGGTGAAATCATGGTTCGAAGTCATAAGTAAATAAGCCTAAAAGAAAATTGAGGGTGTGTAAGTGCCAGGCCAGGACATTCCCGCTGGGCTGCAGAAGTCAGCTACCAAAAGGCAGCAGGCCCCTTTTTTGGCCACCGGCCCTTAAACTGCAGGCAGTCTTCACGCTTGCACACTCATGACACGACCGCGGTGCACAGGGACTGTACCATGTCTGACAGTGGCCAGTACCAGAGTCCGGATGATTCTGTGGGCGGAGTTTGCGCTCTCCAGGGTCTCCATGGCATCTGCTCCGTGCTGCCGCCTTTCATCTCCCCCTCATCTCCAGAATCTAGGTAAGTCCTGAGATGGAGCTTTCATTAGTATATGCCGCAGTGTCCGCCTCAGTTTCAGAAGTACCACGTCTCCTGTCCTGTTATACACTGCTCAAAAAAATAAAGGGAACACTTTAACAACAGAATATAACTCCAAGTAAATCAAACTTCTGTGAAATCAAACTGTCCACTTAGGAAGCAACACTGATGACAATCAATTTCACATGCTGTTGTGCAAATGGAATAGACAACAGATGGAAATTATTGGCAATTATCAAGACACAATAAAGGAGTGGTTCTGCAGGTGGAGACCAAAGACCACTTCTCAGTACCAATGCTTTCTGGCTGATGTTTTGGTCACATTTGAATGCTTGTTGTGCTTTCACACTCGTGGTAGCATGAGACGGACTCTACAACCCACACAAGTAGTGCAGCTCATCCAGGATGACACATCAATGCGAGCTATGGCAAGAAGGTTTGCTGTGGCTGTCAGCGTAGTGTCCAGAGGCTGGAAGCACTACCAGTACACCAGGAGACGTGGAGGGGGCCATAGAGGGCAACAACTCAGCAGCAGGACCGCTACCTCCGCCTTTGTGCAAGGAAGAACAGGAGGAGCAGTGCCAGAGCCCAGCAAAATGACCTCCAGCAGGCCACAAATATGCATGTGTCTGCACAAACGGTTAGAGACCAACTCCATGAGGATGGTCTGAGTGCCCGACGTCCACAGATGGGGGTTGTGCTCACAGCCCAACACCGTGCAGGACGCTTGGCATTTACCACAGAACACCAGGATTGGCAACTTCGCCACTGGCGCCCTGTGCTCTTCACAGATGAAAGCAGGTTCACACTGAGCACATGTGACAGACGTGACAGAGTCTGGAGATGCCGTGGAGAGCGATCTGCTGCCTGCAACATTCTTCAGCATGACTGGTTTGGCAGTGGGTCAGTAATGGTGTGGGGTGGCATTTCTTTGGAGGGCCGCACAGCTCTCCATGTGCTCGCCAGAGGTAGCCTGACTGCCATTAGGTACCGAGATGAGATACTCAGACCCCTTGTGAGACCATATGCTGGTGCGGTAGGCCCTGGGTTCCTCCTAATGCAGGACAATGCCAGACCTCATGTGGCTGGAGTGTGTCAGCAGTTCCTGCAAGATGAAGGCATTGAAGCTATGGACTGGCCCGCCCGTTCCCCAGACCTGAATCCGACTGAGCACATCTGGGACATCATGTCTCGCTCCATCCACCAAAGTCACGTTGCACCACAGACTATCCAGGAGTTGGCGGATGCTTTAGTCCAGGTCTGGGAGTTGATCCCTCAGGAGACCATCCGCCGCCTCATCAGGAGCATGCCCAGGCGTTGTAGAGAGGTCATACAGGCACAGGGAGGTCATACAGGCACGTGGAGGCCACACACACTACTGAGCATCATTTTGACTTGTTTTTAGGACATTACATTCCACTTTAATTTTGGGTGTGATTCTAAATCCAGGCCTTCATTGGTTAATAAATTTGATTTCCATTGATGATTTTTGTGCGATTTTGTCGTCCGCACATTCAACTTTGTACAGAACAAAGTATTCAATGAGAATATTTCATTCATTCAGATCTAGGCGGTGTTATTTGAGTGTTCCCTTTATTTCTTTGAGCAGTGTATATACACTGTACAGTACCATTTCTCCTCTCCTGTATACTGGGTACAACTCTCAATATCTGTATTATTCTGTATACACACACTGCACAATACCAATTCCCCTGTTGTATGTATGGGGTGTAATTATCAATATTAATCTGTATACATATACTGCAGAGTACCACTCCTCTTGTCCTGTATATTGGGTATAATGCTCAGTATCTGTATTATTCATGTGGTCAAAATTGTTGGTACCCCTCGTTTTAATGACAGAAAAACCCGCAATGGTAACAGAAATAACTTGAATCTGACAAAAATAATAATAATAAATCAAAAATCTATGAAAATGAACAAAGAAAGTCAGACATTGCTTTTCAACCATGCTGCAACAGAATACTTTAAAAAAAATAAAACTCATGAAATTGGCCTGGACAGAAATGATGGTACCCCTGAAAAATGTGACAAAAGGGACATGTTAAATCACAGTGTGTCCACTAATTAGCATCACAGGAGTCTACAATCTTGGAATCAGTGAGTGGGCCTGTATAGAGGGCTACAGATACTCACTGTGCTGTTTGGTGACATGGTGTGTATCACACTCAACATGGACCAGAGGAAGCAAAGGAAAGAGTTGTCTCAGGAGGTTAGAAAGAAAATTATAGACAAACATGTTAAAGGTAAAAGTTATAAGACCATCTTAAAGCAGCTTGATGTTCCTCTGACTACAGTTGCAATATATATTATTCAAAATTTAAGCTCCTTGGCACTGTAGCCAACCTCCCCGGACGTGGCCGCAGGAGGAAAATTGATGACAAATCAAAGAGATGGATAATGCGAATGGTGACAAAAGAGCCCAGAAAAACTTCTAAACAGATACACCCACTACACAGTAGCAATTATGCTGTTATGTTGTCAGAGAGGAGACATTGCATTTCGAGTGGGTCATTATTGGCTTATTATTTTCTATTTTCCTATGGCAAATAATATTTAAAAAAAAAAAAAAAAAAAAAAATCGCTGGGCATCCAACTGCTAGGATCCCCAGGATCCCGAGACGCACCATGTAAATGGAGGTGTAGTCGATCATGCTCATGGCTCCTCCATTCACATGAGGCTCTTCAAATAACTTGTTTAAGAATGTTGAGGGTATGATCGGGTTCTGGGCTGGTAGGGTGTGTGGTAGGGCTGCTTTATTGTATCAGTCTGGCCCTGGTCAGTGCATCAATCTGTGAATCATATGTTCTGGGTTCCATACAAACTGCTTAAGTACCAGGCAGAAAATGGGCATCTCGGCCAATCATGCAGCTGTGATGGGGGCCAGATTAGTAAAAGCTCGTCATCTACGTATCTGACACAGTAATGCAATTGAACAGTTTACCTGTCTGAATGCAGCATGTGTGAACTGACACTTAGGCTACAGTAAGTTCACATGTGGCGAATTATATCTAAAACAACCCAACCACGCTGGGTAAAAAATCTGCTGCAATTAATGCATCAGAATCGGCAACAACACCCCCCACCCACACAATCTGGTAAGTTTAATGACACCCAGTGGAAAATCAGATCAGTCCTTTGTGAATATACCCGGAAGGCCCCCATTCACATTAGACCAACGTCAGCTGAACCCACCAATATCATGTGTATGGGGAAGCCGGCCATCAGAGGAGGTCGGCCATGTCCAAGTTAGGACTGCCGTTCGCTTTGTTCTCCTGGAGACAAGCATCGACAAAGATATCTTTCTGTGGAAAAACAAGAGCACTTGACTGAACAACTGCTCCAGCATACGGGAGAGACGGCCGAGATGGCGGAACGATCGCCCAAAGCATCACTTGTCCGACAGCCATCTAACATACATGGCTGACTTTAGACTTTCTTCACACACAATGGATTGGATGTACAATTTTCTTTACAGGTCACAATCATTTGAAGGCAGTTAATGACAACCCACAACGTAGAAACTCTATTCAGTAATGGATTTTCAGGTGCTGTATTCGGAGGGGGCCCTATTTTACTTTTCTCACATAAACCCCCATTCACTTGTTTGTGAAATACTGCAGGGTCTATACAAGGTTTAGATTATATGGGTATATATAAAATATTATGCTCACCAAGCAACTGGCGTCGCTCTTCTGCATTCGGTGCCCCCCAGAGGTCTTTTGACATCAACATCCAGCAGTGTGGTAGTGAGGGGAGTCATGCGACTACTGCAGCCAATCAGCGTCAGTTGATTGGCTGCAGTGGTCACATGGGATCTCTGCCGGGATGCCAAGAGGGAAAGACATGGGTAGTGGTGACACAGCACAGAGTGTGGGGAAGCATCTGCGGTTCAAGAGGAGAGTATAATTTTTGTTATCACCTTATCCTGGGCCCATTACACTAACTTTGCAGTAGGGGCAGCCCCTTTAATAGGTAATTACTTGCATGTAAGAAGCATACTAAAATAGGTAGCTACATTCATATAAGAGAAATAAGGATACAGCTACTTTGGATTACAGGATTTGTGTTTAGATGGATGAAGTGGAAGACGGATCTCTATGCCTCCTGTGTGTGCGCTACGCCCAGCCGGTGAGGGCCCACAGTCCAGGATTGCATCATCCGTCCTGGTGTGGAGGCGCTCGGCTCCCATGTGGCCTTACTCCTGCAGACATTGCTGCTGACGATACAAGCCATCAAGCTGTCGTCATGCTCGGAGACGTCGGTTTTCATGGTCTCATTAGAAAGGAGCAAAGCAGAAATCAATACCCTTCTATTAGCAGGAAAGTGGACATTAATGGGGCTGCCCGCTTCGCTGTCAACTATCTCTAAACTTGCGAGAAAGCATTTCTCCACTTCCACAATAAAATGATTATAGTGCAGGTAATTGTATTTCTAAACTCCTCTACTGGCGGTTTTTGCTGATAACATGCAGTACGAAAAGCACAAAGTCTGTGCTGCGGCCACACTAAACTATGCAGCGTCTTGCTTGTTGCCATAGCCGTCCTTAGTGCGGGAGCAAGCACTGTACAATCCTAGGACACTTGCTCCAGCACTGAAGACGGTAGTCTGGCAGCAGGGAAAGGACGCTACTCCAGCACTGAAGAAGGTAGTCTAGCAGCAGGGAAAGGACGCTGCTCCAGCACTGAAAACGGTAGTCTGGCAGCAGGGAAAGGACAATGCTCAGTATAATGGTGGTCCATCAGCAAAAACCGCTAATACAGGGATTAACAAACACCAGGAGTGGGTGAAAAATACCAAACCGTATCTCTATTATACTTTTCCTCTGATTGTTCCACTCCTGATTTTGGCTTACACATACTGATGTAAAATACCGAATATGTGAATGTGGCCTAACAGTCCTGTATTACCAAAGCCCACCCGTGTCCTGGTTTGTGTCCCAGCAGCTCCACTTCTGGCTTGTGCTCGAAAGATTCCTTTCAAGTGGACGTCCCTTTTAAATACATACAGGGATGTAGGTCTGTGGGTGCGGAGCGGCACAGTGCCTGCCGTGTGCCATATGTAGTGGCGTTTTGGTTACCCATATTCCAGCCCTCTTTTGCCGCTCTTATTAACACCAGTTTTTATTGCTGTGCCTTTTATTTCCGACTCTTTGGTGGAAATAACTTTAAAGGAATTCTCTAGATGACAAATATAAAAACAAAACACAGGACATGCCCCGACTGTGGAATATCTGAAGGCGCTGGGCAACCATCCGCTCTCTACCATGAAAGTAAAGTCAGGAGTGTAGTGTGTACGGGTTGAGGCCAATATGTCCCTTTCAGGCTTTGTTCACATTGGAAGCCTGGCTCCATTACAAATGGAAACGGCAGCAGCGTCAGACATCCACATAGCAGGATCCATCAGCACCAGTGGTGACTATGGGTGACACAGATAACACAGACACACACAGAACAAAGGTTGTCCGCTTATTTAAAATATTAATAAAAAAACCTCCCAGAGTGCTGTAATTAATAAGAGGGATTATACTCACCTTATGATCCCACAGCACCCCCCATTCTGACGCTTCACAGGTTCCCCGACACGTTCTGCTTAGTCTGGATAGACATATCACTGCTGCAGCCAATCACTGCACAATGATCACAAGCACGTCACTGTTAAAGGGGTTGCCCACTATTTGACAATCCCTTATGAATGTCCACAAAGTGCTGCATAAAGAAAAAGAAAAGTATACTTACCTCCCGGACGGGCGCCACTCCTCTACTCTGAGCCCTGTCTCCCACTGGCCTCGTGACAAATAACGTCATGGACTTCCACTCAGCTCGGCGTGGAATCGGTCCAGGAGTTAAGTATATAATATTTTAATGCAGTCACTTCTATCCAGAGTGAGACAGGCAGGGAACCGCTGGAATAGAAGCAGCGGAATGGAAGTTATTACTGTATTATAATTTTTTGAGAGGTTTTGTTTTAAAAATTTTCTTCAAAGTTACAATAAACCGAAAAACAAAACAAAACAACTTATTCCATAGTATAAAATTTCCACTACTTGTAAAATTTTTTTTCTGTGATTCAATACCAACCATTACTAATATCTTTTCACCTCCAATTTCCCAGTTTTCACGAGCTAGCCATGTACAGTGCACATGTACAAGAGCGTATTCACACTCATAGTGGTTGTCAGCTACAGGCATTCTAAAAATCTTGGGTTCTCGTCATGGTCAACTCCTGGTTTCCGCAAAGGATTCATTTGTGGGGAAGGAGATGCTTTAAGGTCTCTTCTCTAAAGACAATTTTATATTTGGTGTAAAATGACCATTGATTAAATGTATATGTTACATCAAAAAACATTCGCCTCGGCTGGGTCATCGTGAGACATTACCCCCAATAGCATACTACCTGAAAGCTCAGATATATTTTAGGACATTTTCCCCAATATGATTCATGAAGACAAGTCATTCCCATTGACAGTGACCAATCATTTGGCCTCTATTCCGAGTATGTCGCAGTGCACACCCGGTTGCATTAAAGCATACAGGAACACCAAGGAGAAATAAAGAATATAAAACACTTTTTTTTATCATGGAAATCTATGGATGGCAGAATAGCATCTGTCCTTGCCTTCCATTAGATGTGCACATTGGAAGCTTTTTTAGGCACATGTCCTGTCCCAAATGTGGCCTTCACAGTTATCCCACCCAAAATTGAGTAGCATCTCTCAACGTCCGATATAGATCCAGTGGATTGATAACCTCTTTTATAAACATAAACCAATATTTGAAAATAAAATGTTTTACAGGGATCTAGTGACTCTCCACAAAAAAAGCTGGGCTTCTAGTGTATGGTGCTCCTGGCTGTTGTCCACTGGAGGCTGAGAATCCCAGGCGGCCCGCAGTGTGTGCATCATCAGACCCCACACAACAGCTTCTCGAAATCTCTCTACAGATCGTCCATAAAGTATGAGCCAATATAATCAACACCAGAGGAGACTATGCACCCAGGGTGATACAACAAACACAGTGTCAAACACTTTTTACTGTGATTATAGCAGAAACTGGAGTAAAAAGAGGACAAATTACGGTGCAAAACTACATATATTAGAATTTACAACTCCTGAAACTTTCTCCTCTGCTCACGACACTTTTAAAACAATGTAACCTAGCTGGACTGTAAGAGGATGACAAATATATCATAGCCTACACTCGTGACTGTTGTAGGTCACAAAGATATCAAGGTGGGCACCTGAAGCAACCAGATATATACATAAGTGGCTTGGACCATAAGTAAAGCCATGAGAGAAATGGATAGTATGACATGACAACATACAGATGGGTCCCAAGGGTCCACCAAGAAACTGGCCAAGAAATACGGTACTTGAAAACCGATGACACCCAACGTAGAAAGCTTCCCCGGTCAGCCATTCCTCCTGACCCCTCCATTGGTTGAGTGTGCACAGATTCTCAATCAGGAGAGGGGATGTCACTAACAGACATCTCCGGTGGCGGAATATCTAACGCAAGAGCAAGGGTTCGGCATGTTGTAACCCAATGTGCCCAACATTTCTTCTGACATTTCAAGATTCCGGACACCTCCACACACAATATCTAGTAGACCTGACCTGATAAAATCAGTGGGTTCTGCTGCCAAGTCTCTAGTGTGTCCGGCCACCAGAAGTGCTTCAGTTGTGCCAGTCATCAATCCCAAAATAATGTGCATTTTATTAGCACAAATATGAACTGGGCCTAAATTTAACGCTAACCAGATATTCTTTGTCAAAGCGTCTAAATTTTTATTTTTAATCTGTAGACAATTTATAATTATAACACCAATGACGTTTCATACAAGCTGGTGGGCAGGCTACACTTGGAATGGGGATACAGTCTGTCGGTAAGAAGTAGAGTACCAAGTCATGTAGAAAAGGCCAAAATGTCACTCCTGTCGAGTAGAAACATGTGGAGAGAAAAAAGTGGAAAATTTGCGCTGCTGGTAGATTGTAATAGATCCAGGTCCACACAAGGATAATATGCATTTTTTTATTTTGTCTACATGTTTCAAAGTACCATACTTCTTGCTCAGGACAAAAAAAAAACCAAAAACATATGACATAGGTACTTTGAAATGTGAAGACAAAATAAAGAAAATACATTCTCCTAGTGTGGACCTGGATCTATTACCATCTGCCACCAGCGCAGAATTTTCCACTTTTTTCTTTCCACATATCTTACTCGGTCTTTTGGACCTGCTGGATTACAAGCGCATTTAAATGTTGTGTGAATACAACATTATCAGGTTAGCATTTACATTATTTTAACCGGATAAGACCCTACCGCGCTTTTCTCCCTTTCTTAGTTTTACTGTAGAGGTCTGCA
The DNA here is from genome assembly GCA_033576555.1 of Oophaga sylvatica. NCBI lineage: Eukaryota > Metazoa > Chordata > Amphibia > Anura > Dendrobatidae > Oophaga > Oophaga sylvatica. The sequence goes on from JARQOD010000006.1 coordinate 374,920,322, forward strand.
TTCCTGATTTTCATAGTCCATTGCAGCATAGGAGGTAGCCCCTTACCAATCTATGGTGTTTCAGTCTACTGCTTTAAGGATCATTAGTACATTAGTACCCTATAAAAAGAAAAAAAAAAGTTTTCTTCCAATGCACATGGCTGTAATTCAAAGAATAAAAAAAGAAGTTTTCAGAAGGTACAGTCAGTGCGTGTTACCAGCACCTAAATATCATCGCTCAATCACCTGCAATAATCTTTATAATATTGTACAGGGAATATATTCTTAGTCATGTGTGACCTTTACATTTCTATTTGTTATGCAAGCATGTAGGTAGTATTAAGTACAAAATGAGTAAGAGGAAGAATTCCTATCACTTAGCGCATGGAACAGGAATCAGCGTAATGCCTAATGCCAAAAAGTAAGCCCTCACCCAGCCCAAGAGCACGAAAAATGGTGACTTTTTTTTTTTTTTTACAAACTTTGGATTTTTTGCACCACTTAAAAAATAAACTATATATGTTTGGTATCTACGAACTCGTAATGACCTAGAGAATGATAATAGCTGGTTAGTTTTAGCATTTAGTAAACATGGTAAAAAAAAATAAAAAATTGTGGAATTGCACTTTTTTTTTGCAATTTCACCGCACTTTGAATTTTTTTCCCGTTTTCCAGTACACTATAAGGTAAAATCAATGGTGTCGTTCAAAAGAACAACTCGGGCCGCAAAAAACAAGCCCTCACATGGCCATATTGACGGGAAAATAATAAAAAAAAAAAAGTTATGGCTCTGGGAAGAAGGGGAGCAAAAAAACAAAAACGGAAAAACCCAAGGTGGTGAAGGGGTTAATGGTTATTCCCATCTTTTATGTTCATGGAATATCCACAGGATAACAGGCCCTGTATCGATCTTGAGGACGGGAGCCTCATCGAGCTGCCCTATCAGAAAAGCTGAATGTGTCCTTCAAGGCGGGAGTAACCCTTTAAAAAGTGTACGACCTACAGTTCTTTAACAGGAACCTCATGTTATGGAAACTTGCAGTTTCTTGAAAACAGGGCACATGGTAGATTCTTGAAGACTCCTGTAAAGGTGAAAAAATGTCCATGAAGGCAGCGTCGTTGTCATATGTATATATGGTCTAAAAATCCCATTAAATAGGAAGTTGGGAGGAGGGGGATGCAGCTGCAGTCTGTGCTATAAAGGGGGAGGAATCTTGTCAGCCGGAGCACACAGTGCAGATGTTACATCAACCTATGAAGGACTCACATATTTTGCAAGTAATGAAGCTAAAAATATACTTTTACAGAAACCAGCAAAGGGGCAGAAAAATATGATGGCTCAGAGCATTCTCTCAAGATGTTTTAGCCGTGTGTTTTATGTATATTCAAATCCCAACAAGGACAACCTCTGTAAGGAGTCTGTATGTTCTCCCCGTGTTTGTGTGGGTTTCCTCCGGGGTCTCTAATTTCCTCTCACATTCCAAAGACATCCTGTGAATTTAGATTGTGAGCCCCGATGGGGACCGTGCCGATAATGTCTGTAAGGCGCGGTGGAATTACTGGCGCTCTATAAGTAAAGCATAATAAATATGTACCAGGAAAGCTCCTAGAGCAGGCGCTAAATGTACTCAGTGTATCCATAGGTCCCCATTTACCAGGAACTGCAGGAAAAACGTACACAGCACCATATCTTGTACTCTTTCTACAATGTACACTGTAGCCCATATTTATTGAACAATTTACATCAGTTTATGGTGTAACCTGCGCCATAAAAAGCGGCAAAAACTTGAACATTGCACAAAATGTAAGATTTTTTTTTTTGCGTTATGGTCAGCAGAAGACAAACAACTGGACGTGCTTTACCATGAGGACAATCGTAGGAGACGCACTGGTCCAGGAGGTAAGTATTGGTCTGGGTTTTGTTTTTTTTTACTTAGGGCTCTTAACCAAATACGACGCAACTGTCCAGTAGTGGACGACCCCTTTAAATATGAGAGACAAAAATAAAACAGGTGTGTGAAGATCCAGTCCGTTATAAAGGACTCCGGCTTTACTGATGGAGCTAGTACGACTTATATTTCCATGAATTGCTTCCACCAAGTTGGCACGACAGAGTACCACACCTTCCTTTGCGCTTTCCACCATGGCTTACAGAGGTGGTAGTCTGGGGGCACAGGGCCCAAACTATGGTCATCCATATGCCCATGCAGACTAGGACCAATCAGTCCATCCAATGGCAACTTTTCTATTAGTCATTTGAGCTAATCCAATTTTGGACTGTATTTTATCCTTTTTTTTGCTGTTTTTATTTGCTAATTTACCGCACATTTATGTAATAACTTATTCTGCACCCGGTCGGGTGTGTATGGTATTACAGGAAAACAAAAATAATGGGTCTGCAATAAAGCATCAAACTGCTCAAGGTAAAGGAGCAAACTCAATCTACTCAGTGAAGTGAAGAAAATAAACATTTTCCGATCGGTGTGTTCAGAACAAGCGAGCCTGTGTAAGCTACAGTAAAAATCAATGAGGATTATTTAGTCGTCTGCTCCATTGTGAATTACTTGTACACAGAGCTGTTAGAGCCAGCGGGCCGTACACACAGCTGTAGCACTACCATGGGGCACCTACTCCAGGAGGTGGGCCACCAGCTGCCGAGCTTAGGAAATAACCGTCTAGCGGGCGCACAAGCCTCGTCTTCAGTCATTTACATTGTGAAACTAGGGCCGGCGCTTCACTGTGCACACCAACGTCAGGCACTTTATCCAGGTAGGCATACATGTGACGCGCACCACACTGAGGTGGTACCAGGGCTATGGGGTACTCGGAGCCGAGCCCATGGAAGTCTATGGGAGTTGTCACTGGCAGCGGGACTCGTTCCGTGGCCCTGGCGGTCATGCAATGGGGGATATTTACAGGGGATTATAAGGATAGGTAATTCGTGACGCCACCTGCGGTGTCTGATCAATTGGACCAGCGCTGCTATAAGAATCTTCACAGGGGATGTTATGGGGCAGCTGGGTGGTAAGTCTCCCACAGGTGAGACGGGTCCCTGGAAGTCTATGGTGATGATGCAGGGTGTAGGTAATAATTCAGTCACACACAATGCAGCTTCTTTTCATACCTTTTACTTGTAGATGTTTCAGGCAGGTCCCGGGGAGCTGGTCGGGGTGGAGAATGCACATTCGGGATAACCGCTGAGCAGGTTAGAGGCCTCCTTTACTTCATATGTAGGTGAGTCCAAACTTGCATAAAGCGAAGTTAACTCTGCAATCTCCAGCTTTTCTCAATAGCTGTAACGCCCGGCTGACATTGTGGTGGAGCCTTCTAAGTGGTGAGAACAGAGTCCTTCTATGCTTGGCCTAGCTAAAAGTCCTTGTTCCTCCTGACTCCGATTACGTATCGGCACTTAGGGCTGCTCTCTGCGACCTGTAGTCCAGAAAGCCTCCGGTTTTCTTGTTACTATGCTTGAAACACTAGCAACGCTTCGGACCCGGTGTCCGGTGATTTAGTGCAGATAATTTGGTACCTGAAGCACTTCTCTGTCCTTCTCCACTGCGCCCTTCGTCCTGCTCTTGCTCTGTTCATAAGCACTTGTAGCATTGATGGAAATGTCAGCTTTCTCCAGAGCTCGCTGAGCAGCTCTCAGTATCCTCCTTGGTTCAGCTTCTGTTGAGGTACTGATTAAGGGTAGCTCTGACTAGGCTAGGATGATTCACTTCACCCGTACTAGCCTCCACTTCCTTGTCAGGTGAGCTACGCTAGCTCTGCGAGGATTCAGTCCTCTCTCCTCTCCCTCCAAGTCCAGACTGAACTGGCACTCAACTGCACTGTCCTAAGACAGGAAACTTGAATGAGCTCTGCTACGTGTCACTACCTCTTATACCCCTGATGGGTGTGTCTGAAAGTGTGAGTGACATGAATGATATCAAGCTTTTGCGGTTACCTTCCTGTGCATTTTCCTGGATTATGTGTGCCTGACATAGCTGGGCCACACACATGGGCAGCAATCCTCCAAACCAGGCTCCAAATCATGACTAGGTCTCTACGTGAAGACATCAGATCTGTGGAGTCAGGTACTCTGTAACCATATCTCCGATTCTGGGATAAAGTAATGTGAGGACTGGGATGTAAACCAGGAACACTTCCTCCCAGCTTGCCAAATGCTGGGCAATTCTGCCAGTGTTAACTATGGCAAAGATACGCCATACATCGCGATGCTATCACAAAGTATGTGTAAACCAGGGACCTAAACAACATGCAATGACGCCCACCCTTATATACAGCGAAATAAAGCCCACATGTTGCCATCAGTGCTTAAGTAACATTCATGTTACACACCTGTCCTGAATATCTTGGCTCCGCTTCCTTCCCTGGGTGCGCTGCCCTCTGCTGTGCTCCACTTCAGGATTTGCAAGTTACCCATAGTGGATCAATGACATCATCTCCCTAGACCTAGTTAAGGCCCATTCAGACACACCTGTGTCTTGCGATTGAGACTCTAGTCCTATAGTTGGTGTGCGCCACCATCTATGCCTTTTGTGTTTTAATTTCTTCCCCCTGGATTCCACTTCATTTGTCCTGCTGCTCCTGAGATTCCTTTGTGTGCCAAGTCCTCATTGCCCGAGTGGCTTCTATCCAGGGTTGTGGAGTCGGTAAGCCAAACCTCCGACTCCTCAATTTCCATGACACCGACTCCATGACTCCGACTCCACAGCCCTGCTTCCATTATCAACGCCCAGGGTCCATGTGCCCAACCAGACCTAAGCCTTAAAAGATCCACCTCACCTAGGAGATTAACATATAAATCACACTCCCCTAAATAACCCACAGAAATTTCAGGGTCTCTTACTAAACAGGGCTGTGGTCAATTGCACATTTCGCCACCCCCATAAACCTGTCTTTAAGTCATATACTTTGCTAATAGTCGAGCCACAGAATGCAATATTTCTTGCATTAATGCTTCCAATATGACATCTACTGTCACAGTCATCTCTGTCCCTGACCTGGGGTGAACGGGCGATATATGGCAGCATGTTACCCTGCATGGAAGCACCAAGGAGAACGTGATGCAATATGTGGCACGTAGTATTAAAAACTGACCGCACTCTGATAGGCAAAAAGGTTTTGTGACAGCGCTAATGTAGATGCTACATGTCTTTGGTGATTTCAGTGTTTCATTGTCTTTCGATGTTTCACATCATTAAAATGACATCTGGTGCCTGAACCCAAAATGTACATTATCCTAGTATGAAAACAAAACAAGAACACAAAGCAGGCATTATGCCCCCAGACAGAGAACCATCTTCTGATAAATATCTGCACTGTAACATTTGTTGTCACGCACCATCTAATCTATGAGGACGCTGCAATCCTCACCCGAAATGATCCGAGCCAACTGCTCCACAATACCGGCTCATAAGCATCTCCTGCCAGCAAGGGAAACGAGCGGCCATAATCCCGGGACAAGGGAACAACTGCATCAGTTCAAGCATGTTGTACAATTAGTCACTGATCTAACAGTCACAATGCGTCGCTGAAGGCTTTATCCATGGAGATGCGCTAAGTGTTCATGTATCAAGAGCTACAGCGAGCAGGAAAGACAAACGTGACAGGGGACGGACGGACGGACGGACGACGCATAGATGGATAGACAAATAATGCTGAAATGCTGTACAACATCTTATACTGTAGTCTTTACCGTCCATGACTTTGTATGGATGTCACTATGGCAGGGCGACTTTGCAAAAAATAAAATAAAATCTTGATTCTGTTTAAACTTAAAGCGAATCTGTCACCACATGTGACCTATATAAACTATTAATATGGCCATACAGGCTATAGACTGCTGATAAGAGTCCAACCTGCGTGTCTCATATCAGATGCCTTGTTGCTGAGAAATTATCTTTTATCACTTTATATAAATGACCTTTTTCAGGGTCCGGGGAGGACGCGGCCTGGAGATAACTCTGCCTCCAGAAATTATGTTACATGAATGGGAGTTATTAGTGTGATGTGTAATGGATACCAGTGTGATGTGTAATGGCTACCAGTGTGATGTGTCATGGTTACCAGTGTGAAAATGGTCACCAGTTGGTCTGTACCAGTGTGATGTGTCATGGTTACCAGTGTGATGTGTCATGGTTACCAGTGTGATGAGTAATGGTCACCAACCAGTGTGATGTGTCATGGTTACCAGTGTGATGTGTAATGGTTACCAGTGTGATGTGTCATGGTCACCAGTGTGATGTGTCATGGTCACCAGTGTGATGTGTCATGGTCACCAGTGTGATGTGTCATGGTCACCAGTGTGATGTGTATGGTTACCAGTGTGATGTGTCATGGTTACCAGTGTGATGTGTCATGGTTACCAGTGTGATGAGTAATGGTCACCAACCAGTGTGATGTGTAATGGTTACCAGTGTGATGTGTAATGGTTACCAGTGTGATGTGTCATGGTTACCAGTGTGATGTGTAATGGTTACCAGTGTGATATGTAATGGTCACCAGTGTGATGTGTCATGGTTACCAGTGTGATGTGTAATGGTTACCAGTGTGATGTGTCATGGTTACCAGTGTGATGTGTCATGGTCACCAGTGTGATGTGTAATGGTCACCAGTGTGATGTGTAATGGTCACCAGTGTGATGTGTAATGGTCACCAGTGTGATGTGTAATGGTTACCAGTGTGATGTGTAATGGTCACCAGTGTGACGTGTAATGGTCACCAGTGTGACGTGTAATGGTCACCAGTGTGATGTGTAATGGTCACCAGTGTTACCAGTGTGATGTGTAATGGTTACCAATGTGATGTGTAATGGTCACCAGTGTGATGTGTAATGGTCACCAGTGTATGATGCACCATGGATTGTAATGGTCACCAGTGTGATGTGTAATGGTCACCAGTGTGATGTGTAATGGTCACCAGTGTTACCAGTGTGATGTGTAATTGTTATCAGGGTTACCAGTGTGATGTGTAATGGTCACCAGTGTGATGTGTAATGGTCACCAGTGTGATGTGTAATGGTCACCAGTGTGATGTGTAATGGTCACTATGTTACCAGTGTGATGTGTAATGGTTACCAGTGTGATGTATAATGGTTATCAGGGTTACCAGTGTGATGAGTAATGGTCACCAGTGTGATGTGTAATGGTCACCAGTGTGATGTGTAATGGTCACCAGTGTTACCAGTGTGATGTGTAATGGTTACCAGTGTGATGTATAATGGTATCCAGGGTTACCAGTGTGATGTGTAATGGTCACCAGTGTGATGTGTAATGGTCACCAGTGTGATGTGTAATGGTCACCAGTGTTACCAGTGTGTGTGTAATGGTTATCAGGGTTACCAGTGTGATGTATAATGGTTACCAGTGTGATGTGTAATGTTTACCAGTGTTACCAGTGTGATGAGCGAACGAGCTTGGATAAAGTCTTATCCGAGTATCTCGGGTGTGCTTGTATATTATGTTCGAGTCCCCGCGGCTGCATGATTTGCGGCTGTTGGACAGCCTGAACACATGGGGATGCCGTAACAAAACAGGCAATCCTGCATGTGTTGTGACTGTCTAGCACATCCAAATCATGCAGCTGCAGGGACTCTAACATATTATCCGAGCATGCCCGAGATACTCCGAGAACACCCGAGCACATTCACTCATAACTACTTGCTAATTTCTATTGATTACTGGCTCCTAAAGATTACAATATACTGTCAGTTACCAATAAAGAAAACGAACGATGTGACCGGAGAATCCGCATTCAGGCTCAGGATACGTTCATACCAGTATTTTACCAGTCATCACTACAGTGAAACCTCAAAGACCCCATAAGTCAACTAAGAAGCAAATGTGAGTACAGCCTAAAATGCAGACTGACAGAAACATCGGTCATTCATTTACCTCCAGATTACAGGAATACTTACAGAAAATAGGCCAACTATGCATTACTCTGACTCCTTCCCATCAGTCGGATATTGCTCCGAACAGCAGTGTCAATAGGCAATTACATTGCTGCACAAGGAAAGCAGATTTCCATTTGCACATGTGGCACATTCAAAGATTTGGACATTTCTGCATTGAAATGAGATTAGATGGGGGTAAGCATGAACATTGCAAGATTTACAGTTTTGGGCATCACGTTGGCCATTTCAGAAGGACAGGACAACCAGTGACTGTATGGGGTCCTTCGGACTCTTCCCCAATGGCAGATGTTGGAGCACAAAGGGATCAGCAGTTGGATTGTAAGATGCCTGATACTTTGGTTTTGGGAGAGATAAGCTGCTGCTTTCAAGCTACGGATTACTCCGCTTTTCCTACTGAAAATGACTGCTCAGAAGTGTGCATGTGTGGGGGTGTCGGAGGAGATAGATTTTGGCAGAACGAGCATTTGATTGGCAGCTAACATTTATGGCCACTTTACTACTTTTACACAAAAAGAATTATAATTATTCATCAATGCACGGAGAAAGTACTGTAACCGCCACACACTAGTGAGTGGGACCGGTGGTCCTCCTAACTAGCATGTAACGACTGGAAACTTATTGTATAGAGTGGTGGTCTTGTATGCTACGGCTCCATACAACTTGGCCATTGGGATGCCCAGCAATCTAACATTTAGTACCCATTCTGCGAATAGGTAATAGTCACAGAAAGTTATCTGCAATACAATGCACTGCCTCTCCAGCCTAATACAGTCATGGCCAAAAGTGTTGGCATCCTTGAAACTGTTCCAGAAAATGAAGTTTCTGGGAGAAATACTTATGCAGGTTCAGGGTGCATCAGTGTCAGAATGAACATTTGAATGAAATGAAATGCTATGGCAGGAGACCCAGGAGGACCCCACTGCTATCACAGGGACATAAAGATAGACTGCAGTTTGCCAAAATGTACTTCAGTAAGCCAAAATACTTCTGGGAAAGCGTCTTGTGGACAGATGAGACCAAGATGGAGCTTTTTGATAAAGCACATCATTCTTGTTAACCGAAATTGGAATGAGGCTAAGAAGAAAAGAACATTGCACCTACAGACAAATATGGTGGAGATTAAAAGATGTTTTGGGGTTGTTTTGCTACCTCTGGCACTGGGTGCCTTGTCTGTGTGCAAGGCATCATGAAATCTGAAGATTACCAAAGGATTTTGATTGGCAATGTCGTACCCAGTGTCAGAAAGCTGGGTTTGCATCCTAGGACATGGGTCTTCCAGCAGGACAATGACACAAAACATGCTTCAAGAAGCACCCAGAAACCAATTAAAACAAAGCACTGGAGAGTTCTTAAGTGGTCAGCAATGAGCATGGATCTACGGTAAATCCATTGAACACTTGTGTAGAGTTCTTAAAATTGCTGTTGGGAGAAGGCACCCTTCAAATATGAGAGACCTGGAGGAGCTTGCAAAAGAAAAATGGTCCAAAATTCCAGTTGAGTGGTGGAAGGAGCTTGTGGATGATTACAGAAAGAAATTGATTGCAATTGTATATTCCAAAAGGTGTGCAACTATATATTAAGTTCAGGTTGCCAACAATTTTGTCCGGCCTATTTGTGGCGTTTGCGTGAAATTATGTCAGATTTGTCTTTTTTGTGGGAGAAACAATTCATTTTCAAGAACAATTTAAAGGGTGCCAACACTTTTGGCCATGACTATTATGTAATACATAAAACACACATAATGTGTATACATACACACAAAATAGAGTGGGGAAAATAAGTATTTGATACAATGCTGATTTTGTAAGGATTTGAATCCATGACAGTATAGTGTGTTACTAACGGTAATATTGATACTGTGGTCCCAGCTCTCTTCAGGTCACTGACCAGGTCCTCCCGTGTAGTTCTGGGCTGATTCTTGACCTTTCTCAGAATCATTCTTTCCCCACTTGGGAGATCTTGATGGAGCCCCACACCGAGGAAGATTGACAGTCATCTTGTGTTTCTTCCATTTTCTAATACTTGTGCCAACAGTTGTTGCTTTCTCACCATGCTGCTTACCTATTGTCCTGTAGCCCATCCCACCCTTGTGCAGGTCTACAATTTTGTCCCTGGTGTTCTTAGAGGTTGGAGTGTGATTGATTGAGTGTGTGGACAGGTGACTTTTATACAGGTAATGAGGTCAAACAGGTGCAATTAACACAAGTAATGAGTGCAGAGTAGGAGGGCTTCTTAATGAAAAACTAAGGCTATGTTTCAACGGTCAGGAAACATTCAGTATTTGCTGCGGATTGGACGTTGCGTGCAGCCGCAGCGTTCAATCTGCAGTGGCCAGATGTTACAGCATAGTGGAGGGGATTTTATGAAATCCTGTCTCCATTATGCGTGCAGGGCCGCATCCGGCAGCTCTGCGTATCCGGACATGCGGCGAGTCTTTCCAGACCGCAGCATGTCTATTTATCTTGCGGAGACGCTCTGGATAGGATGCGATGATTCCGCATGTGTTCAATGAACACATCCAGAATCACCGAGCGTACAAAAGGGGGCAGCGCGGGGTTTCCGCTGCGTCCAAAGCTCTGCCAGAACGCAGCGTGGAGACATACCCTAACAGGTCTGTGAGAGCCAGAATTCTTGCAGTCTGGTAGGTGATCAAATACTTATTTCATGCAATAAAATGCAGTTTAACTATTTAAAAATCATACAATGTGATTTTCTGGATTTTTTCTTTTTTTTTGCAAGATTCTGTCTCTCACAGTTGAAGTGTACCTACGATAACAATTACAGACCTCTCCATCTTTTGTAGGTGGGAAAATTTGCAGAATTGTCAGTGTATCAAATACTATAATACAAATATATATATATATCTCTCTCTCTCTCTCTCTCTCTATATATATATATATATATATATATATATATAGAGAGAGAGAGAGAGAGAGAGATATATATATATATATATATATATATATACATACATACATACATACATACATATACACAGCAGACTGCATCACAGACAGTATTAGCATATTTATACGGGCATCAAATGAATTAAGGTCTAAGGAGTAAACTATTATCCCTTTGCAGCTGTATGTATGACTAACCCGAATCACAGCTACAAAAGCAGTTTTACCCCACTGAAGCAGTACGACTATGAGGACCCTGCACGGGCATTCCCTATATGATCACCATGGCAGCGGGGAGGAACATTCCAGAATTTGTGGCTGGCTGTGACGACGGGCCCTTATATGGGTCTGTACAATGCATTAGACGCTGGTAATCCGCAGTGCTATGGAGGCCTCAACTGTCCTCTGGGTCACATCTCATTTGTCACTAAAGCTGGCCAGGCTTTTATCTTTGCACGTAGATGACTGAATAACACAGTGCACTCTCATTTACAGAGTTATTCGCACTGTTATGTTATGTTGAAAATTGTTTAGTAGCTTTATAATTTTTTTTTATATTGGAACCTGTAAATATACTAGAAAGCAAAACATCACAAAGGCTACAATTAATCCTCCTGCCTCCATCCAAGAGAAGCACAAACTGTATGTGAATGAGAGGGACAGCGCGCACGGTCGTCTGGTCTCCGGGGCAGGCGGTAGTGATCTCGGAGGAATGTCTGCAGCAGCACTGTACGGAACACGAGGACTAAAGGAGCACTTGCATCTTTTATCTCCGACACCGGCATGATTGGATCCTGCTGACACAAGCACACTGAGTGACTTCTCATTAGAGGCCACAGATCGTCCAGGTCAATACGGGGTCACTTTCCCCGTCAGCTGCCAATAAACTGATGTGCTAATGCCTGCAGCTTCTCTTCTGTAATGTTAGAAAACGAGAACAACAAGATAATACTGAAATATGAGGAAGGCGAGGCACAAACGGGACAACGAGGCTTTGGGTGATGTGACCGGGGTGGTCTCTCCTCACTTCTGTCAGTGACGGTCACACCAGAGACTCTGATACTTCACAACCTAAATCCAGGCATGGAAACCAACCTATATTTAGAGCAGCTCCGCGTTCTTGATGAACAGTGTGCATTGCATATAGACACGTACAATACTGCTGCGTCTGCTGGGGGCTCAGGAGCCATTCATTAAAGGGTCGCACCCATCTCCATGCTTTGGTATATTGGGCATTATGTCCTACATATACCAGGTACACGCTCAGCATATGCTGCACTCTCCAGGAACGTTGCAGCAGTTTTTTGCTCCGTTTCTTTCTTTTAGGTAACATAGTTGATGTCGGGTGTTACTTTAGTCTATAGCAAGTTATTAAACTGGAACTTAACTCATTTTTGATATGTTGTATACTCAAATACTATTAATCGGTGACATCAGCCATGTGGCACAAGCGTATGCCCCACCACGTGCAGACAGGCGCTCAGGCTCACACAAGTTTGTGGGGCCTTATGCTACCCGCATATGGTTTGAGCAATGGGTGAGGGTCTAGGGACGTAAACAACAGTATTAAAAATGAACCGAAAAAAAGGAACTGGAGTATAAGTTGGTATGCATGCAAAATAGACGCATGTTCACACTGACCATTAAACAGAGAAAACCCAAGACAGAAACAAAATTAACACATAACCTGTTTAATGGCCAGTGTGAACATGCTCCTATTTTGCATGCATACCAACTTGTACTCCAGCTTAGTTTTTTCGGTTTAGTTTCAGCTTTCTGTATTTAGTGCAGATAAGGATACGGCCTTCCCTTCCTGTAAGCTGGACGTTACGTTTACACACCTTCCCATATTCGGGTCCCGATTCTGCTCAGCCCTTATTCACATGGACATCACTATGACATATGGTAAGGTTTCAATACCAAAGGTTAGGACCATCCCGATTTGGGTGCACCTTGACGCTGGTGGAATGGCTTTAACGCTTTTTTTTCTTTTTACCATGTACCCTGCGTTATTTATATGGACTATTCCTTTTACTTATTTACTTACAATAGAGTATATGCTCATTTTGTTTCGGTCTTGAGTTTTGTCAGTATTAAAAATTAGTTAAAAGTTTAATTCCAGCTTAAACAGTCACACTTTTTTGTGGCTTGTTTGGAGTTTTTATTAACGAGGCAGCATCTCCATAGTACTTGAAAAACCCCAGAGAAATGCAACAAGTAAACGTATCAAAATAAAACGCAATTCTAAAAATACTTGAAACAAATGATCAAAATTCATTGTGCATTTTGCAAGGATTTAAAATGCTAAATATATATGTATGAAGAAGGCCCTACAGGCAAACTAGGATTCCACCTAATGCCCAGAGTCTATTAATAAACATCTTCACGTCAATTGATCATAGTACACTAGACTACACACACAGTGGGTGAAATTAGTACTGAACTCGTCACCAATTTTCTACGTAAATATATTTCTAAAGGTGCTATTGGCATGAATTCTCACCAGATGTCGGTAACAACCCATCCGATCCACACAGGCAAAGAAATCAAACCGTAGATGTCCATAAATGTAGTTAGGTTTAATAATGAGCAACGACACAGGGAAAAAGTATTGAACACATGAAGAAGATAGGTGCAAAAAGGAATAGAAAGTCATGACACCAGCTGAAATCTATGAGTACTTAGAAAGCAAGCCTGCCATTTAGTGAAAAATAATATCAGTTGGTTTAACTGATAGCCAATAAAAGCGTCTCATTACCAAGATTAAGACAAGACATATCTTATGATGGGTAAAACCAGTGCGCTGCCTCAAGACCTCTGCAACCTTATTGTTCAAAAAACATACTGATGGCATTGGTGAAAGAAGAATGTCTAAACTACTAAAATTTCGAGTGAACACTGTTTGGGGCATAATAAGGAAAGTGGAAAGAAATCATTTCACCATAAACCGGCCACAATCAGGTGTGTCCCACAAGATTTCAGACAGAGGAGTGAAAAGTATTATGAGAAGAGTTGTCCCAGATCCAAGGACCACATGTGGAGAGCTACAGAAAGAACTGGAATAAGCAGGTACAATTGTTTCAAAGAACACAATAAGTAATGCACAACCTCCGTGGCCTGTATGCACACTCAAGGTGCAAGAAAAACATGTTCAAGAATGTTTATAGTTTGCTTAACAACATTTAGACAAGTCTGAAACACTGGGAAAATATTGTCTGGTCAGATGAGACCAAAATTGAACTCTTTAGAAGTCAAAATACACACCATGTTTGGAGGCCAAAAGGCACTGCATATCACCCCAAAAACACCATACCAACAGTGAAGTTTGTATGTGAGAACATCATGGCGTGGTGCTGTCTTTCAGCATAAGGCACTGGCAAATTTCAAACAATTAAAGTAAGGATGAATGGACAAATATACAGAGTCATTCTTGAAAAACATTTGCTGCCATCTACCACAACCCAATAATAAAGATGAAACAAGGGTGGACATTTCAGCAACACAATGATCCCAAACACACAGCCAAGGAAACTCTCAATTGGTTTCAGAAAAAGAAAATAAAGCTGCTAGAATAGCCCAGACAATCTCCTGACCTGAATCCAAAAGAAAATTCATGGAAGGAACTAAATCTCAGAGTTCACAGAAGGAGCCCATGGAAGCTTCAGGATTTGAAGTGTGTCTACGTGGAAGAACAGGCCAAAATCATACTTGAGCAGTGCATGCGACTAGTTTCTCAATACAGAAGGAGTCTTGAAGCCGTTATCAAGAACAACGGCTTTTGTACAAAGTGTTAATTACATTTCTGTAAGAGTGTTCAATATTTTTTCCCTGTGTCATTTCCCATTATTACGCAACTTAATTTATGGATTTCTTTGCCTGTGTGGATTGGATGTTTTTTTCCGACATCTGGTGAGAATTTCATGTCAGTAGCACCTTTAGAAATATATTTACGTATGATTCGATCGTAATCTGCTTTCTTTACATTAGGGCTCATGTAAACAACCACATCAGAGCCCTGTACAACGTGAAAGTCGCACTGAGCTGTAATAAGTCATCCAAAGAAGTCTATGGGGCTCTATTGTATTTCCGTACCCCCTCAAAAGATTCTAAGGCAAAACATTCCCTTAAAGGGGTATTTCGGCTCATTTCCACAAATGGAGGTGAGCAGGGCTGCTGATGTCACATCTACGGATACCCGCTGTGATCAGCAGGGATTGTGCACCTGACCTGGCAGGTTTCACTAGACAGGACGTCACTGGCCCTTCTCACCGCCTGATGAGAAAATGCATTGAGCTGGAATGCCCGCGTAATATGGTGCTGTACCTCTGTACACCACATGGGCATGCACAGCGCTCACATTTATGTACTATGCAGGGACTTTGTGCCTCTGTAGGGCTGCAGGCCTACTTCCTGACTAACTCCTTGGTGCACACCCTTCTTTATTTTTACAGGAGTGGTCATACAAGTAATCAGAGGACAGGAAGAAAGTAATAAATAGCAGTTTTTTCACTTTAAAAAAGCTCACAGGCCACGGTGTAGGCTTCATGTATAAAAACGACTAGGACACCATTGTTTTACTGCACATATCTCACTGATGTCTATGGTTATTTTTGCTGCAATAAGATAAATATATTGCATGGCCCAATATCTGATATTAAGATGTTCTAGCAGATAAAATGAGCAATTCCTGGGTATCTTTACAGTCTGGCTATTTCCACAAGTGACCTACCTGGACGCTGCTATCTCCACCTTTGTCCTTGCTACAGCAGCTGCTCTCTGCGCCCCCTCGACAGCGCGGTCTACCTTTTCCTTCGTTTTGGTGTTCTTTATGGGTATAAGTTGCTTTCTTATTCCACGGACTAAAACATTATTTTTGTACTTTCCTTCTTCTTTTGTGCCATCCGGAAATATGGTACATCCATATCCATGCCTGCGATTGTTCAGCCATTCTCCCTCGTATTTCATTCCGTTTGATCGCTCACTTACTCCAAACCCAGTGCGCTTATCATTCTTCCATTCTCCCATGTAGGTTTCTGTGGTGGTGGCATCGACGTGATCTTCTACAGGAGAATAATCAGAGTCTAGATCTCCAAAGCTAATGGTGGAATTGGCATCACTGGAGCTAATCCTACTCATAGCCGCATCGCTCCTCACAGAGCTGCGTTTGCTAGATATGGAGATCTTGGACTCGGATTTTCTAAGCTTGATGCTGCCCAGTAGTGACCCTCTTCTGAACAAACCCTTCTTCTTGCCCGTCATAAGCTCAGAGTCGCTGTGAAAATTCAATACAAAACCTCCACGAGTCCCAGCTGGACTGTCGGCTCCGATGTCATGGAGTACGGTGCCATTGCTCTGTTCGCTACGTAGTGAAGACAGAGAGGTTCTCAGTGGTGATCGGATGACTGTAGCCATACCATAGGGAACACTCTGGCGAACGCCATATCCATGCCTCATTCCTCCCATCCATTGTCCTTGGTATGTACCTGGATTAAAAACACAGTGTCAAGTAAAAACAAAAAGTATGGACTCTCCAACCATCAAGCCATGCACATTCACATACTGTACAACACTGAATCCATTATGAGGATTGAGAAATAAACACTTTCTAACCATATTTAATCATCTATCCCTCTGGCAAGTGTGGCAAAAGAAAAGTAATGTGTTATCACTGCCATCTTCTGATGTCTTCTGTGAACTGGTACGACCACTCAACTTGGCCATAAAAAATGTTCGTACCCATTTCTTGAAAAATGCAATACGAGCTTAGTCACACAGAAAATAAGTTAAATAGGGGATTATATAATCGACGCCTTCGAAATGTGGTGCTGGAAAAAAGTTTTTCAATATCATGGATGGCAAGAAGTCAAAAATCAAGCTAGATGTGTCACTCGAAGAAAGGATCACCAAGCTACGAACTGCCTACTTTGGACACATCATACAAAGAGAACAATCACCGGAGAAGGACGTCATGGTGGGAAGAATAGAAGAAACAATGCTAAGAGGAAGATCAGCAATCCGATGGCTTGATACAATCAAGATAACGGTGGAGAAGACCCTGGTGGACCTATCTAGGCTTGCACAAGATCGATCTTTCTACACATCGCTCATCCATCAAGTCGCTCACAATATATTTAGAGAGCATTTACACTGGCCAATAGCAGCCCTCAAATGACCACAGATTGGCTATATGTGATTCAGTGGGTGGTCATTTAGTAGCCTGGCCAGACAGGCCGCCAAAGTTCCATGCACACAGAATAATCATTAATGCAATCATTCTGGGACTATAAAATATTGCTCTAGGGAGCACTTGTCCTGTTTTCACTCTGGACGATGTGCTGCCGAGGACAATGATTTTTATCAAGCTTAAAAATTATATCATCTGATGAACATTGGGTAAATGGCAGCCTGTTTAGAATGGCCAAGTGTTCATCCCAATTATTAGCCAGTGTAACTGCACCCTTAGGCCAGGATCACACATGCGAGGAATACGGCCGAGTCTCACATGCTAATACCCAGCACTACCGCCAGCCTCGGGAGCAGAGCGTGCAGCTGCATAGCAATACATGGAGCCACATGCTCCACTCCCGCCGGCAGCAGCCGGAATACATGCGAGACTCGGCCGTATTGCTCGCATGTGTGATCCCGGCCTTACGGGTGTATAATCCATGTCAGAATGCTGGGATGTAGTATAAATAAACTCTGCACTCAACTTGGTTGGAGATGCAAACAAAAAGAAGTTTAATAAATCCATATAAAGTAGTATACAGGTAGTATATACTTATATGGATTTATAAACTTCTTTTTGTTTGCATCTCCAACCAAGTTGAGTGCAGAGTTTATTTATACTATATATTGGGCTTGGACCCCTACTCTAGCACCTGTATCCTACAGCTGTGCATACGTACCTCTTATCACAGAATGCTGGGATGGTCCTAGTTGAAAGTTTAATCGGAATCTCCAGAAACCTAGCTCCTACGTGTAATCCCTCTTTATCTTTACTGTATAAGAAAGTACAGCAATATCTTCTTATACAGAGGTATGGAGTAAAAAACAAATTGTACGGTATATATTTTTACAGTAGGATTCATTTACCGACATACATCTTTATAGGAGAACAAGGTCCAACATTTCTTTGACAAAAGGAAAACCGGATATGTGAAGACAGCCTTGCACCGAGTAGATAGGTATATGGCTAGGAAATATAAGGCAGCGAGATTTAGCACTGCAGTCCCTATCATGGTGCAGGTTCAGGCAAGGGCAGGAGGTTGGAGGAACAAGGAACTGGCCTCCCTATCAGAGATCTGCTCCAAAGAGGATCCGTCAGCTCTCCTAATATGCCTCTCAGCTTCAAGTGTCACCTCCATAGTCTATACAGATGAGCAAATCGAATTGCAGGACACTGTATTCTGAGGCCTTCAACCTGTCTCCTGCCTGTCGGCATTCCCCAACGCATCGTCATTGTTGCGATGTGACATGCGTAAGATATAGAGCCTAGCCAATCAATCAGAAGATATGGCAGAAGGGAGAATGCTGCTCAAGAGGCTCGCTTTAGGGTTCTGCAAACCATTTTGCTCATCTGTACTATCTACTTTTCAAAAATAGATGTAAATCTCCCTTACTACTATTACCGATCTCATGGATTAATGTTACTGCTCCAATTGTGCAACACAATCGCACTTCACACAGGAAGCCCTCACTCTTGTGGCATCTTCACAGCTACAAACAAGTGAAGGCAATTTCCTTCAGATCTTGGAATCTTCTACAGGACGGCACACTTCCCCAACACATGCCGCAGTCCCCGACATCCTGGAGATCAGCTCTATCCTTAAGTTATTTTCCTGTTTATCTTGCAATTCATCTTAACCTTCTAGTCTCATCATCTATAAGCTAAACTTCCTTAGCTGAGGTGCTGACCCCTCTGAAGAGTTTTACATATGATATCCGGACATGTTACCATTCACCGTATGATCATTGGTCATCCATGTCTCTTACACAAACTGGCAAATGCAGATCAGCAAGATTAGCATGTAATAGTTCTGTACATCAGACCAAACTAAATACACTTTCAAGTATCATAAAGGAGGTTTAACAGCTATCACTGAGGAACAGTAGCTGTAAGGTCCACAGTCCACGCTGCCTTGTAAAAGAAGTCACCTAAACAGCAGTGGATAGGATGGATGCCAGGCAGTGGTGGTGGACAAGAGCAGCCTGTAAATCTCAAAACATCCAATGAGTGCAAGCTCCGTGGGCTAGGCCAGTTTCACACGTCCAATATTCATGGTCCAAGTATGGACTGTGAGGTCTCCTGACCTGAAATCAATAGCCTGATTTATTCCTGGCAGGCTGTCGAGCTTGGTCAGGAAATACACGTTCAGTCTGACAGTACTTGGACCATGAGTATCCCAAGTGTGAATCTGGCCTTACAGTGCTCTATACGAGAGCAAAGAAGAAAGACCAACCTGGGTCAAAAAGAAGGATGGTGACAGCAATTTAAATAACCACGTACAACAACAATAATGAAGTCAGCGACGTTCAGCGATCACTTGAGCCGAGATGTTATCACCTGAGGACAGGATATTCAAGGAACTTAGAAGGTGAATGATCAAGGGAGCCAGTTTAAAGCACACGTCAGACTCTGGTCCGCAGCCAAATCTGGCCGGCAGAGCGAGTATTTTTGGCCAACAACGCTGCTCGGGACCCCTGCCCAACATCACACTTTCAACTGTATCGAAAATTAGGATGTCAATACAGTTGAAAGCAATAATGGAGGAGGGAGAATCAGCCGACACTCCCGCTGTTGTTAATTTCCCTTTCCGTCTGACATCTCAGCGCAGCAGGCACAATGACTTCATTACTATATGCCCGCTGTGCCGAGCAGTGCAGAGGATCAAATGATGTGCTGCAAAAACGGGAGCAGCGGGGGACTAGAGAGGTGGATATTTGTTATTTATTTTTATTTTCTGCCACTATACTGTATGGAGAACTATTTGGAGCTCATCATACTGTATTGAGGACTATGTGGCGGCCATTATACTGTGTGGGAATACAGTTGGGGAATAATACTGTCATACTGTGATGGGGTCACCATACTTTTCCGGTGAGGGAAGGGGAGATTGAGTGAGGGGGGTACATTAGGGTTATCATACCATGCGTGTGCAGAAATTCATTGTGTGGGTATCTTACTGGGTTTTGGGGGCACTTTTGTTGGCATTATACATTATCATCTGCATTATTCAGGTTTTTTTTATCCTTTGTTACTACATATTTACATTAGGTCATTGGGTCATATGTTTAGTAAAAAGCTCTTACATAACAAATTATAAGCAATGACCTTTCGTGGCTTACCCTCCTTGTGGAGTGGGTCAATGACTGCCATCTGTACATCTGTCAAGTCAGCAGTCTTCCCCATGATTGTGGAGCCTACTGAAACAGACTAAGGGACTTTTTTAAATGCTTAGGAAACATTTGCAGGTGTTTTTTGTTAATTATTCTAATTTACTGAGATAATGACTTTTGGGTCTTCATTGGCTGTAAGCCATAATCATCAACATTAACAGAAATAAACACGTGAAATAGATCACTCTATTTGTAATGACTCTATATAATATATGAGATTCACTTTTTGTATTGAAGAACTGAAATAACTTTTTGATGACATTCTAATTTTGTGAGAAGCACCTGTACATACTAGCACACACAATACTCAAATGTTTTTCGCAAAATTTACATCATAATTTATAATGTAGTGATTGAAACGTAAGGAGGTTAAAGGAGCTAAAAATTGCATCATCAGCTTGCAAATTTCTGAGAATTCTACTTTGCTAAAAAAACAAAAAACACTACAGACCAACGAGTGAGTACAAGCAAGAGGAGGAAATGCTTTTACATGTAAATTCTGTAGCACTTTGCTGTGCAAAATACCATCACAGTGATAGTAAAATATTTACTTTTGCATGATGCCTGCCATTCCTTCCAGCATATGTAAACTCACATCGGAAAACACAGGGGAATTGTTTAATAAAGCGGAATAGCACACGCTGGTGTAAACAGCCACGCTTTATACAGCACTTTACCTTCTGTGCTACTACTTTATAGTGGATTGGTCAAATCCGATCCATAATAGGTACAACATCAGTAATTAATCCACAATATGACGCCACATTCCTGGGGGCATTCAATATCTTGCTGTCATGTGTGCATCGCCACGAAGATCGTCGCGGTTGCACATTCTGACTTCTCACAGCTGAGTTGCTGTTTCTTTGTGTTTGGCAGTTAGGGAGTTAATTCTGTCTGTGCTCAGTTCTGGGACTGGGTGCAGTTTCTCCCGGCTGCAATTAATTATTTGTTGATTGGTTTCCTTTAAATCTCTGGTTGTCTGTGTTGGGAGTTGCCAGTGAAATTCTTCATGCAGACCACAGATAGGATTGTATCTGTATAGACTTAAGTTAAAGAGCTCCTTAGTTGTTTTAAGCTCACCTTGCTTAGAGTTTAATATCCCAGATCATTTATGTTCCTTCTGTGTTTGAGTGTGTATGCAAGTCTGTGTTTTCTCCAGTCTGTCTAATATGTCTAATCTGTGTATTTAGCTGAGATCAGCCCATATCCCTTTGGTGGTAATCAGAATCCTTCTTAGGACTGATTACAGGGTTCAGGGACTGATAGGAGACAGGGTTAGGCTGGAGACTTGGACCTCTGAACCATTATCAGTACCTCCAAGGTGAGGGATTAGTTAGGACCCCAGTTTAGGGTCAGGTTAGACCCCCGGTCCTCCTCTTTCCTGTGACAGTGTATCAAGTCCTCAAGATTAACCCTGAGTTCAACGGATATCGTGTCAGGTAAATCTATTCTATATTTACATGCTGATGTTGCTAATCTATATGTTGTATAGAGTGTTGTTCTTTTAAGAATAGTTTACTGACATCGTACACATATCATAAGATCGCGTGACATTTTCACTGGCCCATAAAATTATTCCCAGTTGCCATGGATCCAGTAGCCCAGCTGGCTCTGCAGTTGCAGGGATTATCCATGGAGCTGACGGACATTAAGTCCAAAGTTTTGTCTCCCTCGGAGCAAACCAGATTTGAACCTAAAGTAGCTCTCCCGGACAGGTTCACTGGTGGGCGAGACAAATTTTTTACCTTCAGGGAAGCATGTAAATTGTATTTTCGGCTTCGGCCTCGATCATCAGGGAGTGAAGAGCAGAGAGTGGGAATTGTTATCTCGCTCCTACAAGGGGACCCTCAATCCTGGGCCTTCTCCCTTCCTCCGGGATCCCGGCTCTACAGTCAGTAGATCGATTTTTTACTGCCCTGGGTTTGGTATATGATGACCCAGATCGGGTCTCTCTTGCTGAGACAAAATTACGTAACATACAGCAGGGAGATCGTCCGGCGGAGGAATTTGCTTCTGAGTTCCGTAGATGGGCCACAGATACTCAGTGGAATGACCCAGCTCTTAGGAGCCAGTTTTGTCATGGGCTTTCTGACAAATTAAAGGACGTTTTGGCTCAGTATGATTCTCCTCCATCACTGGAGGCTGCTATGGCCCTAGCTATCCGTACTGATAGACGGCTCCGGGAGAGGTGCGAGGTAACTCCGCCCCCTGTTGTTACTCCACCTACTACTAAAGTCCCTTATGTTGAGGTTCCCCTTGTCTGTTCGGAGGAGCCTATGCAGTTGGGAGGGACATCATTTCGTAGGAGGGGATTGGCGGTACGCCGCAGGACTAGAAGGTGTTTCTTCTGCGGGAAAGAGGGACATTTTGTTGGGGGATGTCCATCCCGTGCCTTGTTGAGCAAAAAGTCGCCGGAAAACTGTTAATCCCAGGTTGTGTGGTGGACGACAACCTGGGAGTATGTATTTCGTCCGCTAGTTCTTCTCAGTTCCTTGTACCAGTGGAGGTGGTGGTTGGTACGAGAGTGGAGAGATTTTCTGTTCTTCTTGATAGTGGGTCCGGGGCTAATCTGGTTGACGCTCAGTTTGCTCAGGCTCAAGGTATGCATCTGAGTGTATTGGTCAAACCGATCCCTATATTCTCCATTGACGCCAGGCCTCTCGGCCAAGGTAGCTTTGTTCATGAGGTTCATAACATTGACCTTCGGGTAGGGGCAATACATAGGGAACTATTATCTTGTTATGTGTTGGAGGGTCTACCTACTCCTATTGTGTTGGGACTTCCTTGGTTGGTTAAACATAACCCTGTGATTAATTGGCAGTCCAGAGATATAAGCCAATGGGGGGAGATTTGCAAAAGTAACTGCATGAACACAGTCATCAGTGCGGTCGTGCCTAGTACTTTGCCTCCTTTTTTGGAGGACTTTGGGGATGTGTTCTCTGAGGAGGGGTGTCAGGAGTTGCCTCCTCATCACGTGTATGACTGCTCTATTAATTTACTTCCTGATGCTAAGTTACCTAAAGCTAGGTTATATAACCTTTCTGGTCCTGAGAGGCAGGCTATGAAAGATTATATTTCGGAAAGTCTGGCCAAAGGGCATATTAGACCTTCATCTTCCCCAGTGGCCGCGGGGTTCTTCTTTGTGAAGAAAAAAGATGGAGGCCTACGCCCTTGCTTGGATTTCCGCGAACTTAATCGGATTACTGTTCGAGATCCGTATCCACTCCCTCTGATTCCTGATCTCCTCAATCAAATTGTTGGCGCCAAATGGTTCTCTAAATTGGATCTCAGGGGGGCGTATAATCTGATTAGGATAAAAGAGGGGATGAGTGGAAAACGGCGTTTAACACGCCGGAGGGACATTATGAGAACCTTGTCATGCCTTTTGGTCTGACTACTGCACCAGCAGTATTCCAACATTTTGTTAATGACATTTTTCGTCATCTGGTGGGGCTGTTTGTGGTCGTATATTTGGATGACATTTTAATTTACTCACCAGATCTTGTGTCTCACCAGGAGCATGTAGCTAAGTAAGTTTTTTCTACCGATCTGCACCTCCTTATTTAATTGTGTATAATTGGTGCGCCCTGCATTTCACATTATTATATCACCAGGAGCATGTGAGACAGGTGTTGCAGATCTTGCGAGACAATAAACTATACGCCAAACTGGAAAAGTGTGTATTCGCCGTACAGGAACTTCAGTTTTTGGGTTTCTTGGTGTCAGCCTCCGGTTTCCGTATGGACCCTGAAAAGGTGAGAGCAGTGCTTGAATGGGATCAGCCAGAGGATCTTAAGGCTCTGCAGCGTTTTCTGGGGTTTGCTAACTACTACCGGAAATTTATTTGTAATTTCTCATCTGTTGTCAAACCTCTCACTGACATGACAAGAAAAGGGACGGATTTTTCTAAATGGTCGGACAAAGCTTGCCAAGCTTTTTCCTCTTTGAAAAAATGTTTTGCTTCGGCACCCGTTCTCATCCAACCAGATGCATCACAGCCGTTCGTTGTGGAGGTGGACGCGTCTGACGTAGGGGTGGGTGCAATATTGTCCCAGGGTCCGTCCCCTGGTAAATGGCATCCGTGCGCTTTCTTTTCTAAAAAATTGTCGTCCGCCGAAAGGAATTATGATATCGGCAATAGGGAACTTTTGGCCATTAAGTTGGCTTTTGAAGAATGGCGTCACTTTTTGGGGGGGCAGTCCACCCGGTCACCGTCATTACTGATCACAAGAACCTGCTGTATTTGGAATCTGCTAAGCGTCTGAATTCCAGACAAGCTCGATGGTCGTTGTTTTTTACCAGGTTTAATTTTGTTGTCACTTATCGCCCTGGATCTAAGAATGTTAAGGCGGATGCCTTGTCTCGCAGTTTCCCAGGGGCCGGGAAAATGGATGACCCGATTCCTATCCTTCAGGAGGGGGTGGTAGTGTCGGCTGTATGTTCTGAGCTTGAGGAGGAGGTGTTAGAGGCTCAGGGGGACGCCCCTGCAGGACCTCCAGGGAGACTGTTTGTCCCAAATCAGTTGAGACAAAAGGTTATTGAGGCACATCATAATTCTGCTTTAGCAGGACATCCAGGGAGTAAGGCTACTTTAGATCTCCTTTCTCGCCGGTTTTGGTGGCCTAACGTTAATAAAGATGTTTTAACTTTTGTCGCGTCCTGTGGGGTTTGTGCTCGCTCTAAGACCCCTCATACCCGTCCGTCTGGGACCCTCTTACCCTTGAAACTTCCGGAGCGTCCATGGACTCATTTGTCTATGGACTTCATCACGGACCTTCCTCAGTCGTCAGGGAAGACTGTCATACTGGTGGTTGTTGACAGGTTCAGTAAGATGGCACATTTCATTGCTCTTCCTGCCCTCCCTAATGCTAAAACTCTGGCGCAGGTGTTCATTGGGGAGATTGTGAGACTTCATGGGTTGCCTTCTGATGTGGTGTCAGATAGGGGGTCTCAGTTTGTGTCCAAGTTTTGGAGGGCATTTTGTTTACGTCGGGGGATGCAATTGTCATTTTCCTCGGCTTTTCATCCGCAGACCAATGGTCAGACAGAGCGTCTGAATCAAAGCCTAGAGACTTATCTTCGGTGTTTTGTCTCAGAGAACCAGGAGGACTGGTCTTCTTTCTTGCCTCTGGCAGAGTTCGCTCTTAACAACAGGTGGAGCGAGTCCACTGGTAAGTCCCCGTTTTTTGGGGCATATGGTTTTCATCCCCAGTTTTGTACATTCAATGGGGGGGGCCCTTCTGGGGTTCCTGAGGAGGAGCGTTTCTCGTCGTCACTTGCTTCAGTGTGGAGAGGTGTATTGAAAAATTTTTAATAAAACGGAAAATTTCACACGTGGTGTAAAAAGCCAACGCTTTTAAAGCACTTTACCTTCTGTTTCTACTTTTTAAAATGGATTTGGCAAATCCCATCCCTAATAGGTTTCAACATCAGAAAATTTAAACCCAATTTTAAAAGGGCCCATTCCCGGGGGTTTTAAAAATTTGCTTTTTTTTGAAGAGAAAAATTAAACGGGGCAAATTTGATTTAAAGGTGATTTTTTGTTTTTGGGGTTTTTGGATTTTGGGATTAAGGGTCATTTGGGGCTGGGGGAAAATTTTTTCCCTTCGGGGAAGCATGTAAATTGTATTTTCGTTTGGGCCCGACACGGGGATGAAAGCAGAGAGGGGAAAATTTTTCTCGCTCCTCAAGGACCCTCAACCTGGCCTTTCTCCCTTCCTCCGGGATCCCCCTCACAGTCAGTAATCGTTTTTTTACTGCCCGGGGTTTGGTAAAAAACCCGATGGGGTCTCTCTTGCTAGAAAAAATTACGTAACATACAGGGAGATCGCCGCGGAGAATTTGCTTCT
Source organism: Oophaga sylvatica (assembly GCA_033576555.1). NCBI lineage: Eukaryota > Metazoa > Chordata > Amphibia > Anura > Dendrobatidae > Oophaga > Oophaga sylvatica. Next base: position 374,946,370 of record JARQOD010000006.1, read on the forward strand.
ATTCCAGAGGGCCCCACAGATACTCAGGGGAATGACCACCTTGGACCATTTTTTTCATGGCTTTCTAAAAATTAAAAGGACTTTTTTTGGCTCATAATTCTCCTCCATCACTGGGGGCTCTAGGGCCCTAGCTATCCACTGAAGAGGCTGGGGGAAAACAGGTCCCCCCCCTTTTTTATCCACCTACTACAAAAAGTCCCTTTGTTAGTTCCCCTTTCTGTTCGGGGACCTATGCAGTTGGGAGGGACATCATTTCGTAGGGGGGATTGGCGGTACCCCCCGGACAAAGGTGTTTTCTTCTGCGGAAAAAACATTTTGGGGGGGGATTCCCCCGTGCCTGTTAGAAAAAATCCCGGAAAACTGTTAATCCCGGGTTGTGTGGTGACAAAACCGGGAGTATGTTTTCGCCCTAGTTTCTCCCCTTGTCCAGGGGGAGGGTGTTGGGTAGAAGTGGAAAATTTTCTTTCTTCTTGAAGGGGGCCGGCAAATTGTTACGCTCAGTTTGCTCAGCTAAAGGGTACACTGAGTAAAATGGTCAAACCACCCCTATATTCTCCATTGACGCCACCCCTGGGCCCAATAGCTTGTTCAGGTTCTAACATTGACCTTCGGGTAGGGGCAATACATAGGGAACTATTATCTTGTTATGTGTTGGAGGTCTACCTACTCCTATTGTGTTGGACTTCCTTGGTTGGGGTTAAACATAACCCTGTTGTTTAAAATGGCAGTCCAAGATATAAGCCAATGGGGGAGATTTGCAAAAGTAACTGCATAAAACACAGTCATCAGTGCGGTCGTGCCTAGTACTTTGCCTCCTTTTTTGGAGGACTTTGGGGATGTGTTCTCTGAGGAGGGGTGGCAGGAGTTGCCTCCTCATCACGTGTATGACTGCTCTATTAATTTACTTCCTGATGCTAAGTTACCTAAACAGGTTATATAACCTTTCTGGTCCTGAGAGGCAGGCTATGAAAGATTATATTTCGAAAGTCTGGCCAAAGGGCATATTAGACCTTCATCTTCCCCAGTGGCCGCGGGTTCTTCTTTGTGAAGAAAAAAGATGGAGGGCCTACCCCCTTTGGCTGGATTTTCCGCGAACTTAATGGGATTACTGTTCGAGATCCGTATCCACTCCCTCTGATTCCTGATCCCCAATCAAATTGTTGGCGCCAAATGGTTCTCTAAATTGGATCTCAGGGGGCGTATAATTTTGATTAGGATAAAAGAGGGGGATGAGTGGAAACGCGTTTAACACGCCGGAGGGACATTATGAGAACCTTGTCATGCCTTTTGGTCTGACTACTGCACCAGCAGTATTCCAACATTTTGTTAATGACATTTTTTCGTCATCTGGTGGGGCTGTTTGTGGTCGTATATTTGGATGACATTTTAATTTACTCACCAGATCTTGTGTCTCACCAGGAGCATGTAGCTAAGTAAGTTTTTTCTACCGATCTGCACCTCCTTATTTAATTGTGTATAATTGGTGCGCCCTGCATTTCACATTATTATATCACCAGGAGCAGTGAGACAGGTTGTTGCAGATCTTGCGAGACAATAAACTATACGCCAAACTGAAAAGTGTGTATTCGCCGTACAGGAACTTCAGTTTTTGGGTTTCTTGGTGTCAGCCTCCGGTTTCCGTATGGACCCTGAAAAGGTGAGAGCAGTGCTTGAATGGGATCAGCCAGAGGATCTTAAGGCTCTGCAGCGTTTTCTGGGGTTTGCTAACTACTACCGAAATTTATTTGTAATTTCTCATCTGTTGTCAAACCTCTACACTGACATGACAAAAAGGGACGATTTTTCTAAATGGTCGGACAAAGCTTGCCAAGCTTTTTCCTCTTTGAAAAAATGTTTTGCTTCGGCACCCGTTCTCATCCAACCAGATGCATCACAGCGTTCGTTGTGGAGGTGGACGCGTCTGACGTAGGGGTGGGTGCAATATTGTCCCAGGTCCGTCCCCGGTAAATGGCATCCGTGCGCTTTCTTTTCTAAAAAATTGTCGTCCGCCGAAAGAATTATGATATCGGCAATAGGGAACTTTGGCCATTAAGTTGGCTTTTGAAGAATGGCGTCACTTTTTGGAGGGGCAGCCACCCGGTCACCGTCATTACTGATCACAAGAACCTCGTGTATTTGGAATCTGCTAAGCGTCTGAATTCCAGACAAGCTCGATGGTCGTTGTTTTTTACCAGTTTAATTTTGTTGTCACTTATCGCCTGGATCTAAGAATGTTAAGGCGGATGCCTTGTCTCGCATGTTTCCCAGGGCCGGGAAAATGGATGACCCGATTCTATCCTTCAGGAGGGGGTGTAGTGTCGGCTGTATGTTCTGAGCTTGAGGAGGAGGTGTTAGAGGCTCAGGGGGACGCCCCTGCAGGACCTCCAGGGAGACTGTTTGTCCCAAATCAGTTGAGACAAAAGGTTATTGAGGCACATCATAATCGCTTTAGCAGGACATCCAGGGAGTAAGGCTACTTTAGATCTCCTTTCTCGCCGGTTTTGGTGGCCTAACGTTAATAAAGATGTTTTAACTTTTGTCGCGTCCTGTGGGTTTGTGCTCGCTCTAAGACCCCTCATACCCGTCCGTCTGGGACCCTCTTACCCTTGAAACTCCGGAGCGTCCATGGACTCATTTGTCTATGGACTCATCACGGACCTTCCTCAGTCGTCAGGGAAGACTGTCATACTGGTGGTTGTTGACAGGTTCAGTAAGATGGCACATTTCATTGCTCTTCCTGCCCTCCCTAATGCTAAAACTCTGGCGCAGGTGTTCATTGGGGAGATTGTGAGACTTCATGGGTTGCCTTCTGATGTGGTGTCAGATAGGGGGTCTCAGTTTGTGTCCAAGTTTTGGAGGGCATTTTGTTTACGTCGGGGGATGCAATTGTCATTTTCCTCGGCTTTTCATCCGCAGACCAATGGTCAGACAGAGCGTCTGAATCAAAGCCTAGAGACTTATCTTCGGTGTTTTGTCTCAGAGAACCAGGAGGACTGGTCTTCTTTCTTGCCTCTGGCAGAGTTCGCTCTTAACAACAGGTGGAGCGAGTCCACTGGTAAGTCCCCGTTTTTTGGGGCATATGGTTTTCATCCCCAGTTTTGTACATTCAATGGGGGGGGCCCTTCTGGGGTTCCTGAGGAGGAGCGTTTCTCGTCGTCACTTGCTTCAGTGTGGAGAGGTGTATTGAATAATCTGAGTGCTATGGGGAACCGTTATAAACGTATGGCTGATAGGAGGAGAGTTTCTGGTCCAGATCTTAATGTGAACGATCTGGTATGGTTGTCTACCAGGAATATAAAACTTAAAGTTCCCTCCTGGAAGCTGGGCCCCAGATTCATCGGGCCGTACAGGATCAGTTCCATAATTAATCCTGTGGCATTTCGTCTGGACCTCCCTCCTACGTTTAAAATTCATAATGTGTTCCACAAGTCATTACTTAAGAGGTACGTGGCACCAGTCATACCATCACCTCTACCTCCTCCTCCAGTGGTGGTCAATGGTAACTTGGAGTTTCAAGTGTCAAAGATCATTGACTCACGTCTGAATCGCCGGTCCCTTCAGTACTTGGTGCATTGGAAGGGGTATGGTCCAGAGGAGAGGACGTGGGTTCCTGCGTCTGACATTAACGCAGATCGTTTGGTGCGGACCTTCCACAGAACTCACCCGGGCAAACCTGGCCCTGAGGGTCCGGAGGCCCCTCGTAGAAGGGGGGGTACTGTCATGTGTGCATCGCCACGAAGATCGTCGCGGTTGCACATTCTGACTTCTCACAGCTGAGTTGCTGTTTCTTTGTGTTTGGCAGTTAGGGAGTTAATTCTGTCTGTGCTCAGTTCTGGGACTGGGTGCAGTTTCTCCCGGCTGCAATTAATTATTTGTTGATTGGTTTCCTTTAAATCTCTGGTTGTCTGTGTTGGGAGTTGCCAGTGAAATTCTTCATGCAGACCACAGATAGGATTGTATCTGTATAGACTTAAGTTAAAGAGCTCCTTAGTTGTTTTAAGCTCACCTTGCTTAGAGTTTAATATCCCAGATCATTTATGTTCCTTCTGTGTTTGAGTGTGTATGCAAGTCTGTGTTTTCTCCAGTCTGTCTTATATGTCTAATCTGTGTATTTAGCAGAGATCAGCCCATATCCCTTTGGTGGTAATCAGAATCCTTCTTAGGACTGATTACAGGGTTCAGGGACTGATAGGAGACAGGGTTAGGCTGGAGACTTGGACCTCTGAACCATTATCAGTACCTCCAAGGTGAGGGATTAGTTAGGACCCCAGTTTAGGGTCAGGTTAGACCCCGGTCCTCCTCTTTCCTGTGACAGTGTATCAAGTCCTCAAGATTAACCCTGAGTTCAACGGATATCGTGTCAGGTAAATCTATTCTATATTTACATGCTGATGTTGCTAATCTATATGTTGTATAGAGTGTTGTTCTTTTAAGAATAGTTTACTGACATCGTACACATATCATAAGAAAGCGTGACACTTGCCCTATTCCGTCACCACTCATTGCTTGTGTCACATCAAACCAACAGCGGATCTAAAGGATCTTACACATTTAAAAGATCTGGAGGTTTTTTTATTCCAAAAATAGCAGCACCCGTCCATCGGCTGCGTGCGGTCATTCATCTCCGCTTCATTATCTTATATGGTGCTGACTATAGACAAAAGGGGCGCTGGGCCTTTTAATCTCATGCAACGTCATACAACCAGCAAAAAGTGTGAATACAGTAAAATACATATGTACAGCACCAGACAAAGGCTTGGTAACAATTATTCATGCATTGGTTTCCTTGTTCTTATTGGAATGTGCACATTGTAGAATCAGAGTAAAGGCAGCAAAACCACAAAGAAACACATGGAAACAAGGAGTAAAGAAACAGGAGTGAAACAAACCAGAATCTGTGTGAAACACTTAGATCCCTCAAAGTACCCCTCTTTACTCTTCAGTGAATGCCAAGTGGGGACTTTGAAGAATCCAAGGTGTAGCACATATTCTGCTTTGATTCACACGTTTCTTTACTCCTTGTTTCCAGTTTCTATGTGTCCTTCATGGTTTTTCTGCCTTCAGTCTAAATCTCCAATGTGCACATTACATTAAGAATAAGGAAAAGCGTGGTATAAACAGGGGTGTATTAACATTCGACAGGTACCAAGCTATATGTTGAAAGTTTGTAGAAGGGAGCAAAATCAAGAAGGAACAAAGATTCACGAGTTTCTTTACTCCTTGTTTCCATCTGTGTTCCTTCACGATTTTGCTCCCTTCAGCTTAAATCTACAAACTTTCAACATATAGCATGGTACCTGTCGAATGTTAATACACACCTGTTCATATATATATGTGATGAACGGGCACGCGGTCCGCCACACGGTAGCCCGGGGTATCACGGCTTGTGATCCCTCCGTGCTGCAAATGTGACGAAAACGCGCACACACATGACGGCTGCTGCCGTCCGACCCAGTAAACTGCAGGGATTTATAATTATCCCACTTCCACTTAGGAACTTGCAGCTCTCTGGCGCCCCCCCCTTACCCTCAGGTCAGTCAGGGAACTGCACCTAGGATAATTGGTCGCCAGACGGGTCACTTGGATGTGTGCTGGCTATTGGGCACGCTGCAGTGAGGGAATTATAATTACTCCTGGCTGCAGCCAGGCAGTACCCTTATAAACCCGCTCCGTCACTGCCAGCGTCACCCAATAGATTAACACTTTACACCCCTTCCTTTTAGCTGCCACCAGCTACGGCTTTTGATGAACAATTTATCAAGAGGGTCCGTAGCAACCCCAAAACAGTAGCGTAGTGCTTCAGGCACGTGCAAATTCGTTTATAGAGCAGGAGAAACAAACTAATAAATTTATAGGTTTATCCCTTAAAAAACAGGCAGTGCTTATATAATATAAAAAGATGTAACAAACTGAGACAATATCGTTATGTACAGATGCAGTTATAAAATAAAATGGGATTAAGAATGAAAGATAACTCACATGATAGTTACATATGCATAGGCAAGCCAGGCTGGGGGAAGGAGCCACACGTCATAGTTCATTGGCAGATCTCTTACTCAGGACCTCACAGCAGGGACTGACCCGGGGGGGGGGTCACTGCCAGACTTATACATGTGGGCTGCTGACCTCACAAACGGGGCTGGTTGTTCTGGCCACCTCCCAGGGACAGAAGTGTATGATTTGAGCTCTGAAATATCATAAGGTCCATAACTCAGCGGGGAACTCTAGCAGAATAATGGCAGACCTATCAATGATCTTGCTTTGAAATAATGGTTCAAATGACCCCAAACTTGGGTGAAATAGCTCATGGGGCACCCGAGAATTCCATTTCTCGGGCTCTGTTGGAGTTACGGGTTCGCCGGTACCACGGGAACGATGCCCGTCGGCGCATGGTTCAACACAGTGACGTTCGTGTTTCTGACGCAACTTCCCACCGTGTTATAAGCCAAAAGGATGAATTCTCCAAAATGGCTGCTATAGGAAGAAAGCACGTGTGCAGACAATGGAGGACCCCTGCGGTGAAGCGGCAAAACTTCCAGCACTGGTAGCTCAGGTTACACTGAGCTTGACTGCAGGTTGACAGGGGGGAAGGGAAGCGTGAGCTGCAGAGAAAAGGAGGGAGGGGTAACTTTGCCCTGTGCTTGCAAACGGTGGGGGTTGTAGTACTATGGGGAGAGTTCTGGAAACAGCACAAGAAATGAAGCTTCAGTATCATCACAATATATATATATTATATGTACACATATATACACACAGAATGGAACTCAGCTGGGAATTCTTGCAGCACGGTGTAACATTTCACTAAATACTAATATTTGGATTTGATTATTCCCTGCTCTTCAACTAAGAAAAAAAACCCTGAAAGGTGATGGCTGTAACCTATATCTGCCAAAACTGGTGACAGGTTTCCTTTAACCCTCATTGATTGCCATTGCTGGAGTGAATAGCCCTGGTGACATTTGATGCTCCTTCTGCATTTTTCCTCATGTTGCCTCAGGTCATTTGTAAATGTAAGGCTTTGTTCACATGTTGTGTTTTTGCTGCATTTTTTTATGCAATTTTTAAGCTGTGTTTTACAGTACCAGCAAAGCGTATGTGATTTCAGAAATGTCATGCACACACATTGGGTTTATTTTCCTGACAGATTCGGAAAACTGCTGCGGTTTTTTAACTCATAGGAAACAATGGATAAGTGCAAAAACGCAGGTATCGGGTTTTGCTGCGTTTTTGGTGCAAAAACCTTAAGGAAGTTGCATCATGATTTTTTTTAGGGCACTAAACTTTATCAGCAAGCACAAGAGACAATAAAAATGCAGCAAAACCTGCTGCTGCAAAAAAGTAGCTGCTTTGAGCAGAAAAAAATACAACACAGCAAATACACAAACAGCAAATACACAACGTGTGAACATGGCCTAAGACTTCAGAATATCTGGTATTTGTTGTGTGGAGATTGCACCTGTCCATCTCTAAACCCGATTTTATTTAATCACCGCAGGATTGATGAAGAATATATACCGGTAATTTCTGGGAGCTCAGCCACTGAAGCCCCCACCGATTCCAAGAATAGGGGTCCCCCAGTCTGCTGTGTTAATGGTTTCCTAGTGTGATTGTGTGACCACTGCGCCATTCAGTCCTGAAGGGCCGGCAGAGACAGAAGAGCCATCAGTCCAGGAGACAACAGCAGCCATGGTAACAGACACTCTCGGGCACGTCACCTGCATGTTGGAAGTCTTAGGCCTCTTTCACACATCCGTCTTTTGCCGTCAGGCACAATCCGTCCAAAACCGGAAAGGACGGATCCGGCGCTGATTTTGAAAAAACTGATGAAACGGATCAGGTTTTTTGCCGGATCTGTCCTGAACTTTTGAAGCTGTAAATGCTTGGTACGCATGTCAGAGAGAGAGAGACCTTGGTTTCCAGAATCCGGATCAGTCTTTTGCCGGATTGCACAAAAGACTGATCCGGCACCATAGATTTCTATTGTTTGCGCCCGCCAGATGCGCCGCTTCAGGCGCTATCAGGCGGGTGCGGCAGAAAAAAAAAAACGTTGCAGTGACCGTTTTGTCCGGCCGTCGGAATGTACATTTCCGCCGGATCCGGCAAAAAACGGACGCAATGCAAGGACATCCGGCGCAATCTGGTGCTAATGATAGTCAATGACAAAAAAACGCATCCGTCGATTTAAAAAAACGGATCCGTTTTTTTAAACATACAAAAAAGGCTGCACTCAAGCATACTGAAGCATGACAATATAGAAAACATGAAATTTTGAATAGCAATATGGCTTTGGAGTATAAGGAAAAATTTGAGACGCTTAGTATAAACATTTGGCCAAACATTTTAAAGCCCACCAACCATCGTCAAGGTGGTCTCAATTCTGGTGAGTCCCTGACCTAATGTGAACATACCTCTATTAGGCTGATATCTGAATTTCTGGGTGAATATGCACCTCTGTCAGTAATGCCTGCATTTATGGGTAAAGTAGGGACCTGGTGTAATTAAAATCACCACCTGGTGGGGGCCTTTTTTGTATGTTTTACATGGGGGTAGCTCCCTTTGGTTTGCACCTGGGTTCACATTAGTCTGGAAGTGCCAGTCAGGTTTTTTTGTCTTTTGAATGTTAGCTTACTGACCGAGCTCGCCCCACCAGTGTGATTTTAATTACACCGGGTCCCTACTTACCCATAAATGCAGGCATTACGACAGAGTGCAATCACCAGAAATTCAGATATCAGCAATAGAGGTATGTTCACATTAGGTCGGGACACCAGAATTGAGACCACCTTGACGATGGTTGGTGGGCTTTAAAATGTTTGGCCAAATGATTATACTAAGCTCTCAAATTTTTCCTTATACTCCAAAGCCATATTGCTATTCAAAATTTCATGTTTTCTATATTGTCATGCTTCAGTATGCTTGAGTGCAGCCTTTTTTGTATGTTTTACATGGGGGTAGCTCCCTTTGGTTTGCACCTAGTTCACATTAGTCTGGAAGTGCCAGTCAGGTTTTTTTGTCTTTTGAATGTTAGCTTACTGACCGAGCACTCCGCCCCCACCAGGTGGTGATTTTAATTACACCAGGTCCCTACTTTACCCATAAATGCAGGCATTACTGACAGAGGTGCATATTCACCCAGAAATTCAGATATCAGCCTAATAGAGGTATGTTCACATTAGGTCAGGGACTCACCAGAATTGAGACCACCTTGACGATGGTTGGTGGGCTTTAAAATGTTTGGCCAAATGTTTATACTAAGCGTCTCAAATTTTTCCTTATACTCCAAAGCCATATTGATATTCAAAATTTCATGTTTTCTATATGGTCATGCTTCAGTATGCTTGAGTGCAGCCTTTTTTGTATGTTTTACATGGGGGTAGCTCCCTTTGGTTTGCACCTAGTTCACATTAGTCTGGAAGTGCCAGTCAGGTTTTTTTTTTTTGCCGTTTTTTTAAACAAGCGCCGGATCGCGCCTGACGGCAAAAAACGGATGTGCGAAAGAGGCCTTAGTGGGATCCGTTGATCATACTTGCATCGTCTTTCCTGTGAATAGGTGATATATTCTGTTAACTGATAGCCCCTTTACTGAAAAGTAACTGTGCATCTCGTCACCGGGAACATGGGTCCAGATTCTCCCCTCACCAGTGGGCTCAATAACTGGAGCCCCACCAACCACATTTTTAAGACATATCATAGTACGGTCTGGCCTCTAAGATGAAGCAAGCAGAGGTGCAAGAATCATAGTTGTCCCTGAGCTCTGGAGCCAAAGAAGGATCAACAAGTCTCTTCGGCCCAGGTGAGAATCCAATAAAATTAAAAACCTGATAGTTCTGGGGTCCTGCTGGAGATTTTTCATCGGGGCTCACAAGCTTTGGGAAACAACACTGGGAGCGAGATAGCAGTCATTTTCTTGTTCCAAAGTTGTGTGATTTTGCAAAATTGCAGTAAAACATTTTGTTTTTGCAGCAATTTCAGAAAAAAAACACAACAACAGAGACTGCTGCAAAACTGTAATGTGTGAATAAACCCCTAACCGGGCAAGTGACTATGTACAGAAGTGTGAGCAGATAGAAGAAAGTGCAGATTTTGGGATGGACGGGATTATACAGATACCAGATATTCTACAATTTGACATTAACAAATGACACTTGAAGACTCTTCATATGTTTGGATTTTTACCAAATGAGGAAAAATCTATTCCCATAGAAACCTTTCTACATGATCAGAAGGATGCCAATGCAGCAATCAGCCCACACACGTCAATCTTATCCAAGAGCTGGAGTGTGCGCTCATCACAAGGATGTTCAATGAGACGCGGCTGTCAGGCCTGAGTGGCAGGAGACAAATGGCCGCACTCCACAGCCTCTACGGCAGGTGTTTGGTTTATAGATAGTGCTGATTCCTGGTGTCATCCGCGCTCGCAGGTCATTAGCTACATAACAGTTCTTCTAACATTAGCAAGGTTTTATTTCAGCTCCTGCATGGCTCATTTAATTCAGCACTAAAAGTTTATTACGTCCTGGAGAGATCCAATCTCAGAATGGAAAACTTAGACATCCTTTAGGCCACATGCTGCGTATATTTTCACACCCGCTCCCAGTCAGTCCAATTTGTGTTGCTACACACATGGCGGAAGATGTATACGTACATATATGTGTGTGTATAATTTATATATATATATATATATATATATATATATATATATATATTATATATATATATATATATATATATATTATATACACACCTGTACCTGTCTATTTTTCCCTTTTCAAATGTAAAGCGCCATGGAATAAATGGCGCTATATAAATGTATATAATAATATATATATATATGCATACACACACACACAGCTCTGGCAAAAATTAAGAGACCACTGCACAGTTCTATAAAAATCAGGTTCTCTACATGTCTGACAGCCATTCCATTCCAGTGTCAGTTGAATTCCAACCAGAGTACACCTCATTCTAATTAATGTGCTTCTGATTAGGCGATCACCTGAACTAAATCTTATTTAACGAAGGGAAGTATAAAAAAACACTGCTGTGGTGTTCACAATCCTCTTGCAATAGGACAAGCTGAATGGCAAAACAAGTGCTAGTAATATCCCAAAATAGGAATGAAAAAATAACTTCTAACCATGCCAAAGGAGTTGAAACGTCTTGAGTGAGGAAAAGAAGGGCTCAATTATGGCTTTACTAGCAGAGGGATACAGTGAGCATCATGTTGCCTCCATCCTTAAAATTTCTAAGACGGCAGTTCATTACAACAAGGTCAAGCAGCAGACATTGGGGACAACAAAGCTACAGACCGGCAGAGGGCGAAAACGACTCTCCACTGACCGGGATGACCATCATCTTATTCGGATGTCATTCAGCAACCGCAGGAGAACATCAAGTGACCTACAAAAGGAATGGCAAATGGCAGCTGGGGTGAAGTGCACGACAAAAACAGTTTGTAACAGGCTCCTGGAGGCAAGGCTCAAGTCATGTAAAGCTAGAAAAAAGCCTTTCATCAATGAGAAGCAAAGGAGAGCCAAGCTGAAGTTTGCCAAAGACCATAAGGATTGGACCATAGAAGACTGGAGTAAGGTAATCTTCTCTGATGAGTCTAATTTTCAGCTTTGCCCAACACCTGGTCATCTAATGGTTAGATGGAGACCTGAAGAGGCGTACAAGCCACAGCTTCTTGGACCCACTGTAAAATTTGGTGGAGGACTTTGGCAAGGCTGGAATTGGGCAGGTTAATCTTTGCGAAGGACGTGTAAATCAAGCCGCATACAAGGTTATCCTGGAAAAACAGTTGATTCCTTCTGCTCAGGCAATGTTCCCTAACTCTGAGGACTGTTTTTTCCAGCAGGACAATGTGCCATGCCACACAGCTAGGTCAATCAATGTGTGGATGGAGGACCACCACATCAAATCCCTGTCATGGCCAGCCCAATCTCCAGACCTGAACCCCATTGAAAACCTCTGGAATGTGATCAAGAGGAAGATGGATAGTCACAAGCCGTCAAACAAAGAAGAACTGCTTAGATTTTTGTACCAGAGTGGCATAAGGTCACCCAAAATCAGTGTGAAAGACTGGTATAAAGCATGCCAAGACGCATGAAAGCTGTGATTAAAAATCATGGTTATTCCACAAAATACTGATTTCTGAACTCTTCCTGAGTTAAGACATTAGCATTGTTGTTTCTAAATGATTATGAACTTGTTTTCTTAGCATTATTTGAGGATCTGCAAGCACTGCATTTTTTGTTATTTTGACCATTTCTCATTTTTTGAAAATACCGTATATACTTGTGTATAAGCAAAGATTTTCAACACTTTTTTTTGTGCTGAAAACGCCCTCCTCGGCATATACACAGTCATTGTCCCAGGGGGTCGGCAGGAGTTGGCAGCTGTCACATCATACTCACCCACTCCTCGCGCGATCGCTGGAAGTCCTCCCTGCATCCCTCTCTTGTCCTGGAGAGGCAGCTCTTTCTGTGTTCAGCGGTGACGTGGTACCGCTCATTAAAGTAATGAATATGCACAGGTCTCCACTCCCATAAGCGTGGAGCGCATATTCATTACTTTAATGAGCGGTACCAAGTGACCGCTGAACACAGGAAGAGCTGCTTCTCCAGGACAACAGAGAGATGTAGGGAGGACTTGCAGCAACTGTGCCAGGGGAGGACGTGGAGTAAAGTAATGGCGTGGAGACATGTTTACCTGCACTTAGTGGGGTCAGTGATGTGAAAACATAGTATTTTCCTCCAGAATAGTACATGTTGTGAGGGTTAAGTTAAAGTTGAACTGCATATATGAGCAGGTTTTATGTGGACATCTATAGAGTGGGTGGGAAGATGTCCACCTTTTCTCCACCTGCAGAGCAGTGTCGTGTGCTGTCAGGACCTGTGTGATGTCAGTCATGTGATCAGTCACATGGGTGAGGAGTCACATGGTCTGGGTTTAAATAGCTGGACTCCAGAGGCAGTCGCGGTTGTTGTGTGTCTGGAGAGGAGCACTCCAGAGAAGTGATTTTGTGATGTGGTTTATGCCTGAACTGTGAGTTGTGCTAACCCTGAGCGGGCTACCGTTTTGTTTTACTTTGCTGTTTTTGCCCAGAGGGCAGTGTTTATTTTGTGCTTAACCCTTGGTTTATGCTGTACTTAAACCAAGTGCATCTATCAAGCCGAAGTATTCCGGTGTCTACCTCCAGGTGCAGCTGATATATCACAATTTATTATATTATATATATGAGTGATGAACTCGCTAGAGAAAAAAAATAGAGAAATTCTATTTTTTTTTAACTTTTACATGTTTTCCATTTGGGATAGGTAATTACAGTAATATAGGACTGGCGGAGGTCTGACAACTGACACCCCACCAATCAGCTGCTAGTGTTTCGGCTGGAAGTGAACAGTGTACACAGCGCCATATACTATTTAGTGGCTACTGCATATCATCTCTTATTCATCTGTGTAACTGGTAACAGCTGATTAGTGGGGGTGCTGGGTATCCGACCCCCGCCGATCTCATATTGATGCACTTTCGATATCATAGTAGAGGAAATCTCAATAGTTCATTTCTATAAATTCTCTCCCCCACCGTATTCCTACAGAGGTCTGTGGTATCTCATCTCTAGAGGTAATAGATGCCCCATCAAGTTGCAAGTCTGAGATTGGGAGAACGGTCTGCCGGCTTCAGTCTTGTCCTTGGGCAATGTCTGATTTTGCTGCTCAGCTTTATTTAAAGGGAATCTGTCACCTACATCATGCTCCATCCATGAGATCAGTACGTGGCAGTGACAGGCAATGGTGTACATAACTGCTGCCAGTGCGGAGAATCAGGAGTCCATGTATTCACAGAGTGCAGACCCCCAGCTCCTGGCTGACATTTCCCCTATGTATAGTAATTCGGTGGCAGGCGGGGAAGGTGTGTGGGGTGGCACGTGTATGCTATGCATGTACGGCACAGTTACCACTAAGATCAGTGACTTACAGACAGCTCATTATTACTTGCAATAGTGGCAGCCTAGAGCAGAGAGGGATTCAAGGGGCAAGTTACCGTACTATTATTACTCTTTCAGAACATTCATTACCTTTTGTAATATTGGAGAAAAACTCCTTTAAGAGGAACAGCACTAGGAATTATTTTAGCATACTTAACCCCTTTTCTAAACACAGATCCCTCAACAATCTAGCTCTGTACACATAGGGGCATATCCAGAGGAATTTTATCAGAATTCTGTTGTAAATTGCTTTGAAAAGTTGCAGAATGTTTGAAACTCTTGGGTTGCATAAAAAAGTTGCGATTTTTGTCATTTTCAAGCACTGCAATGGCGCCCAACCTTGTCTAATCCATGACAAGCTGTAGCGGTCCATACACCAGAAATCTTACTCCATTCTGGATCTGGTGTAAAGATTTCTGGCCTGATACACCCGATGGTCTTAAGCGCCACAATCGTCGGATGCGCTTCTTAATGAATGAGAAGCTTCTGACAACAACATGCTGCCGTATCAAGGCCAGCGAGAACATTGCCGGTCTTGATGAATCGGGCCATAGTGATCATTTAATACATCGATGAGCTGGGTCTCCTATGATCGGGAGCTGCTTTTAATGTCTGGCTGATTATAAGGGATTCCTCCAGGACTAATGCTTATCAAAGACCATAAACTGTACATGGTGGGTTTACACTGCAGATTTTGCTAGTGGAATGTTTTTCTTTTGTGTGTTTTGTGATCTGGGTGTAGTTTTTTGCTGCCTTATCTAGGAAAGGAGCTAGAGTCCCTCAGCACTAAAAACAAAAAAACTTGTACTGACGTGCTTCTTCAACCTGCCCATTTTGAAGAAGGAAGGTCTCCTGAATCCCTAACTCTGGTCTCACGATGAAGTCTCGCCTCAATACCCGGCACTGCCGCCGGCGGTTCGGACCGGAGCGTTCAGCTGCATAGAAATACATGCAGACGCACGCTCCGGTCCCGAGTGCCGGGCACTGAGGCGAGTTTCTTGCATTGCAGTTGTAAGTGGGACAACAGCCTAATGTTAAAACTTTCTTCTGGTAATATCAGAGACACCAAGGCACGATATGGACCTATTGAGTATTGTTGGTGGCATATCCCAGCTTTGTACAACAAAAATCTGTAATCTGAAGCGACAACGGCAACAATGTGCGACTATGAAAGAGAATAGTGCAAATATATCGGAAAATAAGAAAAAAAATAATAGCACTTAATGGGTGTCATGTTTTAAACAACTTGTATTGTTTCCATCAAACGCTTCCGACAACTGCTATTTTCTATTTGCCAAGGTTGTGACCAGTCTCTGGGTGGTGACACCTGTCACACGTTCAGCTCTGACGAGCATCCTTACAGCACAACATAATTGTAGTTAGTTTCTACGCCCGCTCTCCCCACCACTCGCAGCAGCATGGGTGCAAACATCGCTATCGTAAGAGACACGTAGTAAAAGCTTGTTTTCTGTATTCCTCTGCAGCAGGTTGTGCGCTGGAGATAAAGCCAGGGCAGGCCTGCTCCTCCAGGATAAGGATATCTAGGTAGTACACTAATATTAGAGGGGGAGCTCTATGTGATGTCCAAGGTGGCCATCCTGGTGACTCATTATACGGTCAATTATATGAGCTTGTTTATATAAATAATATACAAGTTTTACTAATATACACACTACTCACAAAAAGATACGGATATTTGGCTTTCGGGTGAAAAGGATGATCCTAAAATTCACTCTAAACCTTTCCAGGAGAACTTACTACGATCCTCTCTAAACTTCTGAATGCCCGTGTCCAATGTTTCAGTACTTTTTGCACAACTTGCTGTATAATGGCAAAATTGACAACAGATGTTTGATCAATGAATCGTCCAATAAATGTTGGGGTTCAATTAGAATTGGTATAAACAGGCCTCCTCATCACGATGTACATACTGACATCATGAGACCAAGACGACCCCTAACAATTTACCAGCAGTACCCCGCTATTGCGAGGCTTCAAGCAGGATGTTCTCAGACAGAAGCGGCCACTGAGCTTAGCGTGTCACAGAGTCATCAGCAGGTTTCAACAGAGACTGGAAGAGTCAAAGACAGGCAGAGAAGTGAACGTCGCTTGGCCACATCCCACACTTATGACCGCTTCATTGTTAATGTCCTTCAGAACCGAATGATGAATGCCATGCAACTCCTGGAACATTTAAGCGAGGCGAGAGGCACCCAAGTGTCACGTCAGACCATTCAAAACCATTTACATCAGCGTGGTGTGTGTGCTAGACAACCTGCAAGGATACCGGACCACACCACCAGGCACAGGCATCATCGTCTTGCATGGACCAGGGAGCATCTACGCTGGACAAGGGACCAGTGAGCCTCAGTGCTGTTCATTGATAAAAGTCAATTCACGATGAGCAAAAATGATGGCCGCCAACGCTGTTGGAGATCTCAAGGAGAGCGCCAACATCAGCCACTGTTGTCACCAGCCAAGACTTTGGTGTGGTGGAGTCAGTGTGGGCAGGTGTGTCTAGTCAATACAGAACTGCTCTACACTTTGTGAAAGTTACAGTGACAAGCCTCTGCTACATGAATAACATTATTCCAGCCTTTCATTCTTAATCCAGTCCTTGTGCCTCTGCATGAACAACACAGGCCTAACTTCATCTTCATGAACGACAATGCTCCAGTTCTTCGAGGTCGCATCATTAAAGGAATGGCTGCTTGAGACTGGGGTATCTCAAATGGAGTGGCCTGCACTTTCTCCAGACCTGAATCTCATAGAAAACCGATGGGATCAGCGGAGTCGTGCGTCGGGGTTCGTATCTCTGTACGCCAGAACCTCAATGACCCGAGGGCCGCCCTTTAAGAAGAGTGGGAAGCCATGCCTCAGTAGACAATAACTGGACTTGTTAACAGCATGAGACGTTGTTGTCAAGCTGTAATTGATCCTCAAGGCCACATGACAAGTTATTGAGACATTGTAATTTTTGGGGGGGCATACCCACCACTGTTGCTGGCTTTTGTTTCAATAAATTGCTTGAGATGAGGAAATCACCATTGCATGGCCTACTTTCATGATGAAACATCATTGCAGGGTGAACTTTTAGGCTAAGTGCACACGCTCAGGAATATTTGCGTTTTTTTCGCGGCAATTCCGCAACGTGTGAACTTAGCCTTAAGGTTTTCCATAAATTTCAGCTGAAAGCCAAATATTCCTAACTTTTTGAGTAACATATGTACACACGCACACACACTGCAGAGTAAGGATGCTTTCAAAAATAGAAGTGCTGAGTTTAATATTATTATCAAGTAACAAAATGCAAAGTGAATGAATAAAAGCAAATCAAATCAGTATTTGGTGTGACCGATCTTTGTCATCAAAACTGCGGCAATTCTTCTAGTTACACTTGAACAAAGTTTTTGAAA
Source organism: Oophaga sylvatica (assembly GCA_033576555.1). Taxonomy (NCBI): domain Eukaryota; kingdom Metazoa; phylum Chordata; class Amphibia; order Anura; family Dendrobatidae; genus Oophaga; species Oophaga sylvatica. Next base: position 374,963,779 of record JARQOD010000006.1, read on the forward strand.
GAACTCGTCAGAGAGGTTGTTCCAAACATCTGGGAGAACTAACCACACATCTTCTGTGGATGTAGGCTTGTGCGAATCGTTTAGTCTCTTCATGGAATCACAGCTAGACTCGATGTTCAGATTGTTGAGATCAGGGCTTTGTGGAAGCCACATCATCACTTCCAGGACTCCTTATCCATCTTCTTGAAGTTTTTAATGACATTGGCTGTATGTTTGGGGTCATTGCTGCTGTAGAAAAAATTTGGAGCCAGACACCTTTGTGATAGTAATGTATGATATCTGCCTGTATATCTCAGCATTGAGGATGCCATTAATCCAGGTCAATTTCCCAACTCAGCTAATGAATTGCAGCCTTAAACTTGTAAGGCACCTTCACCATGCTTCAATGTAGCCTGCACTCATTATGGGACCGCTCTTCAGTGTTTTGGTGACAAACTGCTTTCTCTTACTGCCAAATATTTCACATTTTGACTCAAATTCAGATTATTTTCTATTTCCCTGCACCCCAGTTCCCATGTTTTTGTGCACAGCTGAGAAACTTGGCCTCGTTTCCATGTTGAAGGTATGGCTCTTAGCCACAATTCTTCCATGAAGACCACTTTTTGGCTGGGGTTCTCCAAACAGTAGACAGGTGTAGCTGGTCCCACTGGTTGCTGCCAGTTCTGATCTGAA
>JARQOD010000006.1:374964550-374996533 GCA_033576555.1 Oophaga sylvatica
TTCTTCAGATTTTGTATTAGTCTTTGCCTGATGAAGAGACCTGAGTAGTCTGGAAAGCTTGCAATTTGTTACCATCTTTTCAGTTAGCCATTAAAAGGTATCAACCACTGAGGACTCTCAACTCTAAATATTTTTCCATCTTTTCTATAAGAATTCATCATATATTATTAAAATGATAGCTTTACCTTTCATTGTAAGAGGCATTCACACAGATATAAGCACAGCAGATACTAAACATAATCTGAAATTTCCCTTTATAGCATAAAATTGCTTTATAACATGGTACATTCAATTCTGCAAAAAACAGGAAAAATGTCAATTGTATTGCTTCGCTTGTATTAAAGGTCTTGTCCACTTTATCTTTATTTGAACAAATATGGTATATTTTAGGCATGATTTTGTAGCACTTACCAATATATACAGTATACAGTGCCTTTTCCCGTCTTTTCCATCTGGTCCAGGCCGATATCATGAATTCTCCAGCCAGGACTCATCTGCAGAGGTTACAGCGAATATACATGTGACGTCTCACATTTCCAGCACCGTCCCCATCTATCCCCAACCTGCACAAGCTCCTCCTCCTGCTGTCACTGCAATACTGAGCCGCTGCTGCCGTATGTATCCTTATTACTGATTCCCTTAGTACCCCACATAATAATGCGCACCACTGTACTTCTTACAACATAAAATGCCTCCTTTGTGCCTTTTGGATGACAAAATTGCGCCCTAGAAAATATTAATGCCCTGTGCAAATGCCCTAGAAAACAGTGCTCACATTTTGCCCCTAGAAAGTAATAATGCCCCCAGTGCGCCCATTTCACAGTGACAATATCCTGAGTGGCCCTTTAACAATTATCCTTCTTAAGTGCCCACTTAACATTTAATAATGTTCCCAGTCCTACCATATATAGTTCTCTTCTATACAGCACTATGTATGGATGGCCCCTAATAGTCCCCCTACGCTGAATTGATGGCCCCCAATAGTCATCCCACACTGTATGGATGTCTCCCAGTAGTACAGTATTCCTCCCACAGTGTATAAATGAAGTCCTATAACACTGTATGGATGGCCCTGAGTCATCCCCCACACTGTATGGATGGCCCCCAGTAGTCAACACACTGTATAATGGCCCTAGTTTCCCCCCCCCACACTGTATGATGGCCCCAGTATTCCACACTGTATGATGGCCCCCAGTAGTCCCCCTACACTGTATGGATGACTTCTAGTAGTACCCCCACTATGTATGGATGGCCCCTAATAGTTCCCCTACACTGACTTGATGGCCCTTAATAGTCCCCCACACTGTATGTATGTCTCCCAGTAGTACAGTAGCCCCTTATCCACTGTATGGATGGCTCCAAGTAGTCCATCCACACTGTATGGATGGCCCCCAGTAATCTTACACTGTGTGGATGGCCCCCAGTAGTCTCCCTACACTGTATGCATGGCCCCAGTAGACCCCCCACACTGTACGGGTGGCTTCCAGTAGACCCAACACTTTATGGAAGGCCCCCCGAGTAGACCTTCCACACTATAAGGATGGCCTCCAGTAGTCCCACCACACTGTATGGATGGCAGCCAGTAGACTTCCACACTATATGGATGACTTCCAGTAGTCTTCACACTGTATGGATGACAGCTAGTAGGCCCCCACATTGTATGGGTGGCCTAAACTATTCCCCCCACACTGTATAGATGACCCCAAGTAGTCTCCCAACACTGTATAGCTGGCTCCCATTTGACTCCCCCACATTGTATGGATGGCCCCCATTAGTCCATCAACACTGTATGGATGGCCCCCAGTAGTCCCCGCACCCTGTATGGATGGCCTCAGTAGTCCCCCACACTGTACAGATGACTCCCAGTAATCCAGTACTTCCCCTACAGTTTGGATAGTCCGCAGAAGTTGAGTAGTCCCCCCACACTGCATGGATGTCCCACACTAGTCCACCCACACTGTATGTATGGCTCCCAGTTGTCTAGTAGTACCCCATACTCTATGGCCCCCAGTAGTCCCCACACACTGTATGGATGGTCCCCAGTTGTCCCCCACACTGTTTTGATGGCCCCGCAGTAGTTCAGTAACCCCCTATACTATATGGATGGCCCCCAATAGTCCACACCCATTGTATAGTTGGTCCACAGTAGTTGCTCCACACTGTATGGATGGCCCCAGTAGCCCCTACCACACTGTATAGATGGCCCCCCATTAGCACCCTATACTGTATGGATGGTCCCCAGTACTTCCTCCCACACTGTATGCATGGTCCCCAGTAGCCCCCCACACTGTATGGATGTCCCCCTAGTAGTCCAGTTAGTGCAGTTCATCCAGAGTGATCATGGGCTTCTTGGCTGCATCTCTGATCAGTCTTCTCCTTGTCTAAGATGAAAGTTTAGAGGGACGGCCGGGTCTTGGTAGATTTGCAGTGGTATGATACTCCTTCCATTTCAATATGATCTCTTGCACAGTGCTCCTTGGGATGTTTAACGTTTTGGAAATCATTTTGTATCCAAATCCGGCTTCAAACTTCTCCACAACAGTATCACGGACCTGCCTGTTGTGTTCCTTGGTCTTCATGATGCTCTCTGTGCTTCAAACAGAACCCTGAGACTATCACAGAGCATGTGTATTTATACGGAGACTTGATTACACACAGGTGGATTATATTTATCATCATAATTAGTCATTTAGGACAACATTGGATCATTCAGAGATCCACAATGAACTTCTGGAGTGAGTTTGCTGCACTGAAAGTAAAGGGGCCGAATAATATTGCACGCCCCACTTTTCAGTTTTTGTATTTCCACAAAAATTTAAAATAACCAATAAATTTTGTTCAACTTCACAATTGTATCCCACCTGTTGCTGATTCTTCACCAAAAATTTACATTTCGTATCTTTATGTTTGAAGCATGATATGTAGGAAAAGGTTGAAAAGTTCCAGGGAGCCGAATACTTTCACAAGGCACTGTACCACTATCTAACAGGAGTGTTTTGTCGATTGCTGCAACCCATTGCTTGCTCTGTTTACAACTATAGGGCCACTTTGCATATAATTTGCTTTTTGCTCCACTATTTAGGCCCCCATTAGAATCATCAGGCAAGCTCTTGTTACTTTCCCCTCATGTAGTATTAAGTATATTTTTCTATCAGCTTTGCCTTCTCTTTTTACCTGTCTTTTTTACTCTACTGTAGTTCAGGACACATGTTATATTTTAACCATTATGTATCTCGTTTATACATGTCATATGTAGTGTTTCTGCAGTGCCACCATGTAATCAACTACTTGTGAAATAAAGTTTTTTTGCGCTATATTCCACCCCTCTGACCTTTCATGACCTAATGTTCATTGCTTCCTCTTTCGGGTTTTATGTTACAGTCATAGCAAACATATCAATTTCTTCATAGTCATTTCTCATCTTTGTATGCAGTATGCAATTAGCTCTCTTCCAAAGGAAAGAAAACTGTCCCTATAGCGCCACCGATAGGTAACTTTCCTGTATGTCAATGTTCAAGTTATCAATGAGCCTTGTAGTATGAGAAGCGATGTCAATCAAGCAAGAAACACCCATGGGTGTAACTATAGCAGGTGAAGGAGTTGTAGCTACACTTGGGTCCTGGAATCTAAGTCTTCGTTCCCACAATGAACTTTTGGTGAGTTTTTGATGCTGCAGAATTTCTGCAACTATTATTTAAATAGGCAACTGTTTTTTTTAACAAGCCTTTTTGATCCTGCTTTTTTTGTCTCTTGTTTTGTATGTCATGCCTTAAATAAAGCTGTTGCTTTCTATACTTGCTGGTGTTTGGCTGTGACAAAACTATATGGACATACTTAGGTGAGCATTACATGCATTTATTATATGTTTCTACTGCGGAAACGCACTAAAAGCTAATGTGCGTTTTTTACCTGCAGATTTTATGCACTTAATGTAAGTCTCTGCGGAAAGAAAACACAGAAAATTCAGCGCACCCAAAAGAAAAATTGACATGTTGCGGATTTGAAATCCGCTCCGCAGGTCAGATTAGCTGAGTAAGGCTGGAGCCACACTTAACATATAAAAAAATTGGTCCGATTTTGACGGCCGAGAATCGCATCAATGTTTCGTGAACAGTGATCCGTATGTAATCCGTTTGCAATGCGAGGATGCAATTTTCTCGCATCTAAGTATCCGTGTGACATCAGTATGGCGTGATTTTATCGGAGCCTTACAAAATGAACATTTAACTGATCCATGGCCTGAAATATTCTTCAAAATATATATATTTTATATATATACTAGCTGTTTCCAGCCAGCTAACGCTCGGCACGCTCATTGCTATCTAATTAACGCTGCTGGTGATTAAACTAAAGTAAATAATGACAACATTCAATAGCGCTTACGCAGGTGGTAAATGAAATTAACCCCTTCCCAACCCATGACGCCACGTAGGCGTCATGAAAGTCAGTGCCAATCCGACCCATGACGCCTATGTGGCGTCATGAAAGGATCGCGTCCCTGCGGGCCGGGTGACCGGGTCACTGAAAGGTCACCCGACCCGCAGGCACAGGACCTTTTGTGCTTCACCACAGGGGGGTTGGCTTAACCCCCCCCCGTGGCCACGATCGCTCTGATTGGCTGTTAAAAGTGAAACAGCCAATCAGAGCAATCTGTAATATTTCACCAATATAATTGGTGAAATATTACAATCCAGCCATGGCCGATGCTGCAATAGCATCTGCCATGGCTGGACACCGAGCCCTGACCCCCCCACACGGATTCACGGCGGCGATCGGCCGCCGCCACCGAAAGATGGCAGCGGTCGGTCACCGCCGTCACTAAAAGCACCCCTCGTCCTGGCCTCCGCTGCCCCCACCTTCCGATCCCCCCCCCTCACTTCCGACCCCCATGCTCACCTCTCCCGGTCCACCAATGTCCCTGGATCCTTCCCGGCGGCTGCCCGGGATTCTTCATGGGCGCCGCGATCTTGGAAAATGGCGGGCGCATGCGCAGTGCGCCCGCTGGCCGGCGCATGCGCAGTGCGCCCTACATAGTCAAAAAATTTATTTTGATCACTGTGATAAACTGTCACAGTGATCAAAATAAAAAAAAGTAAGTGAACCCCCCCTGTCATAGGTAGGGACAAATAATAAAGAATTTTTTTTTTTTCCTATTAGGCCCTGTGCACACGTTGCGGATTTTGCTGCGGATCCGCAGCTGATTTCGCTGCTGATCCGCAGCTGATTTCGCTGCTGATCCGCAGCGGATTTCGTTGCTGATCCGCAGCGGATTTCGCTGCTGATCCGCAGCGGATTCTGTGTCCCCAGTTTCGCTGTGATCCGCAGCTGATTTCGCTGCTGATCCGCTGCTGATTTCGCTGCTGATTCGCTGCTGATTTCGCTGCGGATCAGCAGCGAAATCAGCAGCGAAATCAGCAGCAGATCAGCAGCGAAATCAGCTGCGGATCAGCAGCGAAATCAGCTGCGGATCAGCGGATTTCGCTGTGTCCGCAGTGATTTTGCTGCTGATCCGCAGCTGATTTCGCTGCTCCGCGGATTTCGCTGCGATCCAGCTGATTTCGCTGCTGATCCGCAGCGGATTTCGCTGCAGATCCGCAGCTGATTTCGCTGCTGATCCGCAGCTGATTTCGCTGCGGATCCGCAGCGGATTTGGCGCTGCGGATTCCCAGCAGATCCAGAAACCATGTACAGTACATTGCAAATAAATGGTAAAAAAAAACGCTGTGCACATGCTGCAGATTTTTCAGCGCAGATTTGCTGCGGTTTTAAATCCGCAGCATGTCAATTCTTTGTGCGGATTCCGCAGCGATTTTACACCTATTCCATTATAGGCGTAAAACCGCAGAGAAAAACCGCAGCAAATCCGCGCTAAATACGCAGGTAAAAGGCAGGTCGTTTTACCTGCGGATTTTAGATTTTAGAAAAATCCGCAAGTGAATCCGCAACGTGTGCACGGGGCCTTAGGGTCAGGCTGGGTTCATATTGCATTATGGCAGTCCGTTAGATGGACTGCGTTTCACCGCGGTGTAACGCAGTCCGTTAACGCTGCCATTCACCCCATTTGTGTGCGCATTGCAACGCATGCCATGAAGCGGCATGCGTTCGCGACGTGTCGTCATTCAGTGACGGAGCCTTGGACGCAGGCTGCAGCGTCTGGGCTCCATCACCGCTAGCACAGATGAATCATCGCTGATTCCTCTGCACTAGCGGGTATAGCATAACGCGATCGCGTTATGCTATACCGTTACCAGCCCGTCAACGCTACGTGTTGAACGGGCTGGTAAAACGCAATATGAACCCAGCCTTAGGGTTAGAACTAGGGTTAGAACTAGGGTAAGGGTTGGAATTAGGGTTAGGGTTGGAATTAGGGTTAGGGTTGGAATTAGGGTTAGGGTTGGAATTAGGGTTAGGGTTGGGATAAGCGTTAGGGGTGTTTTGGGGTTAGGGTTGGGATTAGGGTTAGGCTTGTGGTTAGGTTTATGGTTAGAGTTGGGATTAGGGTTAGGGGTGTGTTGGGGTTAGGGTTATGGTTAGGGTTTGTATTAGGGTTAGGGGTGTGTAGGGGTTAGGGTTGGGGTTAGGGGTGTGTTGGGGTTAGGGTTGGAGTTAGAATTGTGGGGTTTCCACTATTTAGGTACATCAGGGGGTCTCCATACGCGACATGGCGCCAACATTGATTCCTGCAAATTTTGCGTTCAAAAAGTCAAACAGTGCTCCCTTTATTCCAAGGCCCCGACGTGTGCCCAAACAGTGGTTTACCCCCACATATGGGGTATCAGCGTACTCGGGAAAAATTGCACAACAACTTTGGGGGTCTAATTTCTCCTGTTACTGTTGGGAAAAAAAAATTGGGGACTAAAAAAGTTATTTTTGTGGAAAAAAAATGATTTTTTATTTTCACGGCTCTGCGTTATAAACTTCTGTGAAGAACTTGGGGGTTCAAAGTGCTCACCACACATCTAGATAAGTTCCTTGCGGGGTCTAGTTTCCAAAATGGGGTCACTTGTGGGGAGTTTATACTGTTTAGGCACATCAGGGACTCTGCAAACGTAACATGACGCCCGCAGACCATTCCATCAAGTCGGCATTTCAAAACGTCACTATTTCCCTTCCGAGCCCCGAAGTGTGCCCATACAGTAGTTTTCTCCCACATATGGGATATCAGCGTACTCAGGACAAATTGGACAACAACTTTTGAGGTCTAATTTCTCCTGTTACCCTTGGGAAAATAAAAAAATTGGGGACTAAAAGATCATGTTTGTGGAAAAAATATGATTTTTTTATTTTCATGGCCCAGCGTTATAAACTTCTGTGTAGCCCTTGGGGGTTCAAAGTGCTCACTACACATCTAGATAAGCTCCTTGGGGGGTATAGTTTCCAAAATGGTTCACTTGTGGGGGGTTTCTACTGTTTAGGCACATCAGGGGCTCTGCAAACGCAACATGACGCCCACAGAACATTCCATCAAGTCTGCATTCCAAAATGGCGCTCCTTCTCTTCTGTGCTCTCCCATGCGCCAAAACAGTGGTTCCCCCACATATGGGGTACCAGTGTACTCAGGACAAACTGTACAACAACTTTTGTGGTCCAATTTCTCCTGTTACCCTTGTGAAAATAAAAAATTGCGGGTTAAAAAAATCAGTTTTTGAGGAAAAAAATGATTTTTTTATTTTCACGGCTCTGCATTACAAACTTCTGTGAAGCACGTGGGGGTTCAAGGTGCTCACCACACATCTAGTTAAGTTCCTTGAGGGGTCTAGTTTACAAAATGTGGTCACCTGTGGGGGGTTTCTACTGTTTAGGCATATCAGGGGCTCTGCCCGCCCGCAGACCATTCCATCAAGTCGACATTTCAAAGCGTCACTACATCCCTTCCAAGCCCTGACGTGTGCCCAAACAGTGGTTCTCCCCCACATGTGAGGTACTAGCGTACTTAGGACAAATTAGACAACAACTTTTGGGGTCCAATTTCTCCTGTAACCATTGTGAAAATAAAAAATATGGGGCTAAATAATCATTTTTTGAGAAAAAAAAATGATTTTTTATTTTCACGGCTCTGCGTTATAAACTTTTGTGAAGCACCTGGGGGTTCAAAGTGCTCACTGTGCATCTGCATAAGTTTCTTAGGGGGTCTAGTTTCCAAAATGGGGTCATTTGTGGGGGAGCTCCAAAGTTTAGGCATACAGGGGCTCTCCAAACATGACATGGTGTCCGCTAACGACTGGAGCTAATTTTCCATTCAAAAAGTCAAATGGCGCTCCTTCCCTTCTGAGCCCTGCCGTGCGCCCAAACAGTGGTTTATGACCACATATGAGGTATCTGTGTACTCAGGAGAAATTGCCCAACAAATTTTAGGATCCAATTTATACTGTTGCCCATGTGAAAATGAAAAAATCGAGGCTAAAAGAACATTTTTGTGAAAAGAAAAGTACTTTCTTTTTTTTTACGGATCAATTTGTGAAGCACCTGGGGGTTCAAAGTGCTCACTCTGCATCTAGATAAGTTCCTTGGGGGGTCTAGTTTCCAAAATGGGGTCACTTGTGGGGGAGCTCCAATGTTTAGGCACACAGGGACTCTCCAAATGCGACATGGCAACCGCTAAATATTCCAGCATATTTTCCATTCAAAAAGTCAAATGGCGCTCCTTCCCTTCTGAGCCCTGCCGTGCGCCCAAACAGTGGTTTATGACCACATATGAGGTATCTGTGTACTCAGGAGAAATTGCCCAACAAATTTTAGGATCCATTTTATCCTGTTGCCCTTGTGAAAATGAAAAAAACTGAGGCTAAAAGAAAATTTTTGTGAAAAAAAAGTACTTTCTTTTTTTTACGGATCAATTTGTGAAGCACCTGGGGGTTCAAAGTGCTCACTCTGCATCTAGATAAGTTCCTTGGGGGGTCTAGTTTCCAAAATGGGGTCACTTGTGGGGGAGCTCCAATGTTTAGGCACACAGGGACTCTCCAAATGCGACATGGCAACCGCTAAATATTCCAGCATATTTTCCATTCAAAAAGTCAAATGGCGCTCCTTCCCTTCTGAGCCCTGCCGTGCGCCCAAACAGTGGTTTATGACCACATATGAGGTATCTGTGTACTCAGGAGAAATTGCCCAACAAATTTTAGGGTCCATTTTATCCTGTTGCCCATGCAAAAATGAAAAAATTGATGCTAAAAGAAAAATTTTGTTGGAAAAATTAAAATGTCCATTTTTTCCTTCCACGTTGCTTTAGTTCCTGTGAAGCACCTGAAGGGTTAATAATCTTCTTGAGTGTAGTTTTGAGTAGCTTGAGGGGTGCAGTTTTTATAATGGTGTCACTTTTGGGTATTTTCTGCCATATAGACCCCTCAAAGTGACTTCAAATGTGAGGTGGTCCCTAAAAAAATGGTTTTGTAAATTTTGCTGTAAAAATGAGAAATCGCTGGTCAACTTTTAACCCTTATAACTTCCTAACAAAAAAAAATGTTGTTCCCAAAATTGTGCTGATGTAAAGTAGACATGTGGGAAATGTTATTTATTAACTATTTTGTGTCACATAACTCTTGGTTTAACAGAATAAAAATTCAAAATTTGAAAATTGCGAAATTTTCAAAATTTTGGCCAAAGTTTCATTTTTTCACAAATAAACGCAAAAATTATCGACCTAAATTTACCACTAACATGAAGCCCAATATGTCACGAAAAAACAATCTCAGAATCGCTAGGATCCGTTGAAGCGTTCCTGAGTTATTACCTCATAAAGGGACACTGGTCAGAATTGCAAAAAATGGCCAGGTCATTTAGGTCAAAATAGGCTGGGTCATGAAGTGGTTAAAATGAAGTTAATAACAATAATAATCATCAAAAATCTGATTAATACTAATGATACATTTTATTCACAGTGTAAAATCGAAAACAAACTGGATTCAGTAAGATGCTCATGTGGTAATGTGTGTGGACGGAGTCTTGTGTGGTAATGTGTGGGGACGGAGCCTCGTGTGTAATTGTGTGACGGAGTCGTGTGTAATGTGGGACTCGGGGAAGTGGACGGAGTCTCGTGTGGTAATGTGTGGGACGGAGCCGTGGAATGTGGGCGGATGTGTGGTAATGTGGGGGGCGGATTATGTGTGGTAATGTGTGGGGCGGATATGTGTGGTAATTGGTGGGGGGCGGGATTATGTGTGGTAATGTGGTGGGGGCGGGATTATGTGTGGTAATGTGGTGGGGGCGGGATTATGTGTGGTAATGTGGTGGGGGGCGGGATTATGTGTGGTGATGTGGGGGGGGCGGGATTATGTGTGGTATGTGGTGGGGGCGATTAGTGTGGTAATGTGGGGGGGCGGATTTGTGTGGTGATGTGGTGGGGGCGGATTAGTGGGTATGTGGTGGGGGGCGGGATTATGTGGGTAATGTGGTGGGGGGCGGATTATGGCGGTAATGTGGTGGTGGGGCGGATTATGTGTGGTAATGTGGTGTGGGCGGGATTATGGTGGTAATGTGGGGGGGCGGATTATGTGTGGGTAATGTGGTGGGGGGCGGGATTATGTGTGGTAATGTGTTGGGGGGGCGGGATTATGTGTGGTAATGTGTTGAGGGGGCGGGATTATGTGTGGTAATGGTGGGGGGGCGGGATTATGTTGTGGTAATGTGTTGGGGGCGGATTATGTGTGGTATGTGGTGGGGGGCGGGATTATGTGTGGTATGTGGTGGTGGGTGGGATTATGTGTGGTAATGTGGTGGGGGGGGATTATGGGGTAATGTGGTGGGGGCGGGATTATGGGTAATGTGGTGGGGGCGGGATTATGGTAGGGTAATGTGTGGGGGCGGGATTATGGCGGTAATGTGGTGGGGGGGATTATGTGTGTAATGTGGTGGTGGCGGGATTATGTGTGGTAATGTGGTGGGGGCGGGATTATGTGCGGTAATTGGTGGGGGATAGGCGTAATGGTGGGGGCGGGATTATGTGTGGTAATGTGGTGGTGGGCGGGATTATGTGTGGTAATGTGGTGGGGGGCGGGATTATGAGTGGTAATGTGGTGGGGGTGGGATTATGAGCGTAATGTGGTGGGGGGCCGGGATTGTGTGCGGTAATGTGGTGGGGCCAGGATTGTGTGCGGTGATGTGGTGGGGGCCGGGATTGTGTGTGGCAATGTGGTGGGGGGGCAGGATTGTGTGTGATGTGGTGGGGGGCGGGATTATGTGCAGTAATGTGGTGGGGGGCCGGGATTGTGTGCGGTATGTGGTGGGGGCCGGGATTGTGTGTGATGTGGTGGGGGGCAGGATTGTGTGTGGTGATGTGGTGGGGGGCGGGATTGTGTGTGGTAATGTGGTGGGGGCGGGATTGTGTGTGGTAATGTGGGGGGTGGGATTATGTGTGGTAATGTGGGGGGGCGGGATTGTGTGTGGTAATGTGGGGGGCTGGATTATGTGTGGTAATGTGGTGGGGGCAGAGCTACTGTGCAGGGGGCAGGATTAGCGAGTAGTCACGATGCCTCTTATATTTATAGATGTCAGTGAGACACATATATTTATATCTTTATATTTCATAGCGAGATCTTTATTTATTTCATAGAGATAGTTTATCTTTATCCTGCTTATCCAAACGATGTGTTTGCATTAGCACCGCTCCCGGTTGTTAACTATCTCCTTCCCGACCCATGACGCCTACATTGGCGTCATGAAAACCTGTGCCATCCCGACCCATGACGCCAACGTAGGCGTCATGCTATAAATCATGTTCCTGCGGGCCGGGTGACCGGAGTCACTGAAAGGTCACCCGACCCGCAGGCACAGGACCCCTTGCGCATCACCACAGTGGGGGTGGCTTAACCCCCACGTGGTTACGATCGCTCTGATTGGCTGTTAAAAGTGAAACAGCCAATCAGAGCGATTAGTAATATTTCACCACTGGAAAGTGGTGAAATATTACAATCCAGCTATGGCCGATGCTGCAATAGCATCGGCCATGGCTGGACACTGTGTTCCCACCCTCCCCACACCGAGTAACGGTGGTGATCAGCCGCCGCCGCCGATTCATGGCGGCGAACGGTCACCGCCGTTACTATCATCTGCTGGCCGCTTTGATCCTCTCCCCTCCGGTGTGCTCCGCTCCCCCGCCCTCCGATCACCCCCCCACGCCTGTCCTCACCTCCCCCGGTCTTCTGCGGCCTCTTGATCCGTCCCGGCGTCTGCCCGGGACTTTTCATGGGCGCCGCCATCTCGGAAAATGGCGGGCGCATGCGCAGTGCGCCTTTCAAAGTACAATTTATTTTGATCACTGTGATAAACTCTCACAGTGATCAAAATAAAAGTAAATGAACCCCCCCTGTCATAGGTAGGGACAAAAAATAAAATAAAGAATTTTTTTTTTTCCTTTTAGGCCCTGTCCACACGTTGCGGATTTCGCTGCTGATCCGCAGCGGATTTCGCTGCTGATCCGCAGCTGATTTCGCTGCTGATCCGCAGCGGATTTTGCTGCTGATTCGCAGCGGATTTCGCCTCTGATCCGTAGCGGATTTTGCTGCGGACCCGCAGCTGATTTTGCTGGGGATCCGCAGCGGATTTTGCTGCTGATCAGCACCGGATTTTGCTGCGGATCCGCAGCGGATTTTGCTGCTGATGCGCAGCGGAGATTTTGCTGCGGATCCGCAGCGGATTTGGCGCTGCGGATCCACAGCAGATCCAGAAACCATGTACAGTACAATGCAAATAAATGGTAAAAAAAAACGCTGTGCACATGCTGCGGATTTTTCAGCGCGGATTTGCTGCGGTTTTAAAACTGCAGGGAAAAACCGCAGCAAATCCGCGCTAAATTCGCAGGTAAAAGGCAGGTCATTTTACCTGCGGATTTTAGAAAAATCCGCAAGTGAATCCGCAACGTGTGCACGGGGCCTCAGGGTTAGGCTGGGTTCATATTGCATTATGGCAGTCCGTTAGATGGACTGCGTTTCACCGCGGTATAACGCGGTGTAACGCAGTCCGTTAACGCTGCCATTCACCCCATTTGTGTGCGCATCGCAACACATGCCGTAAAGCGGCATGCGTTCGCGACGTGCCGTCATTCAGTGACGGAGCCTCGGACACGGGCTGCAGCGTCTGGGCTCCGTCACCGCTAGCACAGCTGAATCATCTGATGATTCATCTGCGCTAGCGGGTATAGCATAACACGATCGCGTTATGCTATACCATTACCAGCCGGTCAACGCTACGTGTTGAACGGGCTGGTAAAACGCAATATGAACCCAGCCTTAGGGTTAGAGTTAGAATTAGGGTTACGGTTAGAATTTGGGTTACGGTTAAAATTTGGGTTAGGGTTTGAATTTGGGTTGGAATTAGGGTTAGGGTTGGGATTAGGGTTAGGTTTGTGGTTAGGGTTAGAGTTAGGATAAGTGTTAGGGTGTTTTGGGGTTAGGGTTGGGATTAGGGTTAGGCTTGTGGTTAGGTTTATGGTTAGAGTTGGGATTAGGGTTAGGGGTATGTTGGGGTTAGGGTTATGGTTAGGGGTGTGTAGGGGTTAGGGGTGTGTTGGGGTTAGGGTTGGAGTTAGAATTGAGGGGTTTCCACTATTTAGGCACATCAGGGGGTCTCCATACGTGACATGGCGCCATCATTGATTCCTGCAAATTTTGCGTTCAAAAAGTCAAACAGTGCTCCCTTTATTCCAAGCCCCGACGTATGCCCAAACAGTGGTTTACCCCCACATATAGGGTATCAGCTTACTCTGGAAAAATTGCACAACAACTTTGGGTGTCTAATTTCTCCTGTTAACATTGGGAAAATAAAAAAATTGGGGACTAAAGATCATGTTTGTGGAAAAAATATGATTTTTTTATTTTCATGCCCGGGCGTTATAAACTTCTGTGTAGCCCTTGGAGGTTCAAAGTGCTCACTACACATCTAGATAAGTTATTTGCGGGGTCTAGTTTCCAAAATGGGGTCACTTATGGGGAGTTTCTACAGTTTAGGCACATCAGGGGCTCTGCAAACGTAACATGACGCCCGCAGACCATTCCATCAAATGGGCATTTCAAAACGTCACTACTTCCCTTCCGAGCCCCGACGTGAGCCCATACAGTAGTTTTCTCCCACATATGGGGTATCAGCGTACTCAGGACAAATTGGACAACAACTTTTGGGGTATAATATCTCCTGTTACCCTTGGGAAAATAAAAAAATTGGGGACTAAAAGATCTGATTGTGGAAGAAATATGATTTTTTTATTTTCATGCCCGGGCGTTATAAACTGCTGTGTAGCCCTTGGGGGTTCAAAGTGCTCACCACACATCTAGATAAGTTCTTTGCGGGGTCTAGTTTCCAAAATGGGGTCACTTGTGGGGAGTTTCTACTGTTTAGGCACATCAGGGCTCTGCAAACCTAACATGACGCCCGCAGACCATTCCATCAAAGTTCCATCGGCATTTCAAAACGTTACTACATTTCCCTTCCGAGCCCAACGTGTGCCCGAACAGTGGTTCCCCCCACATATGGGGTACAGTGTACTCAGGACAAACTGTACAACAACTTTGTGGTCCAATTTCTCCTGTTACCTTGTGAAAATAAAAAATTGGGGTTAAAAAATCAGTTTTTGAGGATAAAAATGATTTTTTATTTTCACGGCTCTGCATTATAAACTTCTGTGAAGCACTTGGGGGTTCAAGGTGCTCACCACACATCTGGATAAGTTCCTTTGGGGGTCTAGTTTACAAAATGGGGTCACTTGTGGGGGGTTTCTACTGTTTAGGCACATCAGGGGCTCTGCAAACGTAACAGATGCCCACAGACCATTCCATCAAGTCGGCATTTCAAAGCGTCACTACATCCCTTCCGAGCCCTGACGTGTGCCCAAACAATGGTTTCCCCCACATATGGGGTATAGCGTACTCAGGACAAATGGACAACAACTTTTGGGGTCCAATTTCTCTGTAACCATTGTGAAAAAAAAAATAGTGGGCTAAAAAATCATTTTTTGAGAAAAAAAGATTTTTTTATTTTCACGGCTCTGCTTATAAACTTCTGTGAAGCACCTGGGGGTTCAAAGTGCTCACTTTGCATCTAGATAAGTTCCTTAGGGGGTCTAGTTTCCAAAATGGGGTCATTTGTGGGGGAGCTCTAAACTTTAGGCACACAGGGCTCTCCAAACACGACATGGGTCCACTAAGATTGGAGCTATTTTCCATTCAAAAAGTCAAATGGCGCTCCTTCCCTTCTGAGTCCTGCCATGCGCCTAAACAGTGGTTTATGACCACATATGAGGTATCTGTGTACTCAGGAGAAATTGCCCAACAAATTTTAGGATCCAATTTATACTGTTGCCCATGTGAAAATGAAAAAACTGAGGCTAAAAGAAAATTTTTGTGAAAAAAAAAGTACTTTCTTTTTTTTACGGATCAATTTGTGAAGCACCTGGGGGTTCAAAGTGCTCACTATGCATCTATATAAGTTCCTTAGGGGGTCTGTTTCCAAAATGGGGTCACTTGTGGGGAGCTCCAATGTTTAGGCACACAGGGACTCTCCAAATGCGACATCGGCAACTGCTAAATATTCCAGCATATTTTCCATTCAAAAAGTCAAATGGCGCTCCTTCCCTTCTGAGCCCTGCCATGCGCCAAACAGTGGTTTATGACCACATATGAGGTATCTGTGTACTCAGGAGAAATTGCCCAACAAATTTTAGGATCCAATTTATACTGTTGCCCATGTGAAAATGAAAAAATGAGGCTAAAAGAAAATTTTTGTGTAAAAAAAAGTACTTTCTTTTTTTTACGGATCAATTTGTGAAGCACCTGGGGTTCAAAGTGCTCACTATGCATCTATGTAAGTTCTTAAGGGGGTCTAGTTTCCAAATGGGTCACTTTGTGGGGAGCTCCAATGTTTGAGGCACCAGGGACTCTCCAAATGCAACACGTGGCAACACTAAATATCCAGCATAATTTTCCATTCAAAAAGTCAAATGCGCTCCTTCCCTTCTGAGCCCTGCCGTGCGCCCAAACAGTGGTTTATGACCACATATGAGGTATCTGTGTACTCAGGAGAAATTGCCCAACAAATTTTAGGATCCATTTTATCCTGTTGCCCATGTAAAAATGAAAAAATTGATGCTAAAATAAAATTTTTGTTGGAAAAATTAAAATGTCCATTTTTTCCTTCCACGTTGCTTTAGTTCCTGTGAAGCACCTGAATGGTTAATAATCTTCTTGAATGTAGTTTTGAGTAGCTTGAGGGGTGCAGTTTTCATAATGGTGTCACTTTTGGGTATTTTCTGCCATATAGACCCCTCAAAGTGACTTCAAATGTGAGGTGGTCCCTAAAAAAAATGGTTTTGTAAATTTTGCTGTAAAAATGAGAAATTGCTGGTCAAATTTTAACCCTTATAACTTCGTAACAAAAAAAAAATGTTGTTCCCAAAATTGTGCTGATGTAAAGTAGACGTGGGAAATGTTATTCATTAACTATTTTGTGTCACATAACTCTCTGGTTTAACAGAATAAAAATTAAAAATTTGAAAATTACAAAATTTTCAAAATTTTTGCCAAATTTCCAATTTTTTCACAAATAAACGCAAAAATTATCGACCTAAATTTACCACTAACATGAAGCCCAATATGTCACGAAAAAAACAATCTCAGAATCGCTAGGATCCGTTGAAGCGTTCCTGAGTTATTACCTCATAAAAGAACACTGGTCAGAATTGCAAAAAATGGCAAGGTCTTTAAGGTCAAAATAGGCTGGGTCATGAAGGGGCTATTTAACCCCCAGATATGGATTGCGCCGTGGGACTGACTGTATGCTAGACAGGTATGATAGATTCTTGTTTTTTTATGTTTTATTTTTTACAGGAGATCAAGGGCATCGTTTGGATTAGCAGAAGAATAAAGATGGCAAAAAATGTGTGGTCTGTCATTTTATTAAAATATTTTATTCTATGTGTGTGTTTATTTAACCCTTTACAAACTTCAGAATTAGTGATGGATAAGTGTCTTATTGACACCTCTCCTTTACTAAGTCAGGCTTAATGTCACCTTAAATACAAAGGTGACATTAACCCCTTATTACCCTATATGCTACCACCACAGGGCAGTGGAACAGTGGAAAGAGAGAGGCTAAGTGCCAGAACTGGTGCATCTTACAGATGCGCCTTTTCTGGCATGGCTGGGGCCAGATGTTTTTAGCCAGGGGGGCCAAGAACTATGGTTCCTTTCTAGGCTATTAATATCTGCCCTCAGTCACTGGCTTTCCCTCTTTGGCACAGAAAATTGCGCGGGAGCCCACGCCAGTTTTTTCTGTGAATACTGTGAATACATTCTTTTATTAAATACCTATAGCGCCCAAAGTTTGCACTCATATACTACTAACAGTAGTAATCAGTGACATATATAAATCGAACTGTTCTGCAATGGTTTACTGTATGTAAACCATGTCTGCTATCCTGTCGGCTTCTGCAATGAGTTTTACCAACAAAGAAACCAACAAATGAATTAACGGCTATTCGTCTATCTATCTCTCTATGAAATATATATATACGTGTATATGTGTGTGTGTGTGTGTGTGTCACTGACAATATATATATATATATATATATATATACTGTGAGGCAGTGACCGGGATCGTTTACGAGGGACGTTATATTTCCCCCAGAATGTGTACAGAGACCTATTAAAGCCATTGGAGTGCATTGCAGTCACACACACAGCTGCGGCTGCAATGCAGGAATGAAGGTGAGCAATGACCTAGTCAGACTACCTGGCTAAGGCAGATTAAGTAAAATCCGGCAGGGCCTTCATTTCTTGGAGGAGGTCACAGGAGGCAGTGGGGCGGCCTCTTCCCTCCAACCCGGGTTTTCCAGTGGCTTTTGCCACAGGTCTTTAAAACTCCTGCACTAAAGATTATGTTGTTCTATGTTGGGATCCTGCAAGGAGCATAGCAGGAAAGCTCCACAGGACTGTGTGTAGCTGAACCCAGGCCTGGGACGGCTCTGCACCTGTCAGGCTCTGTTCGGCCCGGCGCGGCCGTTGTCCCCGGCAACCAGTGTTTATGGACTGATGTTAACCCGGCTGCGTACCGGAGGACTTTTCCTGTTTTACCCGTGAGTTGCTGAATAAAAGCTGTTTACTTTGGACTTGCTTGGGTCACTGCCTCAGTTACTGCACGGTGTGAACACCGCCGTCTTACAATACCTATACTCTGTGTATATATCTATACTATCTATTCTATTGTAAGCTGTCAGTGTGATTTTACAGTACACCGCACATGAATTGTTGGCTTTTCAAAGGACACCGGTGCGTATTTCTCGCAAATCACACTGATGGTCCGTGTGGTGTGCGAGGTTTTCTTGCACCCATAGACTTGCATTGGCGATTCTCAGCCAATATACGGTGCAATTTGCAGCATGCTGCGATTTCACTCGCACGTATAATACGGACGAGAAAAAAACGGATGATGGGAGCTGCCCCATAGATTAACATTGGTCCAAGTGCTATGCGATTTTTTCTCTCATAGCACTCGTCAGTATTCCTCTCTAGTGTGACGCCGGCCTAAAATAAAAGCACAGTGGGCATCAGATTTCTATAAATCTCATCCACTTTGCTGGAACTGTAAGACTGCATTTTTGACACAAAATGCGGAGTCAAAAAATTCACCGAAAGCTCATAGTGGGAACCTAGCCTAGGGGGGCCAATACGGTCCCTTTGGTCCACATTAGAAGACAAATTTTAAGACAGACCCATGATAGTTAGGTGCCTTGTTGAAGATTTTGCATTGGGGCCAATGAGCTTAAAGTTATGCCAATGGAGACATCCATCTGCAGACAGCACTATTTCAGATATTGCGCCCCTCATCCGTACGGAGCAAAGTCCTGGATGGCTGAATGAGATGCTGTTGTTGGAGCTCTTGTAAGCTACTATTTGTTCCAGATTTTCTGCAGCATTTCTGCACCTCTTAGGTAAATTAAGTTACATGCGTTTTCTCAGTGTGGTTTTGAGTATGTTTTTTTAGAAGCAGTTGTGGTAGGTCGACTCACTTTGGCTTCTTAACAAGGTAGACACAGGAACTGTTTCTGTTTAAAGCCTGGCTGCTTTATTGCAGTCCTCATAAACCACGTCACCAGAAAACATAAATACAGCCTTTGTCTGGT
Organism: Oophaga sylvatica; assembly: GCA_033576555.1. Taxonomy (NCBI): domain Eukaryota; kingdom Metazoa; phylum Chordata; class Amphibia; order Anura; family Dendrobatidae; genus Oophaga; species Oophaga sylvatica. The sequence continues at coordinate 374,983,656 of JARQOD010000006.1, forward strand.
GCAAGGTAAAACAAAAAGTAACATGTCCATACAATAATGCTGTCCAGTTTTTCAGTCCTTTAAGCAAAGGCATTCAGTCCAGGAGATCGTCAACCTCCACACACACAGCCTCCTGTGAGACTAAACAGCTTTCAATTTTACCAAGTGAACCACACCCAGGGGTGGGGATATGGTCAATTGCAGACTGTCCCAACTCATCAGCTGCTCACAACCAATCTGTGATGGCCGATTAATTTCTCTCAGCACTTATCTATTTTTGATAGCGAGCCTTGATAAATACTCCCATCAGCTGCTGCCTTCTGTCGCTCTTATCAATTGAATATAACTTTCAACATTCTCCCCTGCTGGTGCTGACTGCAGCGCGAGCAGGGGAGAATGATGAGAGTTGTCTCCAGCACCCGGCACCGGGGAACAGCACATACAGTACCACTGATTCCCAGGTGGCAGTATGTATCACACTGATGATACACGGATGTCATCCGTGTGCAATCAGTGTACACGTATGCGGGACATTTTGCGACCCGTGCTGCTGTTAAAAAACTGACATTTCAGTGTGTTTTGCCCATGGACACATGGTCCCTGGAAACACACTGACATGTGCACAGACCCATTCACTTGAATGGATCTACATGAGTGTCTCTGGTACGTGTGAAAACTGTCACCACACCTATTGGAAGCACTGACGTGTGAAAGAGGCCTAAGGGTGTGTTTCCACGGTCAGGAAACAGTCCGGTTTTGCTGCGTGTTTGACGCTGTGCGTTGGCGCAGCGTCAAACACGCAGCGTTAAGATGTTACAGCATAGTGGAGGGGATTTCAAGAAATCCCGTCTCCACTATGCTTCAAAACACGCAGGCGGAAGACCTGCGTTTCCGGACATGCGGCACGTCATTTTAGACCGCAGCATGTCCTATTCCCTTGCGGCGACGCTGCGTCGCCGCAAGGGAAATAACACAGGGCTATGTAGCCCTGCGGTCATTCCGCATGTGTTCCGGATGTGTACCATGAACACATCCGGAATGACCGCGCGTTCAAAAGGGGGCGGGTCTTTGGGCGGAGCAGACTTTCCGCTCCGTCCAAAGTGCTGTGTTTCCTGACCGTGGAAACACAGCCTCAGAGGCTGCATTTTTTGGTCAGCAAAAATGCACGTCAAAAACTCACCAAGAATTGTGAGCACACAGCCACATGGGCGTCACCCGGTCTGGCTCTGTGCCTCATCTATCCCCTCAATTGTTTTCCTCCTGTATTGAATGATGTTGATGACATATCCTATGTCATTCACAAAATGACGCCAATCTCACTCCTATGCGTTGAAGCACAGACTTGTGCAGATGTTCTTTGCTCTGCTCCTGCTCAGTAGCATCATTAGGAAAGCGATAGATGCTACCGCGCTGGCGCCGTCTTGCTGGAGCCCTAATTTTTTTTTATCTCTAGTGAAATGGCGCTAGCAGCGGCACCTGTGCAGTAGCATCTATCGTGTTCTGAATGATGCCAGTGTGCAGGCGCCATTTTGATTAAGATATTTTTTTTTTCCAACAAAATTATGTGACAAAATCAAATGAATACATCCTGGCACCTGCCTGATGAATGATAGTTTTTATTTTTTTCAAACAATATTCTATGCAATATGTAAAATAGGGGGCACGTCATAAGCCCCCCACAGCCCGCCCCAGAGCTTGAGAATCTTATTAACTGAAAATAAAGATTAAACAACCATAAGACGGATTTCATCAACCAAGGTATCATTTCAATCAGTATAACGATGCCAACCTGACATTGTCTGTAGGTTACTGTGCACAATCCTGCTAACAGGTTCCCTTTAAGGCCTCATACTCACTGGTGCCGAAAACGGATGAAAATCAGACGATAAAAAATCGGATGCAAATCTGACCAATGTTAGTCAATGGGTGAGTTCTCATTAGCGATTTTTTTTCTCATCAGATATTGGTGTGAGAAAAAAATCGCAGCATGCTGCGATTTGATGCGATTTTGGGATGAAAATCGCCAATGCAAGTCAATGGGTGCGATTAAAAATTGCACAGAAAACGCACAGAAAACGGATGGTGCGTTTTTTTGGCTATTTTGTATGCAAAATAGAGCTGTAAACTTGTATGTTACAAAAAAAAAAAAGGAGACACAGGAAGTGACTAACAGGGAAGTGTGATGAGGGATGTTATAAAAACCACTCCCAGAAAGCCAGGAATGAGTCACACCTCCACGGATTTGATTTTTGTACTATTGTGGCCATGTCCCGAGCAATCAATGTGGAAATGCTGTTGGTGTTAGTCCAAGAAAGACCTGAGCTGTGGGATCCTAGAGACCACAATTATCAAAATCGAAGTGTGCGGGATGCAACTTGGACATATATATGTCGTCAAATTTTTGAAAATTATGATGAAAGTCCTCCGGCTGTGCAGTTGGGAATGTGTAAGTACAATTGTTCTTACTACAATTATTTCAGAATGTATTTAGAAAAACCTTGCTTTGGTGGGCAATTATATGTTACTGTTACAATTTAAATTAAATTTTTTGTTAAATACATAATGGTTTATTTTTTACACCACAGTAAAATACCTTTTAAACATAGACCCTTTGAATATGGGCCTATTCATGTTTTTTTTTCTTTGTTTGGTTATTTAGAAAATTTTTATCTTTTTGTTAAAAATTTCTCTTTGGACCTTTAAAATATATTCTTGTACCTTTTGCTGTTTGTATTATTTATAAAGAAGGCCCTTTTGTCATGTTTATAATTTTTGAATTCAAATATTTTTAGCATAGTTGCAGGACAATTTTTTTACATAATTTTAAATTTAAAAAATATTGCCTACTTCTATTCATAATTTTTTAACATGCATATTTAGATTCTAATATTTTTAAATTTCTTTACATTTTAAAGTGAATGATGTGCAACGCAGATGGCGAAGCTGTCGGGATACCTATAGGAGGGAACGACAGAATCGTGACAAAAGTGGCTCAGCAGCATCCAAAAAAAGGCCATATATATATATGAGCCGCCTGAATTTTTTGGCTCCAGTCATGGATTTAAGACCGTAAGTAAAAGTTTATTGATACAAATTGTACATTAAAATTTTAAATTTACAGCATACACAAATAATCTGTGTCTGCTTTGTAGAACGGAATCCAACTTAGAGGAACGTGAGGCACCCTCTGAGGCGGCTCCACCAGAGTCACAACATGAAGAAGCAGGAACAGCAGGGGAGGATGCTCCAGGACCATCTCAACAACAAGTTGAAAGTGCAGGTTCACAAGTTCAACATGGCACGGAACAAGAGGAGCACGCAAGAAGCAGCAGCCCAACCGTGCCTCTTGATACCTCCCCTCAAGCCACTACTATTCCCCGCAGATTAAGACGAAGGAGAGATCAGCAAAATCAAATTATAAGACGGCAGGTTGATAGTCGCGTTTTAGACTATATACAACGCACAATATGTGATGATGGTGAGGAAGCATTTGGTAGAAGTTTGGCACAGCACCTGCGACAAATACCCACACACTTACGGCTTCCCACTAAAACAGCAATATTACAACTCATCACTTCAGCCATACCACCAAATAATCCCCAAGCCATATTTGCTTGTATTGAAAGAAGGTACCAATCTGAAATATTAACTCAAATCTCAAATCCCACACACTCAACAGCAGTACCATTACCACCAGCCTCAGTATATCCTTCGACATCCACTTCTCAACATAGTCATACAGTCCACAGTACAAACATTAGTCATCATATTGACAGAGATCACACCACACACATAGAGCCAGCACATTACCAGGAACATCATCAGATACATGTACAACACTCATCAAGGCCTACACATCCCTACACACAAATGCCTCCTTCATCTGGCCCATCACAGATTGTAAGTGAGCGGTACCACCATGGGCCACAAACAACGTTATATGATGTGTATGGCCAAGATGGTTCTTATCAGCAAGGACCACAACACCAAGGCCCTTTTGACCATGGCAGAACAAGAGGCTTCAGCCATTCTGATAATGTTCCTGCTTATCCACATGGGCCAACTGAGGCCTATAGGCACAGTTATGAAGGCATGAACCCACATCATAGCAGCACACAGCCACACAATGTTTCTTTGCATAGAAACACACAACATCCCTCTGAAAGGCAACAGTCACAAACAAGTACCTCACCATCAGCATCACAACCTTCTTTTCTTGATTTGTAATTTTTTTCATTGTTTACATAACAAAAACATTGCCAAGTGTGTTAACTTGTTACGCCTAAGTTAAGGCGGTTTTTTATTTTGATCATTATGTTACTTGACATTTTTTTTTTTTTTTTTTTTTTAAAATGATGTACATTAATATAGGAAAATAAACCTTCTTTAAGTTAAATACTAAAGCACATGTTCTGAATGTTGTAATACACAATACAGAGGGAAATGTATAGATCATGTATGCAAATTTTCCTGCCACGGTACTGCTCCCTCAGGTGTTAGAAAAAAATTTGCTAACATATTTCTGATTCGGATGCCTGAAAGCTGTCTGCCTCTGGGTAAAGGCTGTGCAATGGGTACCTGATTGTTTCTTAATTCTCCAAAAATATCCTCATACCCAGATACATCATGTTGACGTGTAAAATTATGTAAGATTACACAGGCCTTGATCACTGTGTTTAAATTTTGTGGGCTTAACTGGAGTGCACTGAGCAATACCCTCCATTTTGCACACAAAATTCCAAAGGCACATTCAACAAGACGCCGTGCACGACTTAGTCGGTAATTAAATATGCATCCACGCCTGTCAAGAGACCGTCCAGGAAAAGGCCTCATGACATTATGTGTCAGTTGAAATGCCTCATCAGCAACTATTACATAAGGCATTGGTTCACCACCAGAAGGCAGAGTCCTTGGGGGTGGAACACCCAATTCATTGTTCTTCAGTCGCCTACCCATTAGAGAAGTATTGAATATGCGAGAATCTCCTGTTCTTCCATAGGCCCCTATATCTACTATTATAAAATTGTACTTGCTGTCTACTAAGGCCAACAACACAACAGAAAAATAGCCTTTGTAATTGTAGTAAAAGGAGCCTGAGTTTGGTGGCTTCTTCACCCGGATGTGCTTACCATCTAAAGCACCCAGACAATTGGGAAACTGGCAAGTCTCATAGATCCCATTTGCAATGCGTTCCCAATGTTCGGGGGTGGGCTCCGGCATCACTTTGTCCTTGAGGCAAATCCAGATTTTTGAACATGTGTGTCTGACTATATTGGAGATGGTAGTTATGCCAAGAAGATACTCAAAATGTAGTGAAGCATATGATTGTCCCGTAGCCAAAAACCTACAAGAAAGGAAATACACATAAAAATATTTGAAAATAACCTTCACATTCATATATATCCCTACGTGGTGCAGTAATTTAAAAATGGCCACCAGACACAAATCACACACAGTCGCTATGTACATGAGCAATGAGTGCGTTGTCTGAGAAGGGGACCTCTGTCCATGTCATACAACAATGTGCATGTGAAACAGCTGCTACGAGTACAGTAATGGGGTCTATTTCTTAGCCTTGCTAATTTAAAATGTCCACACATTAACTATAGCTATGGCAAACAGTAATATATAATTTTTAGCCAAAAATTTTTCAAACAATAATGATAAGCGTTAATAACAATGTAATATTAGTTAATCTACTTTACTGTGGTGTTATTTATTTCTTTTTAACTATACCTCAACGTTAACAGAAGTCGTTCTTCAGCAGAAATGCACTTGCGCAAACGCGTAATTTTGAAAGTGATGGCTGGACGAAGTTGTGCCAGGAGAAAATCAAATGCTTCAAGTGACATCCTCGTGTATGCAAAAAATTTGTCTCGATGGTTTCGTAGATGTCCATACAGCCGTGAAAAATGGCCTTTTTTTGTCGCTTGGTGAGGAGCGGATGTACCCAAAATCGATGCCGCCTCCTCGGAGCTACTACAGGGGAATATCCCACACCATACTCCCGGGATAACACCCAATTGAAGAGGAGCTCCTCAGTAGGGTCAAGACTTAGAGAAGTTGCTGCCATGCTTGTTTGGAATAGCAAAACACACAGGACAAAAAACAAATGAATCAATGCCATATGTAGATAAATAGCTTTATATAGGTGTCAGACAAGTGGTTTAACCTTAATTTGTGTTTATGTCTGGGAAAAAAAAATCGCACAAAAATCGCAAGTAAATCGCATGCAAAACGCATGGTGCGATTTAAAATCGCATCAAAATCGCATGCCTTTTTACAACAAATGTACCGTTTTTTTCCTGCAGAAAACGGACCGATTTTTTTCCACCCAGTGAGTATGAGGCCTAAAGGTGGTGGTTGTGCTCTATGTATGAAAAACCTCTTGACTGGTTCTCTTTTGGCTACGTTCCCATGATAAGTTTTTGTTGCATTTTGTGACGCTGCATATTTTTGCAGTGTCAAAAACGGAGCATCTTACAGTTCCAGCAAAGTGGATGGGATTTATGGAAATCTCATTACCACTACGCTTATTTTTTTACTCAGCGTAAACTGACCCGTGGTGCGTGTTTAAAATCCGTAGGCACTTTGAGTATTCCTTGCGGATTTTTCCTATAAACTTGCTTTAGATGTGTAAAATATGCAGGTAAAAAATGCATATGAGTTTTTAGTGTTTTTCCAAGGAGGAAAAGCGCCAAAACCACATATAGTTTGCACCTAAGTATATCAATAAACTTTTGTCAAGGTCAAATACCAGGAAGTATCAAAAACAAAGCAGCTTAAAGCATGAGAAACCAAAGAGAGACAAAAAAAAGCAGAATAAAATATGATAAAAACACACGTTAACCCCTTTCCAATATCGGGCGTAAATTTACGCCAATGTCAGACTCCCTCCCTTTGATGTGGGCTCTGGTGCTGAGCCCACATCTTTCCAGGCACATGTCAGCCGTTTTGAATGGCTGACATGTGCCCGGAACAGCTGTGGGTGGAATCGCGATCCACCCACGGCTATTAACCCGTTAAATGCCGCTGTCAAACTCTGACACTCTAACATGCAATTCCGGCAATCATGCCAGAAATCCGCCCATCGGTGACCCCCGTCACGTGATTGCGGGTCACCAATGGGCTGGCATGACGACCAGAGGTCTTTTGCAGATCTCTATGGTTGTCAATGCCAGATTGCTATGAGCGCCGCCTGCTAGCAGAGGCGATCGGGTTATGGGAGCTTCTAGTTTCCCATGTAGACTATTAAAGCATGCCAAAAGTAAAAAAAAATATTTTTAAAAATATAAAAAAATATAAAAGTTCAAATCACCCCATTCAAAATAAAACAATAAAAAAGTCAAACATACACATATTTGGTATCGCCGCGTTCAGAATCACCAAATCTATCAATATAATAAAATAATTAACCTGATCGATAAACGGTGTAACGATAAAAAGAATTCAAAACGCCAGAATTATGTTTTTTGGGTTGCTGCAACATTGCATTAAAATGCAATAATGAGCGATCAAAAGATCGTATCTGCACCAAAATGATAAAATTAAAAAATTCAGCTTGGCACACAAAAAAATAAGCCCTCACCCAACCCGAGATCATGAAAAATGGAGACACTATGCGTATCGGAAAATGGCACAATTTTTTTTAACAAATTTTGGATTTTTTTTCACCACTTAACCCCTTCCCGACCTTTGACACAGCGTATGCGTCATGAAAGTCGGTGCCATTCCGACCTATGACGCATACCCTGCGTCATGAAAGGATCTCGTCCCTGCGGGCCGGGAGACCGGGGTCACTCAAAGGTCACCCGACCCGCAGTTACAGGACCCTTTGTGCTTCACCACAGATGGGTTGGCTTAACCCCCCCGTGGCCACGATCGCTCTGATTGGCTGTTAAAAGTGAAACAGCCAATCAGAGCAATCTGTAATATTTCACCAATTTAATTGGTGAAATATTACAATCCAGCCATGGCCGATGCTGCAATAGCATCTGCCATGGCTGGACACCGAGACCTGACCCCCCCACACCGAGTCACGGCGGCGATCGGCCGCCGCCACCGAAAGATGGCAGCGATCGGTCACCGCCGTCACTAACAGCTCCCTCCTCCTTTGCTCCGGTGCCCCCACCTTCCGATCCCCCCCCTAACCTTCCGACCACCCTACTCACCTCTCCCGATCCACCGATGTCCCTGGATCGGTCCCGGCGTCCGCCCGGGCCTCTTCATGGGCGCCGCCATCTTGGAAAATGGCGGGCGCATGCGCAGTGCGGCCGGCGCATGCGCAGTGCGCCCCCCAGTGTCCAAAAATTTATTTTGATCACTGTGATAAACTGTCACAGTGATCAAAATAAAAAAAAGTAAATGAACCCCCCCTTTATCATAGGTAGGGACAAATAAAAAAAATAAAGATTTTTTTTTTTTTTTTTTTTCCTATTAGGCCCTGTGCACACCTTGCGGATTTTGCTGCGGATCCGCGGCGTATTTTGCTGCGGATCCGCGGCGGATTTCGCTGCTGATCCGCGGCGGATCAGCAGCGAAATCAGCCGCAGATGCGCAGCGATATCCACCGCAGATCAGCAGCGAAATCCGCCGCGGATCCGCAGCAAAATACGCCGCGGATCCGCAGCAAAATCCGCAACGTGTGGCGGATTTCGCTGCGGATCCGCGGCGGATTTCGCTGCAGATCCGCAGCGGATTTTGCTGCTGATCCGCGGCGGATTTCGCTGCAGAGCCGCGGCGGATTTCGCTGCTGATCCGCGGCTGATTTCGCTGCGCATCCGCAGCGGATTTTGCTGCTGATCCGCTGCGGATTTCGCTGCTGATCCGCGGCTGATCCGCGGCTGATTTCGCTGCTGAATCGCGGCGGATTTCGCTGCTGATCCGCGGCAGATTTCGCTGCTGATCCGCTACGGATTTCGCTGCTGATCCGCTGCGGATTTCGCTGCGGATCCGCGGCGGATTTCGTTGCTGATCCACGACTGATTTTGCTGCTGATTCGCTGCGGATCCGCAGCGGATTTCGCTGCTGATCCGCGGCTGATTTTGCTGCTGATTCGCTGCGGATCCGCGGCTGATTTCGCTGCTGATCCGCGGCTGATTTTGCTGCTGATCCGCGGCTGATTTCGCTACTGATCCGCGGCTGATTTCGCTGCTGATCCGCGGCTGATTTCGCTGCTGATCCGCGGCTGATTTCGCTGCTGATCCGCGGCGGATTTCGCTGCTGATCCGTGGCGGATTTCGCTGCTGATCCGCGGCGGATTTCGCTGCGGATTTCGCTGCTGATCCGCGGTGGATCCGCGGCTGATTTCGCTGCTGATTCGCGGCGGATGTCGCTGCTGATCCGCGGCGGATCCGCGGCTGATTTCGCTGCTGATTCGCGGCGGATTTCGCTGCTGATTCGCGGCGGATTTCGCTGCTGATCCCCGACTGATTTTGCTGCTGATTCGCTGCGAATCCGCAGCGGATTTCGCTGCTGATCCGCGGCTGATTTCGCTGCTGATCCGCTGCTGATTTCGCTGCTGATCCGCGGCGGATTTCGCTGCTGATTCGCGGCGGATTTCGCTGCTGATCCCCGACTGATTTTGCTGCTGATTCGCTGCGAATCCGCAGCGGATTTCGCTGCTGATCCGCGGCTGATTTCGCTGCTGATCCGTGGCTGATTTCGCTGCTGATCCGCGGCTGATTTCGCTGCTGATCCGCGGCTGATTTTGCTGCTGATTCGCTGCGGATCCGCAGCGGATTTCGCTGCTGATCCGCGGCTGATTTCGCTACTGATCCGCGGCTGATTTCGCTGCTGATCCGCGGCTGATTTCGCTGCTGATCCGCGGCTGATTTCGCTGCTGATCCGCGGCGGATTTCGCTGCTGATTCGCTGCAGATCCGCGGCGGATTTTGCTGCGGATCCGCGGCTGATTATCTGCTGATTCATCTGCGCTAGCGGGTATAGCATAACGCGATCGCGTTGTGCTATACCGTTACCAGCCGGTCACCGCTACGTGTTGAACGGGCTGGTAAAACGCAATATGAACCCAGCCTTAGGGTTAGAACTAGGGTTAGGGTTAGCATTAGGGTTAAGGTTAGAATTACGGTTAGGGTTGGAATTTGGGTTAGGGTTGGAATTAGGGTTAGGGTTGGAATTAGGGTTAGGGTTGGAATTAGGGTTAGGCTTGTAGTTAGGTTTATGGTTAGAGTTGGGATTAGGGTTAGGGGTGTGTTGGGGTTAGGGTTATGATTAGGGTTTGTATTAGGGTTAGGTGTGTGTAGGGGTTAGGGTTGGGGTTAGGGGTGTGTTGGGGTTAGGGTTGGAGTTAGAATTGAGGGGTTTCCACTATTTAGGCACATCAGGGGGTCTCCATACGTGACATGGAGCCACCATTGATTCCTGCAAATTTTGCGTTCAAAAAGTCAAACAGTGCTCCCTTTATTCCAAGCCCCGACGTATGCCCAAACAGTGGTTTATCCCCACATATGGGGTATCAGCGTACTCGGGAAAAATTGCACAACAACTTTGGGGGTTCTAATTTCTCCTGTTAACATTGGGAAAAAAATTGGGGACTAAAAATTATTTTTGTGGAAAAAAAATGATTTTATATTTTCACGGCTCTGCGTTATAAACTTCTGTGAAGGACTTGGAGATTCAAAGTGCTTATCACACATCTATAGGAGTTCCTTGGGGGATCTAGTTTCCAAAATGGGGTCACTTGTGGGGAGTTTCTACTGTTTAGGCACATCAGGGACTCTGCAAACGTAACATGACGCCCGAAGACCATTCCATCAAGTGGGCATTTCAAAACGTCGCTACTTCCCATCCGAGCCCCGACGTGTGCCCATACAGTAGTTTTCTCCCACATATGGGATATCAGCATACTCAGGACAAATTGGACAACAACTTTTGGGTCTAATTTCTCATGTTACCCTTGGGAAAATAAAAAAATTGGGGACTAAAAGATCCTGATTGTGGAAAAAATATGATTTTTTTATTTTCATGCCTGGGCGTTATAAACTTCTGTGTAGCCCTTGGGGGTTCAAAGTGCTCACCACACATCTAGATAAGTTCTTTGCCGGGTCTAGTTTCCAAAATGGGGTCACTTGTGGGGAGTTTCTACTGTTTAGGCACATCAGGGGCTCTGCAAACGTAACAAGATGCCCGCAGACCATTCCATCAAGTCGGCATTTCAAAGCGTCACTACATCCCTTCCGAGCCCTGACGTGTGCCCAAACAGTGGTTCCCCCTCACACATGGGGTACTAGCGTACTCAGGAGAAACTGGACAACAACTTTTGAGGTCCAATTTCTCCTGTAACCATTGTGAAAATAAAAAACAGTGGGCTAAAAAATCATTTTTTGAGAAAAAAAAATGATTTTTTATTTTCGCGGCTCTGCGTTATAAACTTCTGTGAAGCACCTGGGGGTTCAAAGTGCTCACTATGCATCTAGATAAGTTCCTTAGGGCGTCTAGTTTCCAAAATGGGGTCACTTGTGGGGGAGCTCCAATGTTTAGGCACACAGGAACTCTCCAAATGCGACATGGCAACCGCTAAATATTCCAGCATATTTTCCATTCAAAAAGTCAAATGGCGCTCCTTCCCTTCTGAGCCCTGCAGTGCGCCCAAACAGTGGTTTATGACCACATATGAGGTATCTGTGTACTCAGGAGAAATTGCCCAACAAATTTTAGGATCCAATTTATACTGTTGCCCATGTGAAAATGAAAAAAACTGAGGCTAAAAGAAAATTTTTGTGAAAAAAAAGTACTTCTTTTTTTTTACGGATCAATTTGTGAAGCACCTGGGGGTTCAAAGTGCTCACTATGCATCTAGATAAGTTCCTTAGGGGGTCTAGTTTCCAAAATTGGGTCACTTGTGGGGGAGCTCCAATGTTTAGGCACACAGGGACTCTCCAAATGCGACATAGCAACCGCTAAATATTCCAGCATATTTTCCATTCAAAAAGTCAAATGGCGCTCCTTCCCTTCTGAGCCCTGCCGTGCGCCCAAAACAGTGGTTTATGACCACATATGAGGTATCTGTGTACTCAGGAGAAATTGCCCAACAAATTTTAGGATCCAATTTATACGGTTGCCCATGTGAAAATGAAAAAAAACTGAGGCTAAAAGAAAATTTTTGTGAAAAAAAAGTACTTTCTTTTATTTACGGATCAATTTGTGAAGCACCTGGGAGTTCAAAGTGCTCACTATGCATCTAGATAAGTTCCTTAGGGGGTCTAGTTTCCAAAATGGGGTCACTTGTGGGGGAGCTCCAATGTTTAGGCACACAGGGACTCTCCAAATGCGACATGGCAACCGCTAAATATTCCAGCATATTTTCTATTCAAAAAGTCAAATGGCGCTCCTTCCCTTCTGAGCCCTGCCGTGCGCCCAAACAGTGGTTTATGACCACATATGAGGTATCTGTGTACTCAGGAGAAATTGCCCAACAAATTTTAGGATCCAATTTATACTGTTGCCCATGTGAAAATGAAAAAAACTGAAGCTAAAAGAAAATTTTTGTGAAAAAAAAGTACTTTCTTTTTTTTACGGATCAATTTGTGAAGCAACTGGGGGTTCAAAGTGCTCACTATGCATCTAGATAAGTTCCTTAGGGGGTCTAGTTTCCAAATGGGGTCACTTGTGGGGGAGCTCCAATGTTTAGGCACACAGGGACTTTCCAAATGCGACATAGCAACCGCTAAATATTCCAGCATATTTTCCATTCAAAAAGTCAAATGGCGCTCCTTCCCTTCTGAGCCCTGCCGTGCGCCCAAACAGTGGTTTATGACCACATATGAGGTATCTGTGTACTCAGGAGAAATTGCCCAACAAATTTTAGGATCCAATTTATACTGTTGCCCATGTGAAAATGAAAATAACTGAGGCTAAAAGAAAATTTTTGTGAAAAAA
>JARQOD010000006.1:374996633-375197709 GCA_033576555.1 Oophaga sylvatica
AATTTTTGGGGGCCCCACGGGGGAAAACCTCCAATGCGAGGGGGGCAACCGCAAATACCGCTATTTTCCATTAAAAAAGTCAAATGGGCCCCCTTCCCTTCGGGGCCCTCCCGGCCCCATACGGGGTTTATACCCTATGAGGTACTGTGTACTCGGAAAATTGCCCAACAAATTTTTGGGATCCTTTTTAAATCCGCCCCCCATGAAAAAAATGAAAAAATTGATGAAAAAAAAAAAAATTTTTTTTTAAAAAAAATTTTTTAAAATGTCCTTTTTTCCCCCCCAAAAATTTTTTTTTTTCCCCCTGTGTCGCACCAAAGGGTTTTTTAATAATTTTCTTGAATTTTTTTTTTTGGGTTTTTTGAGGGGTGCGTTTTTAAAAAGGGTTTTTCACTTTTTGGGTTTTTCTGCCATTAGCCCCTCAAAGTGAAAAAAATTGGGGGGTCCCCCCAAAAAAAAAATGGTTTTTTTTAAATTTTGCTGTAAAAATGAAAAGCTGGTAAAATTTTAAAACCCCTTTAATTTTCCAAACAAAAAAAAATGTTTTTCCCCAAAATTGTGCTAAAAAATTTTGCCCATGGGGGAAAAAATGTTTTTTTTAAACATTTTTGTCCACAAAAACTTTTGGTTTAACAAATAAAATTAAAATTTAAAAAATTTTAAAAAATTTTTTAAATTTTTTTCCCCAAAATTTTTTTCCCTTTTTTTTTTTTTTTTAAAAATAAACGAAAATTTTTTCCCCCCCCAAATTTACCACTAACATGAACCCCCCTATTCCGAAAAAACAATTTTTAAAATCGTTTGGGATCCTTTTAAGCGCCCCCGATTTTTTAAACCCCAAAAAGGGGGCAGGGTTGAATTGCAAAAAATGGAAAGGGGGCTTTTTTCAAATGGGGTGGTTTAAAAGGGGGGTTTTAAAAAAAAAAAGAAATAAAGGGTTTGGTGTCTATAACTCGTAAGACCTGGAAAAAATTAATCTCGGTTTTTTTTTGCATTTTTGAAAATGGTAAAAAAAAAAAAAAAAACTGGGGGGTTTCACTTTTTTTGCAAATTTTTCCTCCCCCCACTTGGAATTTTTTTTTTTTTTTCCCCCCCCTTTTTAAGTACACGACATGGTAAAAACCAAAGGTGGCTAAAAAAACTTGTCCCCAAAAAAAATAAGCCCTCCTGGCCATTTTGACCAAAAAAAAAAAAAAATTTCGGCTTGGGAAGAAGGGGAAAAAAAAAAAAATCCCCAAAAAAAAAATGGGTCTGGTCTTAAAGGTTAAAAAAAGAAGCAACCAAATTTAAATGGTTATTTTCCCGGGCTAATCCCGTCTTTGGACCAGTGGAAACCCCCCGCCTTCCCCCAAAACGCCGGCGCCCCTTTGGGACGCGCGGTGAACCGCATGTGTTCATTAAAATGGGGGAATCCCCGCATCGTAATCATAATGGGTTCTTATTTTGCGGGATGGAGCGTCCCGCAGATAAATAGACAGCGCGTTGGAAAAAGGGGCAGAGCAGCCCCCGGATACGCAGTGGCGGATTTCGGGCCCTGCCCACTAGGGAGATGGGGTTTTCTTAAAAAACCCCTCCCTATTTTTTTTAAAAATCGGACGTGCGTTAAAAAAAAGGGGGCTGGGACAGAGCCAATCCCCCAAATCCGTGTATTACGCCCCCCCGGAAAAAATACCCCTTTGGTGGGAGAAATTTTGCACATCAATTTTCCCCCAAAAGCTCATTGTGGAACGTGACCTTTTAAAACCCCTTTAAAAACCCCAAAACCAAAAAAATTTCCCCTTTTTTTCCATTTGAGAATTGTGTGTCCCCCCCATCTATAAAAAGAGACCTTTTTGAACCCTAAATTTTTAAAAGGGGGAAAGGGGTATTCCCCCGCGTTTCAGTTTACAATATTTAAAGGACTTCAAGTTTTTTCCCCCACACCCTGGTTTGGATGACTGTCGCTTTTCCCTGGGCCCCAGTCTTTTAAAAGGGAAATTTTGGGAAATTTGAAATAAATAATGTGAGGGGCAGAGAAAAAAAAGGGGGGAAAGGGAAAGGGGAAAGGGCCCAAAAAATCATAATGTCATGCTCATTCCGGGAAAAAAAAATACAGAAAAAACACTATTAATTACAGATAATGCAATAAAAATTTCTGTGAGTTTATCCTTTTTTTAACACTTATAAAATTTTATGTAGTGGAGTTTCTTAAAGGTGATTTCTGGGACTACTTTATTTTTGTTTTACTATGGGCCTAAGAACTGAGAGGAAAAGATAGCTGCTAACCACCGCCTGTTTCTACCCGCTGCGGGCTCAGAGTGATCAACACCTCTTTCCTGCCGGCGACTAGGTTTGCTCATGTCAACAGAGAAGCTCTTCCTCTTTTGGGCTGCTCAGTCGATGGAGCGTGACTATTAGTTGTGGTGCCGGAAATCTTAAACCTGCGCCCGCACACGAGCGATTAGAGTATATTTTCTGCCCTTCTATGGGCAGTGTTTTCACTGTAATTCTGCGCAGGCCGCGGCACTGTACTTTAGTTGCAGTGACTCGCCGGCATGTGCGCAGAAGAACAATGAAGCCAATGCCCATAAAAGGGCAGGAAAGTTAAGCATAATTTCGCGATGCAGGGCGCAGGCGCGGGATTCCATCGACACAACTGCAAACCACATGTCACTGTG
The DNA here is from genome assembly GCA_033576555.1 of Oophaga sylvatica. Lineage (NCBI taxonomy): Eukaryota > Metazoa > Chordata > Amphibia > Anura > Dendrobatidae > Oophaga > Oophaga sylvatica. Next base: position 374,999,291 of record JARQOD010000006.1, read on the forward strand.
ACGTGCATGGGAGGGGGTTGGTACACAATTAACACAGGAGGCAGAGTTTTCTTTCAGGAACCGCATGCCCCGGAGCCTAGGAGAACTAATTAACATAAAAGATTAAAAGTGTATTTGTCAGCAGCAAGACTGCAGCTATCAGGCATACAGGTAGGACTATTTTAACAATTCTATCACCTGTATGCTCGAGTAATAGCTTAAAAGCATTCCAGGGGGTGACAGTTTCCCCTTAAAGGCTAAGTTCCCATGATGAGTATTTGGTGATGTGTATTTTTGCTGTACAGAAAAACTCAACTTCTTACAGTTCCAGTGAATGGGATTTAAAGAAAACTCATATCCACTATGCATTTCTCCTGTAGCATAAAGTGACCTGAGGTGCGTTTTTGAAATCTGCAACATGTCAATTTATCTCATAGTAAATGAGTTTTATTGGTGGATTTTCCCCCATAGATTTCAATAAGGTGAGTAAAAGCCACAGACAAATAATGCATATGCTTTAAAATGCATCTAATCCGCACATGATTTTATCAATAAGGTTATCAAACCCCAATAACAGGAAGAACACAAAACATAGCAGTTTTATTTAAAACATGACACACCAAAAACAGACAAAAACTGCAACAGAAAAATTAGATGAAAATTGAAAGTTGAAAGAGAAAAATATGCAAAACTACAGTAGGGATTCACCAAAAATCAGAAAAACATTTATTAACAAACAAGCCAAATAGAAAATTTAAAAACATTTAAAAAGCACATGTGGCTAAAAACAAATATCAAGATCAGATTACAGTGAAACATGATCTAAACTGTCTGTAATATAATAAATAATTGAGGATACCATCAACATTCTAATAGTCTAATAAAGACCAGCTAAGTATTTCCTATAAAGGCTTGCACTCATCTGTCGCTCCGATTATGTTCCTGAAAACTAGGAGGGGTGTCATATGAGTACAATGCAATTTTTCTCAAGTAGCATCTGTATGAAATCCATTTTTAATATCATCTTTTACATATAGGAATTTTCTGTCATTTTAAGCTAGTTTTCAAACTAATAAAACAATCTTATATACAGAGATAGATAGCTGTCAGTGATATATGTAACCAGTGCTTTAAGTGTGTAGTTTTCTGTACTTGTTTTAGCTAATAAATAATTAAAAGAAAAAATGGCGTGGTCCCACCTTATTTTTAATAACCAGTTAAGGGAAAGCAGACAGCTGTGAGCTGGTCTTAATAGTATGGGAAAGGGCCACTATCCATGCATCTTCCCAGCCTATTAATATCAGCTCACAGCTGTCTGCTTAGCCTTTACTGGTTATTTAAAAAAATGACACGGGGTCCCCCTATTTTTAATAATCAGCTTATGCTAAGCAGACAGCTGCAGGCTGATATTAATAGGTTGGTAAGGGGCCATTCATATTGGCCCCTTTACAGACTAATAGCACCAGCCCACAACAGCCCCAGAAATGACACATCCATTAGATGTGCCAATTCTGTTGCTTAGCCCCGGCTCTTCCCGATTGCCCTGGTGCGTTGGCAGTCGGGGTAATGGTTTTGGGATTGATGTCAGCTGTGTAATGTCTGTTGACATCAAGCCCAGTGTCTAGTAATAGAGAGGCATCTGTCAGACACCACCATTACTAATCACAGTCAAAATAAATAAATACACACACAGAAAAGTCCTTTAATTGTAAAAATCACTCCCTAACAATTACACTTTTTTGCCCATTCTCACTCTGCAGGCAGTGACGTCAGTAAGGTTAAAGCAGTTTATAGCTGGCTGCTCAGAAGAGGATACCATGAGAACTGCTGGCTGTGACCTGCGGTAACCTTAATGACATCGCTGCTCATCACTGCAGCCAAGTTCTCATGCCACTCTAATTATGTTGTGGCGGATGTGATGAGCGGTCATGTTACTGATGGCACCGCTCATCACAGCCTATGGATGTAGCAGAGTTGGTGATCATTGTGGGACCTCCTTATTATGACTTTACAGTGACCCTTTTGGATTACTTTTATTTTTATTAACAAATGGGTAAAAGAGGGTACTTGTTGAGGAGTAACTTTTTACAATTAAATTACTTTTTGGTGTGTATTATTTTGACTAAGGGGTTAGTAATGGGGTGTCTTACAGATACCTATCCATTACTAACCCCTGGCCATCAGCAGACATTACACAGCTGACATCAACCCCAAAACCATTACCCTGATTGCCACCGCACCAAGGCAATCGGGAAGAGCCAAGGCTAACCACCAGAATTGGAGCATCTAATGGATAGATGGATGCTCCATTTCTGGGGCGGCTGAGGGCTGGTGTTACTAGTCTGGGAAGGGGACGATATCCATTGGGAAGGTCTATGGTTATTTGGCCCTTCCCAACCTAAGAATACTATCCCGCAGTCCCCCTCAGAATTGGTGCATCACATTAGATGCCCCAATTCTGGCACTTTGCCTGGCTCTTCCCAATTGTCCTGGTGGCAATCGGGTATAATTTTTTCAGGTTGATGTCAACTGAGTAGTGTCAAGCCCGCAGCAACAGCAGAATTGGCACATTAACTTAGCTGCATTAATTCTGGTAGTTTGCCAGGCTCTTCCTGATTGCCCTGGTGCATTGGCAATCGGGGTAATATTTTTTGGAGTTGAAGTCAGCTGTGTAGTGTCAGCTGGCATGAAGCCCAGGGGTTAGCAACAAACCCAGTAAGTTAAAATAAATAAATCACACACAAAAAATTTCATTTTAAAAAGCAGTCCCCTACTCCCTAGTTCACCAATTCAATAATAAAAAAACAATGCAGATCCGAAGTAGTTCAAGGATTTGGATGTAGTCATCACCGTTCTCAACAGGTCTCATGGAGTGCAGCCTGACCGGGAGTGAAGCTCAGTGGATGTCATGTGAATGCTATATATTACGTTGGAGCTAGAGATGAGCGAATATTTCAATGTTCAGTTCGAATTTGCAATATTCGCCAATTAATTTCGTTGAATATTCGCCAAACATAACCGAACGCTATTCAGGTCAATGGGAGGCAAAAACAAACGCATGCACAATACCTTATAATGGCCCCAAATGCTACAAAAAAACATCAAATGAGGGACAGACACCAGGAAAGTGTCCTCAATTCACCTATAGTACTAATTGTAGCATGGCACTGCAGCAATCAGCCAGGCATGAAGTATCTGGGCCTGGGACAGCATTTACAGCTTTCAATTGAACGTAACAGTAAGCCGAGGTGGATAAGGGATCGATATAGGCCTCCCGTGTTGGGAGCCCTGATACCACATGCAACAGCTCAACCTGCTTTCATACTCAGCCACACTCAGGTGGCACAAATATCATATAAATTTCATAGACTACTATTGTCAGAAAAATCTAAGGATAGTAACACGGGTAGTTGACTCCAAGGAAGTGGAGGCCTGATGGTCTTGGAGGCCTACTGCTGCAGGCAACACGCATAAAGGAGACCCAACCAGGAGTCTACACATTTACAAAAATTAGTGGCAGACACCAACAAAGTGGCATCAATTGTAATAGAGTACAGCGGGGACAGACACCTCTTCCACTACAGCCAGCAGATGGAAACTGTAGCGGGCAAGGTGGTGGAATCACTGTTCCGTATCCCTCTGAAAGCCTGGAAGGGGCGTAACTAGGTGGCCTACCTAATCCCTACTCGGACAAGTGGACAAGGAGAAAACTGCCACCCAAGGAGGGACAAAGAGGAGGCACCAGGTGCTACTCCATGGCTGACCTACAGAAGGTGGCAGCTTACTCCCTACAGCGGGTAAGCTGCGATGGCCTGAAAGAAGGGATGAAAACTGCAGACAGGCACTGCAGGGACTCTGGAACCATAGGTGCAGATGGGACCTTCTGAGGAACAGAAAAACACTGACAGGTGTGGGCTGGACCAGGTGTTAGACAGATGGGCACTGGCAGGTAAGATCTGGACCAGCTGATGGACAGAAGAGCATAGATAGGTACGAGCAGACGGGCACAGACAGGTAAGAGCAGATGGGTACAGGGAAGACAAGCAGACAGGCGGACCTGGGGAACCTGACAACTAGCAAGCATGCAAAGCAAACTAGCAACATAGCTCAGGCAGCTCCATATTGGAGGAGAAGCCTTAAATAGAAGGAGCCACCCAGTTATAGACTGTGAATACCTTAAGTTGATGCTGGCAGTCCCTTTAAGAGGGAGGGAGCGCGTGCGTGCGCCCTCTAAGCATAGTTTCCAGTCCTACAACTGAACCTTGGTGGACACCGACACATAAGGGGCGAGAGGAGGTGGTGTGTGAGTGGGAGACCCTGAATGTCCTATCTGTTAAGTACGAGGAGACAAAGGGCCAATTATGTAATGTTAACAGATCAGAAAGTCTGTAGTAAGGGGGAATGGTCCACTGTGTCAAAGACGTGCCAGGTCCAGGAGAAGGAGGTTTAAGATAATCAAACAAATAAATCAAAATAATGACAACCCTGCTCTTTAGAGCTTACAATCTACAATGAGGTAGGGGTGACACAAATTACAGGTGCTTATTTACAATGATGGTACAACTGAGGAAATGGGGGTAGATAAAGGCTGCATTGAGCCTTTTGGGTACGGTTGAGTTTGATGGCGAATTATGTTCAGAGAAGTAGAGAACAAGCTATATATATAAAAAGGACTTTGATTAGTGAACGTGATAGGCAGCCCTAAACAGATGTGTTTTTTAGGGAGTACTTAATATCCAAGAAGTATCGTTTCTCCTTGCGGAGATTGACATGGTAAGCATGCCGAGATGAGGTGACTTAAATAGGTGGCACTAGAGTTCTAGTCCTCTTCCTCTCTGAAGAGACAATTTGCATAGGGAGCACCTAAAAATATCTAAGTTTTCGTTATACTCCTAATTTCATGGGGGACAAATGGTAATAGGTGAGTTATTTAGGTAGGAGATTGAACTGAGCCGGACAAAGTCCAGATCAGGGGTGTTACCACCGTCTTAGTGTGTTCTAGAGTTTGAAAGTTGTGAGAGGCCATGAGAATTGGCTAGACATAGAAGCTGGGATGCAGTTAGGGAGGTGGAGCTGTTATAGTCTCCCAGGATAAGGGTTGTCAATTCTGAGGACATGAATTGTGGCGGCAATGCATAAAAGTGATCAAGAAAGTGGGTGGGTAAGCCTATTTGACTGCTACTCTGAGGGAGAGGGATGAAACACTGGAACACCCTGATGGTGTGAACCTCAAAAAAAGAATGGCGTCCAATCAGCCTGCATTTATTTATTGGGTTAAAAACAGGATTGTTGTTGGCAGGGAGGAGTGTAGGGTTATCGTGGAGTTAGCAGTGAACGTACAGCGCGATATACACATATTCCATGTGTTCTAATCTGGACATGGATAAGCCGTACGCTTACTATTACTTTTCTGAGAACTAATTATTGTGAAGAGCCTGCGGCCTCTTCGGATGATTCATTGCCCAATCGTGTCATTGGCTGGACGATAGGGGCCAGCTGAGAGCTAGTCGCTACAAAGATCACAGCGCTTGTTTCTGTATGACACATGGCCTGTGATCTCTGTGATTATTGCATGGCCACTCCTATCTGTTGGCCACGGAAATATAGCCTTTCTGCCTTATGGATACAGACGGTTTCCGAAAGCTGATGGCCGTCGCAGTCCCCCCAGTACCAGTTGCCCAGTCACCATTACTTCTTTAAGAAAGATGTGCCTTAGCTACAGCAAAAGGTCGCAGACAACATCACCCATTCCCTGAAAAATTCTACGTCTGCCAGGGTGCATTTCAACAATGACACCTGGACAAGCAAGCATGGACAGGGAGGGTTACATGCAGATGGCTGGGCACTGGGTGACTCTGGTGGCTGTAAGGGCAGTCGGGGAAGGGGCTGATCCAAAAGTCTTGCAATTCCCAAGGTTTTTAGGGTGCTTGGGGATGGAGAAATAAACCACTACACACCATAAGATGGATAACTAAACTACTAGACCACAGGGGTTAGAGAACTAAACTATTAAACAGCTAGGGTTGTAGAACTAAACCACTACACGCCATACGATTGATAACTAAACTAATAGACAACAGGGGTAGGAAACTTAAACTACTAAACAGCCTGGTTGGAGAACTAAACTAGTACACAACAGGAGAAGGAGAACTAAAGCAATAGACACAAAGGTGTCACTAGATACCAAATCTTGGAATCCCCAGGGCTTATGGAACAAATCTCTGTATGTAACAGTTCCTACAGTGCTTCTGCCTCCTCCTCCTTCTCTAGGGCCTACACCTGCGCCCTCAACCCATGACTTAATTAAACATACGTTCCAGCACTGCAGAGAGAATCCCTCCCCCAGCTCCATACTGCACAGCCACGGCTCACCGTAATTAGGCAGTGTTTACAATAATATGCCTTGGAGATCGCAGTCATACAGATCAATAGTTGTTGACAGCTATCCATGCCGAGTTTGAGCAATGGCTGTCCACACTTAACATGGAGCCAAGGAAGGCCATGTGCGATAACGGTGCAAACCTAGTGGTGGCCCTACGGCGGGCCAACCTTACACACATGCCTTGCATGGCTCGCATCCTCAACCTCATGGTACAGCAATTACTCTGCCACTGTCCCAGCCTGGATGCGCTGCTGCAGAAACCACTATCGTGCTGACTTCCACCATTCCCCTTCAGTTCGTATAGAGATCTTTTGGACTACCGGTTAACCGGTTGATATGCGATATGACCACACCATGGAATTAAACTCTGCACATGTTGCAGCGACTCTGGCAGCAGTGCCGAGACCTGATGCAGGATGACATTTTTCATAGTCTGGCACAACACAGTACGGACGTGGTGCAATTCACACTTGCGTACTGGATACAGATGAAGAACCTCTGCACCCTTCTGTACATTTTCATAATGGCTGCTAAGATGGTTAGCAGTGATGATGCCGTCATCAGCATCCCTATTACTTTCATCTACATGTTGGAGCACAGCATAGTGTGGATGAGCAGGTGGTGGTGGTGGTCCCGGGGGAAGAGGAGGAAGCAGAGGAAGATACCTTTAGGATTAACAATATCTATAAGTTCAGGTCTGTTGTCTCAAAGATGTTAGCCATGGGAGGAACAAATGGAGAAGGACCATGAAATGGACGAGGAGGAAGAGGTGATGGACGCGCAACAGTTAGGAGATGAAGACAATAATTATACCCTCTATGTTGTCTGTGGTTGTCAGAAGGGGATGGAGGAAGAAAGCTTGAGTGTTATACCACCACCAACACACTGTGGAGTTGGACCTCATGAAAGAGACCGACCCATGAGCGCCTTTTTGCAGCACTATCTGCAACATGATTGTTACTCGTATAGTTATGATTAAAATAGAGCTGACTACTGGGTTGCCAGTGTGTTCTATCCACAATACAAAAGTAAATTTGCCAGTTGCTTCACCCCCATGGAAAAGGATGTGGCCATGCTGCAGTATCAAAACATGATGGAAGACAATCTTGACAGTAGTTTTCCCCAACACAGCAGTGAGGCACACAGCTTGAATCACAGTGATAGCCTTCCAACCACAGAAATGTTCAGTTGTCAACACAAAAACATTTGTTGCCTTGCAGCGCTGTAATCCTGTGTTACAACCCCACCAAGGACAGCATCTGCAAAGAGTTTGTATGTTCTACCTATGTTTGTAAGGGTTTACTCCCAGTAATTAGTTTTCTTCCCACACTACAAAGACATACAGATAGTAAATTTAGAGTGTGAGTCCCAATGATGACAGTGCCAGTAATGTCTGTAAAGCGAATGTTGAATTATTGGTGCTATATAAGTGATAAAACCCCCAAAAAATTGTAACACGGGGAGTTTTCTCAAAGACACATTAAATATTGATACTTTGCGCAGTGAATGAGGATCTGCCTGCTTGTCCCTCCTGTCCCTCCTGTGTTTCATGTCCTTCATGCAAGAGTTATTGATGCGTTTTTCTTGTTTTTGTCTGCTTACTATTCTGAAGTGTAATATATATATTTTTCTGTCGATTTTTTTGTACTGTGACTAATAATAAAATTTGATTTACATTTTATATATTTTTCTCTGCACTTTGACTCCGGATATTCTGTGTAGGATTAATGATTTTTGGAGTGTCTGCAATAATTGGTTTTGGTCCATTTAATTAGGCATATGGCCCCTTCATTGATTTAGTATGTATCAGTGGATTTTGTTCAGACATACAGATAGTAAATTTAGATTGTGAGTCCCAATGATGACAGTGCCAGTAATGTCCGTAAAGCGAATGTTGAATTATTGATGCTATATAAGTGATAAACCCCTCCAAAAAATTGTAACACGGGTAGTTGATTCAAAGACAGTGGAGGACTGCCGGTATTGGAGGCCTACTGCTACAGGCAACACACATGAATGAGACCCAACACAGAATCTACAGATTTGCAAAAATGTATTTGCACACACCAACAAAGTGGCATCAACTTTACATAGTAGAAATAGTATAATAGAGACTGACAAGTCTTTCACTACACCCAATCCAGCAGATGGACACCCAACCAGGAATGTTCATATTTCAAAAAATTTGTGGCAGATACCAACAAAGTGGCATCAATTTCACCACAGTAGAAATAGTATAATAGGGACCGACAGGTCTTACACTACACCCAACCCAGCAGATGGACACCCAAGCAGGACTGTTCACATTTCCACAAATTAGTGTTAACATCTCCAGCAGCAGCAGGCACAGAGGCCCCAATAAAGATATCAGAGACTGCAATTACACGAGAACAATGCAGCACACTAAAAACTACAACATTCAGTAACAGAAGTTGTCAGTTGTCTTTGGATAGGACGTCACGTTAGTGGTTCACTAGTGCTTTCAAAAACATTAACACCTACCCCACATATACCTCGAATACCAAGCCTAATCCCCCTTCCTCCACGACTTCGCTTTTTCCCAGTCTTGTTGCTCAGATAGTGTTCTAGGAGCACACAATTTTCAACTAAAAATTAGATTTTTTAACTCTGCACAACCTCTACACACAGCTGAATTTCAGCGGCACAAAATTAACAGGTGAAATATGGCGTGATGAATCACGTTACTTACAGCAGAAAGAATTGTTTCAGTGTCGATGTGAGATGTCCCCTACTGTATGACATTAGTAACAGATTTTTTTTTTGGTGTGGATGAGGCCTATATAACATTGACTACATGTTCCAAACAATTTGTACGTCAGATATCCACTACTGTATTATGTTAGTAACAGAAAAATATTGGGGTCTGTCGATAAGGCCTGTATAACATTGACTAGATGCTACTAACAATTTTAAAGTGAGATATCTCTTACTGACTACATGCTCCAAACAATTTCAAAGTGACATGTTCCCTACTGTATGATGTTAGCAATAGAAGAATTTTTGGGGAGCCTGTCGATGAGGCCTGTATAACATTGACTATATGCTACAAACAATTTCAAAGTGAGCTGTCCCCTACTGTATGACGTTAGTAACAGAAGAATTTTTGGGGAGGCCTGTCGATGAGGCCTGTATAACATTGATTACATGCTCCAATTTCAAAGTGACATGTCCCCTACTATATGACGTTAGTAACAGAAGACTTTATTTAGGGCCTGTCGATGAGGCCTGCATAACATTAGACTAGATTCTACAAAAAATTTCTACGTGAGATGTCCTCTACTGTATTACGTTAGTAACAGAAGAAAATAATTGTTTAAGGCCTCTTTCACATCAGTTTTTTTGCAATCAGGCACAATCCGTCCAATTGCTAAAAAGACGGATCCGGCATAGATTGTAAAAAACTGATGTGCCAGATCCGGTTTTTAGCCGGATCCGTCGTGAAGTTTTTAACCCGGAAAATGTATAGTATGCATGTCTGGCACGGAGGAGAGAGAGAGAGACCTTGGTTCGGCTTCCAGGCAGGCTTATATGAAGAAAACGGAGTCTGGTGGCCGGATCAGTCCTATGCCTGATCCGGCTCCCATAGACTTGCATTGTATGACCAAGCCTGAGGCGCCGCTTCATTCGCTGTCCGTTGTTTCCGGCAGAAAAAAAAAAGTTACATAATGCGTTCTGTCCGGCCGCCGGAATTAAAATCTATGATGGATCCGGCAGAAAACGGACTAAATGCAATGACATGCAATGACATGCGGCGCGATCCGGCGCTAATGCATGTCAATGAGAAAAAAACGGATCCGGAGGTAAAAAAAAAAGTCTAAGTTACTTACCGTTAACGGTATTTTTCGAAGTCCATGGCAGCACTACAGAGAGAGGGGATCTGCCCCTTAGGAACAGGAAACCTACAGATATAAAAAGGGCGGCACCTCTCCCACGCATCAGTTGGATTACAGAGCATAAGAGGACTATCAAGGTTAAATGGTATACAGCAAAAAAATTTATGCATCACACAGTAACATTAATCAATTGTTTATTACATGTGGACTATATAAGAGGAAGAAGTGCACATAGAACCCGGGTGGGAATGTAAGGGTGCTGTCATGGACTTCGAAAAATACCGTTAACGGTAAGTAACTTAGACTTTATTCGAACGTCCATGACAGCACTACAGAGAGAATTACAGAGAGTAATAACTACTTAGGGAGGGACTACTGCCTGCAGCACCCTTAGTCCGAAAGAAAGGTCTGAGGAAGCACCCAAATCTAATCTATAATGAGTGTAAAACGTGTGTGGAGAAGACCACGTAGCTGCCTTACATATCTGGTCAATCGAGACTTCTGCCCTCTCTGCCCATGAAGTCGCCACAGCTCGGGTGGAATGCGCCCTTAGCCTCTCAGGTGCCGGCTTGCCCCTCGAGGTGTATGCCAGAGAAATTGCTTCCCTAATCCATCTGGCCAATGAGCTCTTCGTTAATCTACGGCCTTTGTTAATTCCTTGAAAAGAGACAAACAATGCATTGTCTCGTTTCCAGGGATCAGTGACTGTGTGTGGCCCAGCTTCGCAAGGCACACATGTCTCCTGGAAAATGCACAGGAAGGTAACTGTAAAGCTTGATATTCATTCACGCACACTTCTCAGCATTGCCACTAGAGGCATATCAGACTATTTAGTAGTGTGACGTAGCAATAGTGAGTCATTCCAGTCAGAGCTCAGTCTGAGCTAGACAGAGGAGATTCAAGTTCCTGTCTTTGGACAGAGAAGATCAGATTAGTCTTGGAGGGAGAGGAGAGAAGACTGAACCCACACAGAGCTTGTGTAGCTCATCTGATAAGAAAGTGGAGGCTAGTACGGGTGAAGTGAATCATCTTAGCCTAGTCAGAGCTACCCCTTAACCTGCTACTCTGAACAAGCTGCCTGTGTTCCTAAGAAAGTGGAAGGTGACTGTCAGAGCTACAGCGTAAATACAGTCTGACGAAGCATCCTGTGAGCTGCTCTGGACAGAGTTCTGTGAAGGAAAGAAGGAAAGGAATTACAGCAGTTATACCAACGAGACAACTGAGAACAGGTCAGTGAGCACTGAAGGAAAGCTGACCTTTGTACCATTGCTACACGTGCTTATGTTAAGAGCGAGAGCAGAGCGAAGGGCGAGTGGAGAAGCAAGAGTGACTAAAGGGACAAATCACCCTCACTCAGTTAACCGGACACCGGGGTCCGAAGCGTTGCTAGTGCTTCACGCCTAGTAATAAGAAAACCGGAGGCCTTTCTGGACTACAAGTCGCAGAAGGTAGCCCTAAGTGCCGATACGTAACCGGGGTCAGGAAGAACAACAGTCTAGCAGGGCCCTGCACCAAAGACTAGTTCTATCCAATAGAAGGCTCCACCACAATGTTGGCCGGGCGTAGTTGCTATTGAAAGAGTTGCACTTGACTTTATGCAAGTTGTACTCACACACATTAAAAGGATAAAGGAGGCCTCTAACCTGCTCAACAATTCCCTGAATGTGCATTCTCCAACCTGACCAGCTTCCCGGGACATACCTGCAACATCTACAAGTAAAGGTATGGAAAGAGACTGCATTGTGTGTGACTGAATTCTTATCTGCACCCTGCATCACCACCATAGACTTTGAGGGACCAGTCCCACCTGTGGGGGACTTAACACCTAGCTGCCATAACATCCCCTCAGAGATCTACCCTGCAGCGCTGGTCAATCAGATCAGAAACCACAGGTGGCGTCACGAACTATAACTACAATCCCCTGTAAATATTCCCCCATTGCATGACCGCCAGGGCCACGGACCGAGCTCTGCTGCCAGTGACAACTCCCATAGACTTCCATGGGCTCGGTGCCGAGTACCCCATAGCCCTGGTACCACCAATGTGGTGCGCGTCAACTGCTAAATATTGCAGTAGACATCTCCTAACATCTAAAGTATGGAGTTTTATCTCCTTTTGATTAGATGGATTAGGGATGAACGAAGGAAGAACAATTTCCTGTGTTCTGTGGAAAGCGGAAGACACCTTAGGTAGGTATGCCGGATCCGGTCTAAGAATTATCCTGTCATTCAGGACCTGAGTGTAAGGAGACAATCTAGATAGTGCCTGGATGTCACTTACCCTCCTAGCCGAGGTTAATGCTACCAGGAAAGCGGTTTTAAGGGAAATAATTTTTATTGATGCTGCTGATATAGGTTCAAAAGGGGGCTCTGTTAAAGCAGTGAGAACAAGGTTCAAGTCCCATGGCATGATTCTCACCTTCACTATGGGTCTCGACCTACCCGCAGCTTTAATGAATCTACTGACTCAGTAATTATTTGCGATGTTGCAACTAAAGAGTGCCCCCAAAGCTGAAACTTGCACCTTAAGGGTGCTTGTGGAGAGACCTAAGTCCAGACCCTTTTGTAGGAATTCTAGAATCTGGGTTATCGGTGTTGGGTCCCCTGCTACCACCCCCGAGCTCTGGAGAAATTTCTTCCAAGTCCTAGCGTAGATTCTAGTTGTAACCTCTTTCCTGCTTTTAAGGAGAGTATTAATTACATTAGCAGAAAACCCCTTATCTCTCAGCAGCGACCATTCAAAATCCACACCGTCAGGTGGAGGCCCGCTACTCGAGGATGGTAGACTGGACCCTGGGAGAGCAGATCGGGAATATCCGGCAGGACCCACGGGTCGGCTATCGACATGTTTCTGAGACATGAAAACCATGCCCTCCTGGGCCAAAAGGGAGCGACTACTATTATCCTTGCCCTGTCCTTCCTGACCTTCCTCAATACTAGGGGGAGTAAGGACAGGGGAGGGAAGGCGTAGGCTAGATTGAAATCCCACTGTAATAGAAGAGCGTCCACTGCCAGAGGGCGTTCTTTGGGATTCAGAGAGCAGAACTGTCTCACTTTCCTGTTGCTTTTGGTAGCAAAGAGATCTACCTCTGGTTGACCCCATTTCCGCACAATTAGGTCGAAGATGGAAGTCTTTAATGACCACTCTCCTTGACTCAGGAGATTGCGGCTTAAGAAGTCCGCCTTGGTATTTTCTTCTCCCCTTATATGTAGAGCCGTTAGAGAAAGAAAGTGTCGTTCTGCTATCTGGAGTAGGCGCCTTGCCACTTCCATGAGAGGACCGGAACGAGTACCACCCTGGTGGTTGATGTAAGCGACTGTGACCCGATTGTCGGAGAGCACTCGAACGTGGTGACCCTGTAGATAGAGAAGGAGCTTTTTAATTGCTAGCTCTACCGCCGCTAACTCCTTCATATTAGAAGACATTTGAATTTGATCCTGCCCCATAAGCCCTGAACCATAAACGTCCCCCATATGAGCCCCCCACCCAGAGGGGCTAGCATCTGTTGTGACTATTCGGGATATCTCATATTCCCAAGGAACCCCCTTAGACAGGTTTGTCTCATTCTTCCACCAATCCAGGGATCTTATAGCAGCCTGGGACAAGGATAGCTGGCCTTCCAGGTAACCACCTAGCAAATTTTGATACAGCAAGACCTCAGCTTGCAGCGCCCTTGTGTGAAATTGAGCCCACCGAACCGCGGGAATGCAGGACGAGAGGGAGCTGCTATGGACGGCGCGGCAGGCGGGTTTGAATTTCCCGCCGCGTCGTCCATAGCAGCGACGCGCGGCGGGAAATTCAAAAAACCCCCGCCGCGCTGCCCATAGCAGAGACGCGGCGGGAAATTCAAAAAACCCCCGCCGCGCCGTTCATAGCAGTGACGCGGCGGGAAATTCAAATTTTAAAAAAAAATTTTTTTTTTTTTTTTTATTAAAAACCACGGTTGCACCACCTTAAGAGGCCCCCACCATGACAGGACCACAGGAGAGGACAGGGAGAAGGCATCGGGACCAGGGAGAGGGGGGAAATACTTACCTACCGGCGCTGGCTGGGAGACAGGGATCCTCTGGATACTGCTCCACCTGCTCCGCACACTGTTGTGGAATCCTACCCGGACCCACCGTGGCGCTTCCAGGGGCTCCGCACCGGCCGAGGTAGGAGATCCCCCCCGCTACCTGGGTCGACCGGCCGGCCTGGGTCCCCTGCCGCTCTGGCAGCCATTCTTACTGAGTCCGCTGAGGAATCAGCCAGGAAAGCCGCCGCGTTTCTTCATCTGTAGGAAACCCGTCCTTTAGGAACAGGAAACCAACTGATGCGTGGGAGAGGTGCCGCCCTTTTTATATCTGTAGGTTTCCTGTTCCTAAGGGGCGAATCCCCTCTCTCTGTAGTGCTGTCATGGACGTTCGAATAATGGATCCGTTTTTTCCAAAAACTGCCGGATCGCGCCTGATGGCAAAAAACTGATGTGTGAAAGTAGCCTAAGTGTGGATGAGGACTGGATGACAAAGAAGATATGCTCCAAACAATTTTTAAATTAGGTTTCCCCTACTGTATTACGTTAGTAACAGAAGAATTTTTGAGGGGCCTGTCGATGGGGCCTGTATAACATTGACTAGATGCTTAAAACAATTTCTAACTGAGATATCCCCATCTGCATTCGGTTAGTAGCATAAAAAATATTTTTAGTGTGGATGAAGCCTGCATAATCTACTGCATAATCAAAGCCCTCTTTCCTACAGTTGCTGCGGGTAAGGTGCAGGTTTGCTGGAGAAATATGGCCAAGGTGCCATTAGATGAACTGATCAGGAAAAGGGGCATGACGACGGCGTGAATGGGAACGTACAACAGGATCAATAACAGGGCGGCTATGGGAAGTATGAGATGCAGGATCCAGCCTACTCATTTACACAACACCAATTACCAGCGAATGTTTCATGCTCATCAGAAGATAGATATAACAGATGCAGGTCTCAAGCTTGGCATAAAAAATGCCCATGAGAAATTGGATGCCAAAGATGCACATAATCTAGAAGATAGGCTCAAAAACAATTTCAATCTCAGATCTCAGCTGTTGTATCACAATTTCAATGCGAGACAGGTTCATATCACCTCCACAAAATGACAATGTGGGATACGGTGGGCTGTATCACATTCAGCAACAGAAAAAATAAAAAAAACTTTTTAATGCGCGTTAGGTCTGCAGACAGGTTCATATCACAGCCACAAAATGACAACGTGGGATACAGCAGGCTGTTTCACATTTAGCAACAGAGAAAATTATGTCTTCTTTTCCACCACGTTCTGCATCCCATCTGAGCTCCCGTGTATCTGCAGCGGCAACGGAGCGACACATCGCCCCTCCCACTCACTGGGACGTGGTTCAAGTGTAGACTCCATGAAAATGCGCCTGAGCTCACCAAGGCCAACCCGAGGTCTCAAAATCTCATCTCACCTGGCCTGGTGTCCACCACTTCCATGGCTTTCTCCACCTCTGCAGCATCACCTTCAGAGTCCTTGGCCTGATGCAGATCCACACCATACATTGATAACTTCTCATTTTCAACAGCATCCACTTGTGCTGTGTTCAGTTTCAGAGTCCTGTCTTTCACCTTAGTCTTCGCCAGGGAACCGGCCAACTGTACAACATCTTCAGATGCCATCCTCCGTCCGACTGCAAGGTCAGCCTCAGCCTTCCTCTCAGGACTCTCAATCTCCTCTGCTACCATGCCTTCCTCACTTGCACTGGTTGCTTTATGGTCATCAGATAATTCACTATCACTATCTGACCCCGTTTTCTCAGCCACATCTGTCTCACTGTCAGGGCTATACACTTCATTATCATTCACATCCTGCTCACTGTCAGGGTTATACAATTCATTTTCATTCACATCTTGATCTGGAACCTTAGTTAACATGTCATCCACAACATTAACTTCACCATCTGGTCCCTCAAGTATGTGACTCTGTGACAACCCCAGCACTATACTTCTATATAGCTCAGGTACTAGGAGCTGACTCACGACCTCTCCCTGGACTTCAGTGTCCCTATACAATAGGTTATTGTTCATGGCAGCATGAGGAAACCTCTCCTCAGAGCCAGGCTCTTGGGGAACCTCATTCAGAACAATTACATTCTCCTGTGCCGTTTTAAGAGTGGGGTCTCGCACCGGCTCACTCCCAAAATTGTCACAGGAGCCAGGCAGGTCAGGGACACTCGGTTCCCGAGAACCACCATCCTCGTCTCCCAACATCACCTGCAAAGAAATGTCATCTTTATCACGGTCATCATCAGTATCATCACTATTATGATTAGCATTATCATCATTATCAATATCAGCATCCTCATCATGGTCATCATCATCATGATCATCATTATCATCATCAATATTATCATGGTCATCATCATTATCACATAAGTTTAACGGCCCACTAGCATTGTGTTCCGCCCCTCGGGACTGCGCACCCTCAGTAGGAGCTTCATCACACTGTCCATCAGAAACATTTTTCCCCCAGAGATCCTTAGACCGGGGAAAGTCATTACCCAATATAACGGGGTGCACCAGGGTCTTCACTACCCCTACTTCATATGAAACCTCCCCGAGTTTGGGGACCAAGTCCACGGCAGTCTCTGGGTAGACTTTGGTGTCTTCATGGATGTACACCACACTCAGGTGCTTATCAGGGATGAAGTCCCTATCACTCAGGCTGTCACATACAGAAGTCACTGGACTCTCTGAGTCCAAGAGGGCCTGTGCTGGGCAGTCACTTACAACCACCGGGGACCCCTGTGGTCCAGTCTCTTCGGCTGAGGTGGACACACACACAGGCTCTGCGCAGGGAGAGAGGGATCTGCCAACATCACAACACATAGGCTCCCCCTCTATTGGACAGTTGGCTGTAATTTCACGCCAGCTCCAACACTGTCCATCACACTCTCCCACCCACATGTCCCCTCGGGCCTGAACCCGCTTATCAGCATACCCCATGTCCCCAACAGCTGGAACGCTCTTACCGCGAGAGTTCAGCGTCCGGGAACTCCGAAGTGACGACCTCTCAGACGGCTGTACCTCAGGAGGACGTGCTTGGGTGTAGCGGTCCACTATCACCTTTTCAACTCCATAATCAGGCCTGCTGACTGCAGACTCCCAACTGTATCTCCAGTCACGAACTCCCCTGGCACGGGCTGTCACCGTAACACCCAGCCGGGTAAGAATCGCCGCTTTCAACTTGGCATAGTCTTCGCTGTCCTGCTTGCTCAGGTCAGCCCAGACTTTTTGGGGTTCCCCAATCAGATAGGGTACGACCGCCATGGCCCATTCAGATAGTGGCAGATTCTCCTTCTCTGCCAGTCTCTCAAACCTAGTAAGATATACCTCCACATCATCACGAGGTGTCATTTTTCTCAAGGACCGTCTTACCGCCTTCTTTATAGCGGACAACGCCGGTGCCTTCACAACATTACTTCGGGACGCGGCACTGAAATCCTTTTTTGGTGCTGTCATCTGCTCAACAAATAACCGGTTATTCTCCTGCTGCTGCTGCAGGAATTGCTGCTGGGCCTGCTGCATGTGCTGCTGGTGCTGCAGGCGCTGCTGCTCCATGCTTCGCTGGGCCTGCACCAGGTACTCAACGAGTTCCTCCATACTGCCGGACTTATCTGTCTCAACCACGGTAGTTTTATGTTGCACATTAACTTGTGCCATTTGTTCAAACAGCGCCTCCATGCTGTCATCCATGCTGTCAGACTTCTCTGTCTTCACAACGGCAGACTTCAGTCAAGGCATACACACTACACAGCTTTTTTTCCACAGAAAATTCAGCCTTGCTGTGCAACCACTTTTTTTTTTTTTTTTTTTCCTTTGCAAAGTCTATTAGGGCTACTGTCTCTTTAAGACTGCTCCACAAACTTTTCTTTTGCTGCTGCACATTCCACAGTCACTTTCACAACAAGTTCAGCTTTGCTGTGCATACATTTTCTCTCTGCAGACCCTATCAGGGCCACTGTCTCTCCAAGACTGCTCCAAACAGACGTTTCTGCTGACACACACCTTTTTTTTTTTTTTTTCTGTTGCTATTTCAATAGACTTCACCTTTAATGCTGTCTCTCGCCACTGTGCTGCATGCACACTCCAGCACTAACTGTACCAGGCCCTGCGCTGCCCCAGCATTCTCCGCCAATTGTAGCCTTTCCGGGGGTTTAGCTCTAGGATCGCTGTCTGGGTAGACAGAATGGCACGGAAACAGTTCATTCAGACAGCAGTTTGGTGAAAACTGGCCGCAACCAGTTTTATTAAAGTCCACAGCACACAGATAAAAACAAATCATAAACAGAAAACCTGGGCTTGTCTAGCCTCTAATTACACTTAGATAGATGGCCCTCTCTATCCGGGACCCAGACTCTACCAGTCTGTGCCCAAAACAACACATATCACATATGTTACCAGTATGGAGCTTCACAGATACTCCTCCTGTGTCTGAAGGCAACTCCAATGTCCAGACTTGAGAGAGGTCACCTCCTATTCAGTCGCTATTCGCACGGATTCTCACTGCGACTACTCCTGTGTCCGGGGTACTTCCTGCACCCAGACTGAGATAGCTCACACTCTTAGAGACTGCTTCCTTGTGCCAGGACACCTCCCTGTGTCCCGGGCTAAAGACAGCTCCCACACTCTTAGAGACACCTTCTGTGCCTGGACCCCTTGTCCAGACTGAATGAGCTCTCTGACTGTGCTCCCAAGCACCTACTTCTGGCTTCCTAATCAACACCTGAGTGGATTCAGGTCTGAGCTGCAAGCGTGTACTGAATGGCAGGTGTAGTGACCTTTCTTTACCACCAGGTTTACAAAGCCACACATTTCGCTCATACCAGTCAGCAAGGTACTTAGGTGAAATATACACCTCATTCACCACATATTCCTTCACTGTCTCACAACATATAAAGTTAGGAAAAACAAATAAAATTACTGTTTACAAGAACGTCACACCTCTGAGCTCTGCAAACTCCTTCCCCTCATCAAACATGTGCCAAACGCTCATGATACACCACCATTATCATTGCTAAAGTGCTGATAATACTTTAGTGGCAACGTAAATATTTTCCCGCACTTTTTACCCAGTGTTACCATTTTTTTTCCAATTTCATAAAATGTTGCTCGTGTTTCCGAACACAAATCCGAATGTGCCATATTCGTGCCTAATTTATGTTTGGCGATCGTTTTCCGAACAAATTGGCTCATCACTAGTCGGAGCTGCGGAGTTAATAAATTGGTGAACGAGGGACTGTTTCTTGTCTTTGTCTATTTATTTTTCTTTTTTCATGTCTTTCAGTTTGCCATTTGTGGACTATCTTGGAATCTTTGGACTACTTCGGACCATCCTAGCTTTTTTTTTCATTAATAAATTGGTGAACCAGGGAGTCGGAGGGTTTTCTTAAAAATAAAATATTTTTGTATGTTTTTTTTCTTTCAACATACTAGGTTAGTCATGTGTCTGGTAGACGCCTTCCATTACTAACTCCTGAGCTTGATGCTATCACGAACACCGCACTGCACTTGCTCACTGAGCCAGTGCGCGTGTCCGGAGTAAGACAGACTGCACTCAATGATACCTGTGGAGCGGGGCAGCAGCGGTGAAGATGAGTGCTTCAGACTAACAGGACCCAAGCATGTGACTGCCAAGGGGCGGCGCCGGCCACAGGTCTCTCAGAGGGAGCAGTAACAGATAGAGAATGCTTCAGGCCAGAGGACCTTAAGCACGTGACTGCTGTTGGGCGTGGCCTAAGCTCCAGAGAGCTATGAGCAGAAGGAAAACTCCTAGAAGGGTAACTACGGGACAGAGTTACCAAGGGGCATAGACAAAACGGATAGTCAGGATAGCTAGGTCATACACAGAGGGAGCAACGCAGTACAAGAGGAGCAGGCAGAGAATAACCAGAAACGTAGCCAAGGGATCAGAAAACCAGAACGGGCAAATACACAGTACCAAGACAGTAGACAAACTCACAACGAAGAGACGGACCGGGTCAAAACCAAACAAGCAACAAGATAAGGCACAGGCACACAGGAGGTCAACTAACTCAGCCGAGGGCAGGAGTATAACTGACACCAGACCTAGGTCAATTGGCAACTAAATAGCCGCCTTCTGCCAGAGAGAGGCTGAAACCATTAACCCCAGTCTGACCAGGACGGGACAAAGACCAAACCCCGTCCTGGGTCATGACAGTACCCCCCTCTCAACGGGGGGCCACCGGACCCCCAGGTTTCTCAGGACACCTGGCATGAAAGGCCCGGACCAACTGATCCGCATGAACAGATCGGGCAGGAACCCACGACCGGTCCTCTGGACCGTAGCCTTTCCAATGTATCAGATACTGAAGAGCACGACGGACAAACCTAGAGTCAAGAATTCGTTCCACCTCGTACTCAGACTGCCCGTCTACCAAAACCGGTGGTGGGGAAGACAACGGTCCTTCCCTACAGGACCCCACAGGTTTCAAAAGGGCCCTATGGAAAACGTTGGGAATCCGTAGAGACGGAGGGAGACGCAACCGAAATGCCACCGGGTTAACTGCTTCCGTAATTTCATAAGGACCAATAAATTTAGGTCCAAGTTTCGCAGAGGGGACCTTGAGCCTTATATTCCTAGTAGATAACCATACCTTATCCCCAACCTGGAACACCGGCCCCACAGACCTTTTTTTGTCAGCAAAAAACTTATATTTAGACTGAGCCTTCGTAATGTTCCTTTGGACCTCCTGCCATAACTCCCCCAACCGCTGTATTGTCCCATCCGCCCCAGGACACCCAGAGTCCAAATGAGAGAACTCCCTAAAATGTGGATGAAACCCATAATTGCAGAAAAAGGGAGATGTGCCTGTAGACTGGTTAATGCGGTTGTTAAACGCAAACTCAGCCAAAGGTAACACAGTACACCAATCATCCTGTCGGGCTGAGGTCAGGCAACGCAGGATTTGCTCTAGAGACTGATTGGTCCGCTCAGTCTGCCCATTAGTCTCTGGATGATAAGCGGATGAAAAAGACAGACCAATACCCAACCTCTTACAAAATGCCCTCCAAAATCGGGAAACAAATTGTACCCCCCTATCAGACACCACATTCAAGGGTACCCCATGCAACCGCACCACATGCTCAACAAACAATCTGGACAACGTTTCCGCATTAGGTAAAGCCGCCAAGGGTACAAAATGTGCCTGTTTACTAAACCTGTCCACCACTACCCAAATGACGGTGTTACCCTTGGAAGGAGGAAGGTTGGTGATAAAATCCATGGACAAATGGGTCCATGGTCTATCAGGAATTGGCAGTGGCACCAATTCCCCGGCCGGCCGGTTATGGGGGGGTTTCGCACGGGCACATACCCCACAAGCAGACACAAATTCCCCAACATCAGAGGCTAAAGAAGACCACCAGAATATCCTAGCGATGGCCCTCCGGGTAGCCGAGATCCCAGGATGTCCACCCAGAACTGAGTCGTGGAATTCCCGATGGATCCTGAGACGAAATTGAACTAGTACAAAAAGTTTATCCACTGGCTTAGCCGGAGGGGCAAGAGACTGAGCTTCCCGAATCTCCTGCTCCAACCTAGCAGAAACAACTGCCACCACCACCCCGGGCTGAAGAATGGAGGATGGAGGTTCGGGGGAGACACCGGATCCAGACTGCGTGACAAGGCATCAGCCTTGACATTTTTGGATCCTGGCCGAAAAGTGATGGAGAACTGGAATCGGGAAAAAAAAAGCGACCATCTTGCCTGTCTAGGAGTCAACCTTTTAGCAGACTCAATGTAAGCTAGGTTCTTGTGGTCCGTAACCACGGTAATAGAATGGACAGCACCCTCCAAAAAATGCCTCCATTCTTCAAAGGCCAACTTCACGGCCAGAAGTTCTCGATTCCCAACATCACAGTTTCTCTCCGCAGGAGAGAATTTCTTAGAGAAAAAGGCACAGGGTCTCAAATTAGTCAAAGTGGCGGGTCCCTGGGACAACACCGCCCCCACCCCCACCTCCGAGGCGTCCACCTCAACAATAAATGGTCAGAAGGGTCCGGTTGAATAAGAACCGGAGCAGACATGAAACATTTTTTTAAAAACTGAAACGCCGCCACCGCTGCGGCTGACCAATTCTTGACATCAGCCCCCTTTTGAGTCAGATCTGTGAGAGGTTTAACTACCTGCGAGAACCCCCTTATAAACTTGCGATAGTAATTTGCGAATCCTAAGAAACGCTGCAGAGCCTTCAAATCACGAGGTTGTACCCAATCAACAATGGCCTGCACCTTATTAGGATCCATGCGATACCCCTCAGCAGACACAATGAACCCCAGAAAAGACAGTTCCTGAACGAAGAATGAACATTTCTCTAGCTTAGCAAAGAGACAGTTCTCCCGGAGCCTTTGGAGAACTGCCCGAAGATGATCATTGTGAGTTTGTTTATCAGGCGAGTAGATAAGAATGTCATCCAAATACACCACCATAAAACGCCCAATAAAGTCAGAGAACACATGATTAATAAAATTTTGGAAGACTGCTGGTGCGTTGGTCAGACCGAAAGGCATGACCAAGTTTTCAAACAACCCTTCAGTAGTGAGAAAAGCAGTCTTCCACTCATCCCCCTCCCAGACCCGGATAAGGTTATATGCCCCCCGCAGATCCAATTTCGAAAACCACTTAGCCCCAGACAACTGGTTGTACAAATCAGGAATAAGTGGGAGGGGGTAAGTATTTCTCACAGTTATCTTATTTAACTCTCGAAAATCGAGGCATGGGCGCAAACCACCGTCTTTTTTCTTAACGAAAAAGAACCCCGCCGCCATGGGGGAAACAGAAGGACGAATGTGTCCCTTACGAAGGCTCTCGGAAATGTATTCTTTCATAGCAGCCCGCTCGGGACCCGAGAGGTTATACAAGCGGGCCTTGGGCAATTTAGTACCTGGAACCAGGTCAATGGCACAATCAAATGGGCGGTGTGGTGGTAAAACTTCAGCCTCTTTTTCAGAGAAAACGTCCGCATAGTCCTTCAGGTACTCCGAAATACCTTCCAGACCAACGGACGACACAGACACAGTAGCAAGACATCTTTCAGAACAATTAGATCCCCATTTAACAATATCACGGGAATCCAAGTCAATAATCGGGTTATGCCGTTGCAACCAGGGAAACCCTAACACCAGGCCAGCAGAGAGGTTATCCAAAACAAAACATGACATACGCTCCTGGTGAAGGGCCCCCACCCTGAGGGTGAATTCTTCAGAGACAAAATGGACACAGTCCTTGGTGAGAGGTGTAGAGTCAATGGCCATTATTTTTATAGGAGTCTCCAACCTAACTGTCCCTAATCTACAGCTGGCCACAGCTTAGAGTCAATCAGGTTCAAGGATGACCCACAGTCCACAAAAGCTGAAGTAAGGAAAAAGCAGTTCTTCACACCAAGTTCCACCTTTAACAGTATCTTAGAAAATGAAGTAAAGGGTACCTGAGAGTCTGAGTGACCTCCACGATGATCACCCAGACTCAGTCGCTTGTTAGTCGGTGGGCAGGAGGGACAGTTACTTTTCCAATGTCCAGGATCATCGCAGTAAAAACACAGCTTTTCTAAGCGCCTCCGTCTCCTTTCTTTCTCTTTGAGGTCGATGGCTCCCATCTCCATGGACTCCAATACAGGACTGGCTCCCCTTCCACTGAAGAAAAATGGTGTCTCAGCCTGCATCACACCTCTCGCCCGCAGCCTGCGATCCATTCGGACGGCCTGCGTCATGGCGTACTCCAGAGAATCAGGCGGAGGGTGAAGTGCCAAGGCATCTTTCAGACGTTCAGAAAGACCTCTACGGAACAAGCCCCGGAGGGCGGCATCACCCCAACAGACCTCAGCAGCCAGCGTCTGAACTCTGAGCAAAACCACTCGGCTGAGTGCTTCCCCTGACATACACTCATCACCATGTCCTCAGCCATCAGCACTCGATCAGGCTCATCATAAATATGCCCAGGGCCTCAAAAAATGCATCCACAGTCATTCTTTCAGGGGCAGTGGTAGGAAGGGAAAAAGTCCAAGCCTGGGGGGCTCCCCTTAACAGAGACATAATGACCCCCTCCCTCTGACTTTCATCCCCAGAAGAGTGCGGTCTTAAAGAAAAAAAAAGCTTACAGCCCTCTTTGAAAACTTTAAATTCCTTTCTATCTCCGGAAAAGGTATTCGGTAATTTAACCGGGGGCTCTGGGGAAACTAATGTAACATCTTGAACCCCTGTCCCATGAGCACCAGATGATAAAGCCCCCTGAACAGTGTCAGCCATCAGCTGCTGAGACTGAGCCAGAACTCATTGTTCCTCATTCAGTTTCTGAGACATCTGAGTCAGGTGCTTTACCTGCTCAGAAAGGGCATACATAGGATCCATAACACACACAGGAGAAAAAAAAAAAAAGTAGCGGTCAGTTATAATATCACGAACACCGCACTGCACTTGCTCACTGAGCCAGTGCGCGTGTCCGGAGTAAGACAGACTGCACTCAATGATACCTGTGGAGCGGGGCAGCAGCGGTGAAGATGCGTGCTTCAGACTAACAGGACCCTAAGCACGTGACTGCCAAGGGGCGGCGCCGGCCACAGGTCTCTCAGAGAAGGCAGTAACAGACAGAGATTGTTTCAGGCCAGAGGACCTTAAGCACGTGACTGCTGTTGGGCGTGGCCTAAGCTCCAGAGAGCTATGAGCAGAAGGAAAACTCCTAGAAGGGTAACTACGGGACAGAGTTACCAAGGGGCATAGACAAAACGGATAGTCAGGATAGCTAGGTCATACACAGAGGGAGCAACGCAGTACAAGAGGAGCAGGCAGAGAATAACCAGAAACGTAGCCAAGGGATCAGAAAACCAGAACGGGCAAATACACAGTACCAAGACAGTAGACAAACTCACAACGAAGAGACGGACCGGGTCAAAACCAAACAAGCAACAAGATCAGGCACAAGGCACAGGCACACAGGAGGTCAACTAACTCAGCCGAGGGCAGGAGTATAACTGACACCAGACCTAGGTCAATTGGCAACTAAATAGCCGCCTTCTGCCAGAGAGAGGCTGAAACCATTAACCCCAGTCTGGCCAGGACGGGACAAAGACCAAACCCCGTCCTGGGTCATGACAGATGCCAGCTGACACTACATAGCTGACATCAACCCCCAAAAATATTACCCAGATTGCCAACACACCAGGGCAATCGGGAACAGCTGGGCAAAGTGCCAGAATTGGTGTATTTAATGTGATACACATTTCTAGGGCAACTGTGGGCTCATATTTTTTAGTTTAGCTAATATCCATGGACCCCGATGCTCGATCGAGTATTAAGCATTTGCGAGCACGCTCACTTATCACTAACAATAACAATATATTGGAAAAATAAATATTGAACAAATGATGACATCAGTGCAGTACAAGTGTAAGTTGTGATGTGCTCTCATTGCATGAATATATATTCCAAGCTAATGTAATAATATACAGGATTGATGAGTATTGACAGCAGTAAAATGAGCATAATCCTCTCTAGAGACAGCTAAGAAGTGAGGAATTTCAGACATAGGAGGGGTGGTGTATGATTGTGCTGAAGAGGGAATGCTCTGTACTGGGCACATCCCAAGAATAGACACC
This sequence comes from Oophaga sylvatica, assembly GCA_033576555.1. Taxonomy (NCBI): domain Eukaryota; kingdom Metazoa; phylum Chordata; class Amphibia; order Anura; family Dendrobatidae; genus Oophaga; species Oophaga sylvatica. The sequence goes on from JARQOD010000006.1 coordinate 375,025,158, forward strand.
AGTGAATATGGCCATGTTCCTACAGCACATATCACATTCACTCAGTGCTGTTCACCCAGACACCCAGAGCCGTTCATTAAATATTTATACAATCAGTAATCCAGTGTTATTCTGGAGAAGATCTGGTCAGCATGGATTACGTGTTTGTTACGCAAGGAGATGCCACACACATACAGGCATACCATGTATGTGTATAATTATAAAAATAAATTAAAGCTACACTCGGAAACACTATAGTATGTAAACATTGAATATATGAAATTGGAACTGCACTACTTCTGTAGAAAATGTGTTAAAAAAGGAGGCACTTAGCGCACAAATTGGCCAATTTTTATGAGCCCAACAGCCAGTGACAAGGAGTACCCCTTTGTTGGGATCCTAAACTTAACTTGATGCCTCTCCTGGGTTAAAAGCAAACAATTATATGGGCAAGTAGTATCAAGCTCTATTTAAAAACGCCTTAGGCTGATGGGAGGAGAGCGCAGTCAGAGGCCGTGTACCCCAAATATCAAAAAACTGACCGCTACTTCTAAACAGAAAAAGACTGTGTGTTGGACTCACACGAATTGGCCAATTTGTGGGCTAAGAATCTTCACTCTTCTACAGCAGTAATGCAGTTCCAATTTCATATATGCAAAGATTACATATTATAGCGTTTCAGTGTGCAGCTGTAATTTGTTAGTTATACAGAGGGGTTCTCTTAGCTTGCACATGTTCACACTTGTCGTTTTCTGTTTGGAAGTGCCGGTCAGTTTTTGATAATTATATACAGAAAGGAGGATCATTGTGTTATACATGGTACCAGGAGGCTTATTCTAGATGTCAAGGTATGATCTGTGTGAGCACCGTGGGAAAAGCTATAAGGGGGCTCGCGCTGACGTCAGTGAGTTGAACTGAGTTCATTGGTTGTGAACTCCCAGAACCTTTCTGACTGCACCGGCAGCGTGTGAACTTTCTCACACTCGCCGTGACATCAGTGAGGTGAAAGGAGTTCACCACGAGACACTGAGCTGAGGAAGCATGCACAGTTCAGTGTCTCTGCTGGATGACAGGCAGTATAGTTGCATCATGCAACAATGCAGCTTGACATCCAGATGTAGCAGAGCTAGATCTGTCGTGGGACAAATGGATTAATATCTTCTCGGAGGACAGGTGAGGACTATGGCTGTTTATTATTTTAATTCTGTTACAGGGGACACTGTTTCAGTGGACTGGGCAATGACGTGAGTATGGTTTAATTTAGATTCATTAAAGTCTGTATCATTCTTTCAATTAAAGGACTTTATTCTGGGTGTGTTTTTTTTTATATAACATCACTATGGGGTAAGCAATGGGAGCATCCTATAGATGCCTCTCCATTACTAACCCCTGGGCTTGATGTCACCTTACAATACAAAGGTGACATCAACCCCACCAACTGTCACTCCACTTGCCACCGCACCAGGGCAAGTGGGAAGAGTGAGGCTAAGTGCCTTTTCAGTGGCAGCAGAGAGCTGATGTTTTAGTTTGGGATGGGGCCAAAATCCATGGCCCCTTCCTAACCTATTATTATCAGCCCGCAGCTGGTTATTAATTATTTGGGGACCCTACGCCATTTTTTTGGGGTCCCCATTTTAATAGCCAGTAAAGGCTAAGTATTGGGGGCGTCTTATTGATGGCTCTCCATTACTCACCTGACAATACAAAGGTGACATCAACCACCCCCAACTATCACCCCACTTGCCACCGCTACAGAGCAAGTGGGAAGAGCGAGGCTAAGTGCCAGAATTGGAACATCTTAAAGGTGAGCCTTTTCTGGGTTGGCTGATAGCTGATATTTTTAGCCTGGGGAGGTCAGTATCCATGGCCCCTTCCTAGGCTATTAATATCAGCCTGCAGTTGTCTGTATAGCCTTTGCTGGTTATTTACCCCTTTCTGACATCTGATGTACTATCCCATCCATGTGCCCTGGGCCTGTTTGCCCATGGACGGGATAATGGGGGGAGAGCAGCCGGGTGTCAGCTGATTCTCACAGCTGACACCCTGCACTAAGTGCCAGGAGCGGTCACAGACCGCTCCCAGCACTTTAACCCCCAGAAAACTGCAATCAAACATGATTGCAGTGTTCCAGAGCCAGCAAAGGGGCTGATAGCTCCTCTGCCTTTGGATCAGAGACCCCGAGGCACACCGCGGGGTCACGATCTCTGCCATGGAGACCTGATGTCGTCATGACAACATCCGGGTCTCCTGAGCTGCGAAACTTCCTGTCATGTGCAGTGCATGTCAGGAAGTCTCTCAGGTCAGAGTGCAGTGCTGACAGCTTCTGTAGCATGCAGGAGTGCAGTGCTGACAGCTTCTGTAGCATGCAGATGCTGCTTCATCTGCATGCTATAGAAACGGTCAGTCTGCACAAAATCATTGCCCCGTAGTGGGACAAGGTGTAAAGGTTAGAATGAAGTAAAAAAAAATGTTTAAATAATTGTAAAAATATTTAAAAAAATAATAAAAAGTAATAAAATAATCAATATTTATTCTACCACTAAATAAATATTTGAATAGAAAAAAATCTAAACAATGAAAGTACACATATTTGGTATCGCCGCGTCCGTAACGACCTGACCTATAAAGCTGTTCCATTAGTTAACCCCTTTAGTGAACACCATAAAAAAAAACAAGGCAAAAAAACAATGCCTTATCATCATACCGCCAAAGAAAAGTGGAATAACACACGATCAAAAAGACAGTTCTAAATAAACATGGTACAGCTGAAAACGTCATCTTGTCCCGTAAAAATGGGACATACAGCGTCATCAGCAAAAAATAAAAAAAGCTATAGCTGTCAGAATAGCACCAAAACATAAAAAAAGATATGAATGAGCTGTAATCGTACTGACCCGAACAATAAAACTGCCCTATCAATTTTACCACACTCGGAACGGTGTAAACGCCTCCCCAAAAGAAATTCATGAATTGCTTGTGTTTGCTCATTGTGTCTCCCAAAAATTGGAATAGAAAGTGATTAAAAACTGTCATGTGCCTGAAAATGGTACCAATAAAAACGTCAACTCGTCCCGCAAAAAAACAAGACCTCACATGACTCTGTGTGCCAAAATATGAAAAAATTATAGCTCTCAAAATGTGGTGATGAAAAAACTCTTTTTTGCAATAAAAAGCATCTTTTAGTGTGTGAAAGCTGTCAAACATAAAAACACGCTATAAAAACCCATTATAAATAGTAAATCAACCCCCTTTATCACCCTTTTAGTTAGGGGAAAATAATAAAAAATTATTTTCCCATAAGGGTTAGGGTTAGGACTAAAGTAGTGTTAGGGTTGGGCTAAAGTTAGGGTTAGGGTAGGGCTAAAGCTAGGGTAAGGGTTGGGGCTAGAGTTGGGGTTAGGGTTTGGATTACAGTTACTGTTGGGATTAGGGTTAAGGGTATGCCACACTAAACAATATCGCTAACGGATCGCTAAAAACGTCACTATTAGCGATCCCGTTAGCGATATTGTTCAGTGCGGCAGCTTCCAGCGACGAGCTTCTGCTGTGATCTCGCTCGTCGCTGGAATCGTTCCGGACCCTATTTCATCGCTGGCGCTCCCGCTGGGTAAGTATCTTATCGCTGTGTGGCACCTTTTCTTAGCGATTTAGCGGTACTTTTGTACCGCTAAGTCGTTAAGAAGATCGCTAACGGCGATAGCGTCGTTAACTATATCGCTAATGCGGCAGCATTTAGCGATATAGAAACAATCCGCTAGCGATCTCATTAGTATGCAACGCTAACGAGATCGCTAGCGGGATTGCTTAGGTGGCAGTACCTTTAGGGTTGGGATTAGGATTAAGGTTGGGATTAGGGTTAGGGGTGTGTTAGGGTTAGGTTTGTGGTTAGGGTTATGGTTAGGGTTGGGATTAGGGTTAGGGGTGTGTTGGGGTTAGGGTTGGAGTTAGAATTGGGGGGTTTCCACTGTTTAGGCACATCACGGGCTCTCCAAACAAACGCGGTATGGCGTCTGATCTCAATTCCAGCTAATTCTGTATTGAAAAAGTCAAACGGTGCTCCTTCCCTTCCGAGCTCTGCCATGCGCCCAAACAGTGGTTTACCCCCACACGTGAGGTATCAGCATAGTCAGAACAAATTGCACAACTTTTGGGGTCCAATTTCTCCTGTTACCCTTGGAACAATAAAAAATTGGGGGCGAAAATATCATTTTTGTGAAAAAATATGATCTTTTATTTTTACTGCTCTACGTTATAAACTTCTATGAAGCACTTGGGGGTTCAAAGTGCTCACCACACATCTAGATACCGTATTTTTCGGACTATAAGACGCACCGGACCATAAGACGTACCCCAAATTTTCAGAAGGAAAATAGGAAAAAAAATAATGTGTCAAATGGGGGTCCGTCTTACAGTCCGAATTCAGCTTACCAGTGAAGGGATCAGCACAGGTAGAGGAGTGGTCATTGGGGTCGTTCGGTGGTCCACGCTGGTGCGGTGGTGGTGCTCTGTTGGGTGGCTGTGCTCTGTGGGGTGGTTGTGCACTGTGGGGTGGCTGTGTTCTGTGGGGTGGCTGTGTTCTGTGGGGTGGTTGTGCTCTGTGGAGTGGTTGTGTTCTGTGGGGTGGTTGTGCAATGTGGGGTGGCTGTGTTCTGTGGGGTGGCTGTGCTCTGTGGGGTGGCAATATACTCACAAATCTGGTGGCGGTCCCAATGCAGCCTCCCTGTGGTGCGGTGGTGTCGGGGCAGCAGCGGGGCTCCGTGCTGCGTGGGGGGCTCCGCCGGCATTTCGTCCTAACCCGAAAGCCCCCGCAGCTCCGCTGCTGCAATGCGGAGGCCTCCTGAATAGTGTTGAGCGATACGATATTGCAAATATCGGGTATCGGCCGATATTAGCTGTATCGGGCTTTCGATTCCGAGTACCGATATTTTCGTCATATCGGATACCGGAATCGGATTTGTCACTGTCACTGTGAGTGTCCGTCGGTCGGGTCTGTCAGGAGTCAGCGGCACTTACCTGGCAGAAGATCTCCGGCGGTCACGGGCTGGACTGCTTCATGGCCGCCATCATCTTTCCCCGGCGGTCACATGCAGTTTCTCGCGATAACTGCAGTGACTGCTGGGTAATCCCGGCCGTAAAGCAGTCAGTCCGATGACGTCACCGCCGGGAACAGTATCACTGTCTGCGTGGATGCAGGCTGCTGTCATTGCGATGTAGCAGAGCTGGATCGTCGTGGGACTGTCGTTACTATGGACTGCGTCGGACAGGTGGTATACTGTTGGTTTTTTTTTTTTCTTTTTTTACAGGAGATCGATGGCGTCGCAGGAATGAGTGTATAATAAAATTAATGAAAACTGTGTTGTCTCTTTTATTTCATTAAAAGACTTTTTTCTTGCTTTGTCTTTTTTTATACATTTAATAACTTTGGGATTAATAATGGATCGGTGTCTTATTGACACCTCTCCATTATTAACCGGGCTTATTGTCACCGTGCAATCAACGGTGAAATTAAACCCTTATTACCCCACTTGCCACCGCTACAGGGCAGTGGGAAGAGCCGGGTAAAGTGCCACAATTGGCACATCTTTTGATGCGCCAAATGTGGGGCTGCTGTAGCCTGGTATTATCAGGCTGTTGAGGGCCAAAATCCATGGGCCTTGACAGTCTTTTAATACCAGGCCGCAGCAGTCTGCATTTTACTTGGCTGGTTAACAAAAATAAGGGGACCCCTACGCCGTTTTTTTTTCGAGGGGATCCCCTATTTTTGTTAACCAGCCAAGCTAAGCAGACTGCTGTGGCCTGGTATTATCAGGCTTGCAAGGTCCATGGATATTGGATCCTTACCAGCCTGAAAAACCAGGCCTCAGCGGTCTGCTTCATCTGGCTGGTTAACAAAAATAGGGGGGACCCCACGCCAATTTTTTTCGAGGGGATCCCCTATTTTTGTTAATCAGCCAAGATATGCAGACTGCTGTGGCCTGGTATTATCAGGCTGGCAAGGTCCATGGATCTTGGCTCCTTAACAGCCTGAAAATCCAGGCCTCAGCGGTCTGCTTCATCTGGCTGGTTAACAAAAATAGGGGGGACCCCACGCCAATTTTTTTCGAGGGGATCCCCTATTTTTGTTAATCAGCCAAGATATGCAGACTGCTGTGGCCTGGTATTATCAGGCTGGCAAGGTCCATGGATCTTGGCTCCTTAACAGCCTGAAAATCCAGGCCTCAGCGGTCTGCTTCATATGGCTGGTTAACAAAAATAGGGGGGACCCCACGCCAATTTTTTTCGAGGGGATCCCTATTTTTGTTAATCAGCCAAGATCAGTGCTGTGGCCTGGTATTATCAGGCTGGCAAGGTCCATGGATCTTGGCTCCTTAACAGCCTGAAAATCCAGGCCTCAGCGGTCTGCTTACATCAGGCTGGTTAACAAAAATAGGGGGACCCACGCCATTTTTTTTCGAGGGATCCCCTATTTTTGTTAATCCAGTTCACTTGCGTCCTGATTGTATCCTGGCGGTCCATGGATCTTGGTAAAGCAATGAAAACTCAGCCTCCTCTGTCTCAGCAAAAAAAGGGAGGAACGCATTTTTTTTGGGGTTTTTGTGATGCAGTTAGCTGCTGAGTCACTGCAGTAGACATGTACCCTTTCTGACCTGAAGTGAAAGTGGAAAGCAATCAATTAAGCTTTCCACTTCCTCTCCTGTCAGCCAGGAGAGGAACTCATTCATTTGGGGGTTTACTGTGAGGCTGCAGCATTAGCTGCGGTCCCTGCAGTAAACATTAACCCTTTCTGAAGGATTACACCGTGGGACCTGACTGTGCATGGGATAGGTAAGAATAATTTTGCTTTTTTATTTTATTTTTATTACAGGAAATGGTTTTTGCAGTCAAATAAAAGATGGTCAAAAACATGTGTCTTTATTTCATTAAAATGATTTTTAATTAAAGTGTGTGTGTTTTATTTTTATTTCATGCAATAGGATTAATAATTGATAGTTGTCTAATTGACAGCTCTCAATTATTAACCTGGCTTAAGGTCACCTTTCAATTGCAATGTGGCTTTAACCCCATATTAACCCATTCGCCACTGCTACAGGGCAATGGGAATAGACGGGCAAAGTGCCAGAAAGGGCGAATCTAATTATAGATTTGTCTTTTCTGGGGTGTCTGGGGGCAGATGTTAGTAGCCAGGGGGGGCCAAAAATAATGGTCCCTCTCTGGGCTATTATTATCTGCCCCCATTCACTGGCTTTGTCTGTCTGGTTGCGAAAATAGGGCGGGAGCCCACGCATTTTTTTTAAACAATTTTACACCTCATATTATATATATATATATATATATATATACATCTCATTGAATTTGTGACACAAAATATATATATTTATATTTATAGTTCATACACTTCTACATAGTATAATAGCCGCTAATTCAATTGCGGCTTTTGTGAAAATGCAGAACCCGACATGAAATGACACTTGGTGTACATAGGGTTAACCATGTCTTTTCATGTCCTTTGCTATCTGATTTGCACAAACAATTACATCAGTCTATGTGTGCAAAATTTCACACCTGGAGGGGTTAATTAAAGGTGTAAATTCGTAGCAAAAAAGTTTTTTACAACGAATTTACACCTTTAATTAACCCCTACAGGTGTGAAATTTTGCACACATAGACTGATGTAATTGTTTGTGCAAATCAGATTGCAAACGACATGAAAAGACATGGTTAACCCTATGTACACCAAGTGTCATTTCATGTCGGGTGCTTCTGTCTTTTCACAGAAGCCGGCTTTACCCGGCAATTGAATCAGAGGATATTTTACTATGTAGAGTGTATAACTATACATATATGTATATATATGTCACAATGACATGTATATATATATATGGTATCTATGTGTGTATATTTAGTGTTTACAAGGAAATAAAGGTTTTTTTTAGTTGCGATATTTTGTTCCATAGACTTACATGGGACTTCCGGTATCGGAATCGGATATCACCGATATTTAGTGATATCGGCGATACCATTCCGATCCGATATTTTAAGATATCGAGCAGTATCGCTCAACACTACTCTGAAACATGGCCGCCAGGGGCCTTCGGAAAGATGGCCGCCGCATACTCATTCAAATCTCGGCAACGAGATCTTGTCCTGAGATCTCGGGAGACAAAATCTCGGGAAGAGATCTCGTTGCGAGATTTGAATGAGTATGTGGCGGCCATCTTTCGGAGGCCCCTGGCGGCCATGTTTCAGGACGGCACCGCGTTGCAGCAGCGGAGCTGCTGGGGGTTTCGGGCTAGGACGAAATGCCGCGGAGCCCCCACGCAGCACAGAGCCCGCTGCTGCCCGACACCACTGCACCACAGGGAGGCTGCTCGGGACCTGATTTTTAGGTATATTGTGACATAAGACGCACCCCAATTTTCCAAAAATTTTGGCGGAAAAAAGTACCTCTTAAGGTCGAAAAATACGGTAAGTTCCTTAGGAGTCTACTTTCCAAATGGTGTCACTTGTGGGGGTTTCCACTGTTTAGGCACATCAGAGGCTCTCCAAACGCAACATGACGTCCGATTTCAATTCCAGCCATTTTGCATTGAAAGTCAAACAGCGCTCCTTCCTTCCGAGCTCTGCCGTGTGTCCAAACAGTGTTTTCTGCATACAGGTATATGGGGTTCACTTTACTCAGGACAAATTGTACAACAACTTTTGGGTCCAATATCTCCTGTTACCTTGGTAAAATAAAACAAATTGGATCTGAAGTAAATTTTTTGTGAAAAAAAAGTTAAATGTTCATTTTTTTTAAACATTTCAAAAATTCCTGTGAAGCACCTGAAGGTTAATAAACTTTTTGATGTGGTTTTGAGCACCTTCAGGGGTGCAGTTTTAGAATGGTGTCTCTTTTGAGTATTTTCTTATCATAAAGACCCTCAAGTGACTTCAAATGTGATGTGGTCCCTAAATAAAATGGTGTAAAATGAGAAATCGCTTTTTAATTTTAACCTTTATAACTTCCTAACAAAAAAGAATTTGGCTCCAAAATTTTGCTGATGTAAAGCAGACATGGGGAATGTTACTTGTTATGTATTTTGTGTGACTATCTCCTGATTTAAGGGCATGAAATTCAAATTTGGAAAATTGCGAATTTTTCAAACTTTTGCCAATTTCTGTTTTTTTCCCAAATAATTGCAGGTCATATCAAAGAAATTTTCCCACTATCATGAAGTACCATATGTCACGAGAAAGCAGTGTCAGAATCAATGGGCTCCATGTAAGCGTTCCAGAGTTATTTACCTCATAAAAGGACAGAGGTCAGAATTGTAAAAATTGGCCTGGTCATTAACATGCAAACACCTTGTTGGTAAAGGGGTTAATTATAGGGGACCCTACATCATTTTTTGGGGGAGTCCCTTTAATAGCAGGAATGGCTAAGTATACAGCTGGAGCTGGGAAGCTCCAGGGTATTACCACCTTCCCAGGCTATAGACATCTGCAAACAGCCATCGGCTTTCCCTGCGGTTATGAAAATTATGCTGAAGCCCATGTCATTTTTTTCAGAAAAATGATCATTTATTAAATACTGTACAGAAAGCTGCACACACTGTACTAATTACATGTCACTGACATCTTTATGTCTATCTATTCTATTTGTATAAAATCTATTCTATTGTAACCTGTCCGCTGTGATTTTACTGTAAACAGCGAAGAATTGATGGCTTTTCTTCGATCTATGTGTATTGAAGAATATTTCCTTGGAAAAACTTGTAAATGACATAGAGAATTACTGTATGTAAAAGTTAAGTTAAAATTGCATTGCAATGGATGTCAATCAGATGCTAGGTGTGACAAATCGGATTGTACTTGCATGAAAATCGCATGGCACTTGCATGACACTAGCTCTCATCATTCTCCCTAGAGCAGAGGAGGCTGAGAGCAGCGTTCAGCACCTGACGCAGGGGAACAGCGCTTACGGTAGCGCTTCTTCCCCAGCGGCCGTCCGTGCACACGGAGGACATCAATGTGTGTTCTCCATGTGCACGTGTGTGGGACATTTTTCCGCCCGTGCTGCCGGAAAAAAATGGACATGTCAGTGTATTTTGCCCACGGACACACGGTCTATAAAAACACACTGACATGTGCACAGACCCATTCACAGACAGGAAAAACTGTCACCACATGTACCGGAGATACGGATGTGTGAAAGAGGCCTTATTCCCGGCCATGTCTCACACGCGTTGACGCTGCTGAGTTACTGATGTCATCGAGCATGAGACATGACCGGAAGTGACCTATGTAGCGTCGCTCTTGCTGCAACCTTCTCCGTAGCAGTACTGAATTTGTGGACGTTGTGGGAATGCCTTGGATTACGTTGGAGCTGTGGATATTTTTTTTATTAACAAATTGCTAATTGATGGAGTATTTCTTGTTTTTATTTCTTTACCTCTCTTTTTATGCTTTCAGGTTCCCATTTTTGGACTACTTTGAATTCAGTGGACTAAATAAATTTTTTTTGTGCGTGTTTTATTCTTTTAACTTACTGGGTTACTAATGAGGGTGTCTAATAGACGCCTCTCCATTTCTAAGGGTATGTTTCCACGGTCCGGAAACAGTCAGGAATTGCTGCGTGTTTGACGCTGTGCGTTGGCGCAGCGTCAAACACGCAGCGTCCAGATGTTACAGCATAGTGGAGGGGATTTCAAGAAATCCCGTCTCCACTATGCTTATGTGTAGCCCAGCTGCGTTTGGTGCCACATGTTACCCTGGAGGATGCACAGAAGGTAGACCCACAAATATACCCGATATTCATTCACACCTTCACATTTCCCTGGAGCCACCAGAGGGAGCCCTTGGAGAGTATGCATATATATAAGGGTTGTGGAGAGACGGCAGTCAGATGAAGGCAGTCTAGCTGAGAGTTAGCTAGCTGTTGGTTGTACTTCAGACGAGCTGAGAGGGAAAGTTACCTCAGAACGTGACAGACTGATAGTTCCCTAGAAAAGTGGAAAGTAGCTCTTGAAGTGAGCTTAGATCAGTCTGACAGAAGGTCCTGATAGCTACTTCGGACAGAGCCTCAGAAGGAAGCGAAGGAAAGGGAACTGCAGTGTTGTAAGACTGAAGTTACAGCTTTAACTTAGTTTATTTTGTGTGGAGTCCAGTAATGGTGGGAAAGATTGCCACTTAGCCTGGTCAAAACTGAGTCAACTGAGGTATTGTTAGTGAGCAAGCGTGCCGACGCTTTGAGAGCGGTGAAGAGAAGGAGAAACTGCCATCTACTGCTAGAGTGTGCTTATGTTAAAGGTTAGAGTAGGACGAAAGGCGAGTGGAAGAAAGAAGAGAGTGACAGAGGTTGAAACAGCATTGATCGCTTACCTCTACTCTGCACCACCGGACACCGGGTCCGAGCTTGCTAGCATCTACACGACTAGTAGGAGATACCGGAGACCCTGCTGGACTTCAGGTCGCAGGGGCCCAGCAGTGCTGATATGTAACCGAGGTCAGGAAGACGGGGGTCTAGCAGGACGCTGCATACAGAGACACTGTTCTATCCATGAGAAGGCTTCACCACAAAGTCAGCCGGGCGTATATGAGAAGACAGAGTTAGACTTCGTTCTATACAGGTCAGAAACTCACACACATAAAGGAGAACGGAGGCCCTACACCTACTCAGTGGGATTACTGGACGTGCATCCTCCACCCTGACAGCTTCCCGGGACGTGCCTGCAACTATACCATCAGTAAAGGTACAGAAAGAGACTTTCGTGTGTGTGTGTCTGCCTTATTGCTCCTGCACCCCTACACCGCCATATACCCTGAGGGATCAGTCTTGCCTGTGGAAGACTTAACACCTTGCTGCCCAGTAACAACCCCTCAGAGGATCTACCCTGCAGTGCTGGTCACCCTGACCAGGAACCACAGGTGGCGTCACGAACATTTCTACAAACCTATAATCCCCTGTAAATATCCCCTTTTTATTGAGGTGAGCCCCAGGGCAACGGACCGAGCTGTGCTACCCGTGACATCCCCATTGAAGTGAACGGGCTCAGTGCCGAGTACCCCACAGGCCCTGGCTACGGGCGACTCACTTACAAACACGCAGGCGGAAGACCTGCGTTTACGGACATGCGGCGCGTCTTTTTAGACCGCAGCATGTCCTATTCCCTTGCGGCGACGCTGCGTCGCCGCAAGGGAAATAACACAGGGCTGTGTAGCCATGCGGTCATTCCGGATGTGTTCCGGATGTGTTACAAGAACACATCCTGAATGAGCGAGCGTTCATTAGGGGGCGGGGCTTTGGGCGGAGCGGACTTTCCACTCCGTCCAAAGTGCTGTGTTTCCGGACCGTGGAAACACAGCCTAACACCTGGGCTTGATGCCAGCTGACGTTACAAAACTAACATCAACCCCATAAACCATTACCCTGATTGCCACCATACCATGGCAATCGGGAAAAGCTGGGCCAGGCGCCAGAATTGGAGCTTCTCATCCGATTGTGGCGTAAAATGACAGAATGCTGCAATTTTTTTTCATGCTGAATACAGCTGAGAAAATATGCAGATTTGCACTGCCTCATTTAATATCATTGGTGCGAGTGAAATCCGATTTTTTCTCTCATTGCACTCACCAAGTTTATACGCAAGTGGAAACGAGGCCTTAAGGGCCCGTCTCACATAGCGATATCGCTACCGAGATCGGTGCTGAGTCACTAGTTTTGTGACGCAGCAGCGATCTCCTCAGCGATATCGCTGTGTGTGACATTCAGCGACGATCAGCCCCCTGCCGGGTATCGCTGATCGTCGCTGAAATGTCAGGACATTTTTTTGATCGCTGCTCTCCCGCTGACAGGCACGCATCGCTGCGTGTGACAGGCGGGAGACCAGCGATCCACTGGTAACCAAGGTACACAGCGGGTTTCCAGGCGCGGGGCTGTGCCTAGAAACAAGCTGTGTACCTTGGATACAGCGCCTGATGCAGGGGAGCTGGTATCCAAGGTACACAGCGGGTTTCCAGGCACAGCGCAGCGCTTGGAAACCCGCTGTGTACCTTGGATACCAGCGCCCTGATGCAGGGGAGCTGGTATCCAAGGTACACAGCGGGTTTCCAGGCACCGTGCAGCGCTTGGAAACCCGCTGTGTACCTTGGATACCAGCTCCCTGCATCAGGGCGCTGGTATCCAATGTACACTGCGGGTAACTAGCGCTGCACGGTGCCTGGAAACCCGCTGTGTACCTTGGATACCAGCTCCCTGCATCAGGGCGCTGGTATCCAATGTACACTGTGGGTAACTAAGCGATGTTACCCGCAGTGTCGCTGTCCCAGATCGCTGCCTGAGCTGCCTGTTTGGCAGCTCAGCAGCAATCATGTAGCGATACACCAGCGATCCTGACAGGTGCATATCGTTGTCGGGATCGCTGGTGTATCGTTATGTGAGACCCGGGCTTTAGACTGGGGCTACACAGTGATATATGTTGCGCCACTTGCAATCATGGCAGTATCTACGGTACCTACAGGCTCAGATTAATCTCCAGGGTATCTAAATTCTATGGCAGCTGGAGGCATTGATAAGTATGTGTATGTTGGTTAGCCTGGGGAAACATGACGACGTGTCATGCGACAACAGTTCTCAGACAAATCTTGAGACCAAAAACATCTCTGCAATTTGCTGTCACATGACTATTTTAGAGATGTGTTTTTGCTGTAAGTTGCGTACAAGTTGGAGTCGCGTGTGACCTGCACCAAAGACTAAAGCAAGTGAGCCAAGTGTGACTTGCACCAGAAAATCCAACACCTTTGGAAACATTTTAGCAGGAGTTCCCTGGTCGGAATGTGACACCTTGTAAAATCATTAGATGCGATGTCACAATGCAGATTACATTGTAATGACTAAAACAATGTTTTATTTCTGTAGATAATTATTTTATTATTATAGTTAGACAATTAGGGTAATCCTCAGAAACAGTGAATGCAAGCAAGGATTTATGTAATTAAAGGGATTTCATGAGATTAATATTTAGTGTCCATTTCACTAAACACTAAACGCTCGACAAGTCACTGACACTAAACTGTAATCCCTGAGCAGAGATATTTGGGGCTGGCACGGATCTTTATTCATGAGCCCCAGACATACAATTGTGCTCAAAAGTTTACATACCCCAACAGAATTTTTGCTTTCTTGGCCTTTTTCCAGAGAATATGAATGACAACACCAAAATTTTTCTCCACTCATGGTTAGTGGTTGGATGAAGCCATTTATTGTCAAACTACTGTGCTTTCTCTTTTTAAATCATCAGCCCCCAAGAAAAGGAAATATATTTATTTTGACCGCCTCAATTTTCTGGCACCAAGCATGGATCTGAGGCCATAAGTGTGTTGCGACCACGCACCACAATTGTGGATACCAGGGCTATGGGGTACTCGGAGCCGAGCCCATGGGCATCTATGGGAGTTGTCACTGGTAGCGGTGGCTCGGTCCGTGGCCCTGGTGGTCGTGCAATAGGGGAATATTTACAGGGGATTATTAGGATAGTTCGTGACGCCACCTGTGGTTTCTGGTAATTGTACCAGCGCTGCTGTAAGGGTCTTCACAGGGGATGTTATGGGGCAGCTTGATAGTAAGTCTCCCACAGGCGAGACGTGTCCCTGGAAGTCTATGGTGGTGATGATGCAGGGTGTAGTAATAATTCAGTCACACACAAGGTAGCTCCTTTTCATACCTTTTACTGATGATGGTTCAAGCAGATCCCGGGGAGCTGGTCGGGGTGGAGAGTGCACTTTCCAGTAACAGCTGAGCAGGTTAGAGGCCTCCTTAACTTCCATATGCATGTGAATCCAACTTGCCTGAAGCGAAGTTAATTCTGAATCCCAGCTTTCTCAGTAGCTGTACTGCCCGGCCAACGTTGTGGTGGAGCCTTCTTAAGTGATGAAACTAAGTCCTTACTTTTGTCGTGCACTTGACTCAAAATCCCTGTTCCACCTGACTCCGGTTACGTATTGACACTGAGGGCTGCTCTCTGCGACCTGTAGTCCAGATGCCTCCGGGTTTCTTGTTACTATGCCTGAAACAGTAGCAACACTTCGGACCCCGGTGTCCGGCAATTTAGTGCAAGCAATCCAATACCTGTAGCACTCTTCTATCTTCTCCACTGTGCCCTTCGCCCTGCTTCCCGCTTTTAACATAAGCACTTGTGGCAGTTGTGGAATAATGTCAGCTTCATCCAGAGCTCGCTGCACAGCTCTCAGTTTCCTCCAAAGTCCACACAGGACCGAGACTGAATGGCTGCTCTGTCCTTGAGACAGAAGCTAACAGGCTGAACTCCACTGAACACTAAGCTCCACTCAAACTGATCTGATCTCAGACAGATAACTATCCAGGGAATGACTCACTCCTAAGCCTCCCGGAGCTAACTATCTGACTATCTCAGACAGGAAACTATCCAAGGGATGACTCACTCCTGAGCCTCCCGGAGCTAACTGATCTGAGCTCCTCTCTCTCTCACTCTCCCTCCAAACTCCTAATCACTCCTGCCACGTGTCACTCCCCCTTATATCTCAGATGGGTGTGTCTAAAAGTGTGAGTGACAGTAAATGCATATCAAGCGTTGCTGTTACCTTCTAGTGCACTCTCCTGGACTTTTATGTGTGCCTGCGTAGCTGGGCTACACATCCCCCCTTGGTAAAGCACAGCACTCCCGGGCTGTAAAAGACAAAAAGAACATTTTGTTTTGCAATAACAATAACATTTCGACATATTAACACTTCCCATCCGGGAGGTAAGACTCTTGAACGTTACAATTTGTACAATGAAGAATACAAAAGTATCAAAAGTATCAAAATATCAAACATGTTCATAAATACAAGATACTTGTGGAGGACCCGCACCAAAAACCTCCCACGTGGGTCCTGGGTGGGCTGCAGGACTTTATTGCAGACCTCACTCTGGGCCCCACCATACGGGTTTTTCTTCAGAGGTTGATAGTAATGGTTTCGTGTCAAACCAAGATAATGCACCATAGCGCAACTATTTACAAGTGAAAGTTTTGGATTGGCACAGTCCTCAGCCATGCAGTCCATTTATGACAAAAGACACAATATACATTTCAAGTAGTCATGCTGTGCAAAATTTGTACAAACTATGTAAACATTTTTCACATATTAATGAAAGACCATAAAGTGCAACATCTTCATCACGCATTTTCACTTTTTAAATAACCATTAAACTCGTATAACCTAGTATAATCTTGAACCCAGCCGGGTATTCTACTTTATGCAGGATATGTAAACATTACATACTTTTTAGTGCAATTCTGCAAACTTTCTTCAAACTTTATACATTCTTGTATGCGGTAAACCCCTGTCTGGGTCCTACCGGTCTTCACTTTTACAAACTTTCAATGACGTGTTCCACTCCTGGGGCTGGAACGACGCGATGCTCTTTAGAGCGCATTACAAACAGGTCGTGACCTGCTATCAATGTCTGGGTCGCTACGGTCCTTGTGCGAACCGCTAGGGGCACACCGGGTGCTTCCTCTTTGTGGGACGCCGATTGCGTCGCTACAGGTGCCACAACTTTTTGCGATACTAATTTGGTCGCAGTTTGCGATTTAGGCGGCAGCGCTGGCTGAGACCTGGGCTGCTGTACAGATTGCGACTTGGTTTGCGCTGAGTAAGCAGGAGGCGATGCCGATTGCGACATAGATTGCGATGAGCCTGCAGGGGGCGATGCTGGAGTACGGCCTGGTGCTGTGGGCGCTCGAGACGGGGACGCTTCGGTAGTGTTGACGTTACCGGCGTCGGGGACGGGGTCACTGACGATGGACACATTGAGGGCGTACCAGCCCTTTAAACCCCAGTGCCGTGTATAGCTCACTATGTCCCCGTTTACTAGGTCCCTTCCCGGATGGCCGATGGGCAGGTGGGACTCTACGTCCCGGCGGCTCACAAATACCCCAGGATAGAGTCCCGGTTCCCGGATGAAACCCCAGCCCTTGCGGAGCTGGAATTCTACCACGCACCCCTGCCGCCGCGGTTCCCTTCGGGTACCTTTGTCGTTGCGGACCATCTCCTTGTCAGCGACCAACTGCTCATACTGCCGTTGTCGGTTCCGCTGCACCTCCCACTCTTCCTCCTGCCGGCGTCGCTGCTCCTCTTCACGACACTGCATCTCTCTTTCCCACTGGACGGCATACGTGATGTCATCAATACGCTCCATCTCGTCCCAGTCGACTTCTGGCAACGATGGACAGGAACCCTCCGGTGTCCTTACCGGGGAACGGTAATCCGCTGCGGCCTCCTGGCCGGGCTGGCACTCCGGAACGGGCAGGACCTCCTCAGCCTCCTTCGCCTCCACCGCTCCATCGGTGGGATCAGGTACAGCTCTTTCGGTGGTCGCCTCCGGTTGTCCCTCAGCCTTCTCCAGCAGCGATTTCAGGAATTCAGGAGACGGCGCTTGGCTTGTAGGAGAGAACATGGCGTCCCACAGCAGCCGCTGTGTTTGGGTGCGCCAGCGTCTCTCCGTCTCCTGCAGTTCGGCACGACTCTGGAGCTTCTTTCTCAGCTCCTCGTTCTCCTTCCGCAGCTCCATCATGGCGGGGTCGGTGTCCCTATCTGGGGACAGCTCCGGCACAGGTAGGAAATCATCTGGTCCTCGGCTCAGATCCTCCTGTCCTTCCGCCATCTCGCTCCAGGTACCACTGTGATATCCAGCAGGAACATTCTGGTCCTTTCCGTGGAGGCGGGATTTGCGTCTCCTCCTCTTCGCATAGAGGATGAAGAGGAGGCGTATTTCTTTAGCAGTGGGGCTGGATCTCACATTGTAGTAGGCCTTGGAGAGGGCGGCCATATCTTTCGCGCCTTAGGGGGGTACACGCCCACGAATGCACACCCACCTTCTTCACCAGCGCCTCAGGGCGCCAACTTGGCGGTAAAATGGCGGTATTTGGCGCCAAAAGCAGCAAACAGTCTTTTCCGCACAGTCAATATAGGCACACAGGACTCACAATTGAAAGTTTCGGATCCTGTTCGTGACGCCAAAATTTAGTTGTTGCGACCACGCACCACAATTGTGGATACCAGGGCTATGGGGTACTCGGAGCCGAGCCCATGGGCATCTATGGGAGTTGTCACTGGTAGCGGTGGCTCGGTCCGTGGCCCTGGCGGTCGTGCAATAGGGAATATTTACAGGGGATTATTAGGATAGTTCGTGACGCCACCTGTGGTTTCTGGTAATTGTACCAGCACTGCTGTAAGGGTCTTCACAGGGGATGTTATGGGGCAGCTTGATAGTAAGTCTCCCACAGGCGAGACGTGTCCCTGGAAGTCTATGGTGGTGATGATGCAGGGTGTAGTAATAATTCAGTCACACACAAGGTAGCTCCTTTTCATACCTTTTACTGATGATGGTTCAAGCAGATCCCGGGGAGCTGGTCGGGGTGGAGAGTGCACTTTCCAGTAACAGCTGAGCAGGTTAGAGGCCTCCTTAACTTCCATATGCATGTGAATCCAACTTGCCTGAAGCGAAGTTAATTCTGAATCCCCAGCTTTCTCAGTAGCTGTACTGCCCGGCCAACGTTGTGGTGGAGCCTTCTAAGTGATTAAACTAAGTCCTTACTTTTGTCGTGCACTTGACTCAAAATCCCTGTTCCACCTGACTCCGGTTACGTATTGACACTGAGGGCTGCTCTCTGCGACCTGTAGTCCAGATGCCTCCGGGTTTCTTGTTACTATGCCTGAAACAGTAGCAACACTTCGGACCCCGGTGTCCGGCAATTTAGTGCAAGCAATCCAATACCTGTAGCACTCTTCTATCTTCTCCACTGTGCCCTTCGCCCTGCTTCCCGCTTTTAACATAAGCACTTGTGGCAGTTGTGGAATAATGTCAGCTTCATCCAGAGCTCGCTGCACAGATCTCAGTTTCCTCCAAAGTCCACACAGGACCGAGACTGAATGGCTGCTCTGTCCTTGAGACAGAAGCTAACAGGCTGAACTCCACTGAACACTAAGCTCCACTCAAACTGATCTGATCTCAGACAGATAACTATCCAGGGAATGACTCACTCCTAAGCCTCCCGGAGCTAACTATCTGACTATCTCAGACAGGAAACTATCCAAGGGATGACTCACTCCTGAGCCTCCCGGAGCTAACTGATCTGAGCTCCTCTCTCTCTCACTCTCCCTCCAAACTCCTAATCACTCCTGCCACGTGTCACTCCCCCTTATATCTCAGATGGGTGTGTCTAAAAGTGTGAGTGACAGTGAATGCATATCAAGCGTTGCTGTTACCTTCTAGTGCACTCTCCTGGACTTTTATGTGTGCCTGCGTAGCTGGGCTACACATCCCCCCTTGGTAAAACACAGCACTCCCGGGCTGTAAAAGACAAAAAGAACATTTTGTTTTGCAATAACAATAACATTTCGACATATTAACACTTCCCATCCGGGAGGTAAGACTCTTGAACGTTACAATTTGTACAATGAAGAATACAAAAGTATCAAAAGTATCAAAATATCAAACATGTTCATAAATACAAGATACTTGTGGAGGACCCGCACCAAAAACCTCCCACGTGGGTCCTGGGTGGGCTGCAGGACTTTATTGCAGACCTCACTCTGGGCCCCACCATACGGGTTTTTCTTCAGAGGTTGATAGTAATGGTTTCGTGTCAAACCAAGATAATGCACCATAGCGCAACTATTTACAAGTGAAAGTTTTGGGTTGGCACAGTCCTCAGCCATGCAGTCCATTTATGACAAAAGACACAATATACATTTCAAGTAGTCATGCTGTGCAAAATTTGTATAAACTATGTAAACATTTTTCACATATTAATGAAAGACCATAAAGTGCAACATCTTCATCACGCATTTTCACTTTTTAAATAACCATTAAACTCGTATAACCTAGTATAATCTTGAACCCAGCCGGGTATTCTACTTTATGCAGGATATGTAAACATTACATACTTTTTAGTGCAATTCTGCAAACTTTCTTCAAACTTTATACATTCTTGTATGCGGTAAACCCCTGTCTGGGTCCTACCGGTCTTCACTTTTACAAACTTTCAATGACGTGTTCCACTCCTGGGGCTGGAACGACGCGATGCTCTTTAGAGCGCATTACAAACAGGTCGTGACCTGCTATCAATGTCTGGGTCGCTACGGTCCTTGTGCGAACCGCTAGGGGCACTCCGGGTGCTTCCTCTTGTGGGACGCCGATTGCGTCGCTACAGGTGCCACAACTTTTTGCGATACTAATTTGGTCGCAGTTTGCGATTTAGGCGGCAGCGCTGGCTGAGACCTGGGCTGCTGTACAGATTGCGACTTGGTTTGCGCTGAGTAAGCAGGAGGCGATGCCGATTGCGACATAGATTGCGATGAGCCTGCAGGGGGCGATGCTGGAGTACGGCCTGGTGCTGTGGGCGCTCGAGACGGGGACGCTTCGGTAGTGTTGACGTTACCGGCGTCGGGGACGGGGTCACTGACGATGGACACATTGAGGGCGTACCAGCCCTTTAAACCCCAGTGCCGTGTATAGCTCACTATGTCCCCGTTTACTAGGTCCCTTCCCGGATGGCCGATGGGCAGGTGGGACTCTACGTCCCGGCGGCTCACAAATACCCCAGGATAGAGTCCCGGTTCCCGGATGAAACCCCAGCCCTTGCGGAGCTGGAATTCTACCACGCACCCCTGCCGCCGCGGTTCCCTTCAGGTACCTTTGTCGTTGCGGACCATCTCCTTGTCAGCGACCAACTGCTCATACTGCCGTTGTCGGTTCCGCTGCACCTCCCGCTCTTCCTCCTGCCGGCGTCGCTGCTCCTCTTCACGACACTGCATCTCTCTTTCCCACTGGACGGCATACGTGATGTCATCAATACGCTCCATCTCGTCCCAGTCGACTTCTGGCAACGATGGACAGGAACCCTCCGGTGTCCTTACCGGGGAACGGTAATCCGCTGCAGCCTCCTGGCCGGGCTGGCACTCCGGAACGGGCAGGACCTCCTCAGCCTCCTTCGCCTCCACCGCTCCATCGGTGGGATCAGGTACAGCTCTTTCGGTGGTCGCCTCCCGGTCGTCCCTCAGCCTTCTCCAGCAGCGATTTCAGGAATTCAGGAGACGGCGCTTGGCTTGTAGGAGAGAACATGGCGTCCCACAGCAGCCGCTGTGTTTGGGTGCGCCAGCGTCTCTCCGTCTCCTGCAGTTCGGCACGACTCTGGAGCTTCTTTCTCAGCTCCTCGTTCTCCTTCCGCAGCTCCATCATGGCGGGGTCGGTGTCCCTATCTGGGGACAGCTCCGGCACAGGTAGGAAATCATCTGGTCCTCGGCTCAGATCCTCCTGTCCTTCCGCCATCTCGCTCCAGGTACCACTGTGATATCCAGCAGGAACATTCTGGTCCTTTCCGTGGAGGCGGGATTTGCGTCTCCTCCTCTTCGCATAGAGGATGAAGAGGAGGCGTATTTCTTTAGCAGTGGGGCTGGATCTCACATTGTAGTAGGCCTTGGAGAGGGCGGCCATATCTTTCGCGCCTTAGGGGGTACACGCCCACGAATGCACGCCCACCTTCTTCACCAGCGCCTCAGGGCGCCAACTTGGCGGTAAAATGGCGGTATTTGGCGCCAAAAGCAGCAAACAGTCTTTTCCGCACAGTCAATATAGGCACACAGGACTCACAATTGCAAGTTTCGGATCCTGTTCGTGACGCCAAAATTTAGTTGTTGCGACCACGCACCACAATTGTGGATACCAGGGCTATGGGGTACTCGGAGCCGAGCCCATGGGCATCTATGGGAGTTGTCACTGGTAGCGGTGGCTCGGTCCGTGGCCCTGGCGGTCGTGCAATAGGGGAATATTTACAGGGGATTATTAGGATAGTTCGTGATGCCACCTGTGGTTTCTGGTAATTGTACCAGCGCTGCTGTAAGGGTCTTCACAGGGGATGTTATGGGGCAGCTTGATAGCAAGTCTCCCACAGGCGAGACGTGTCCCTGGAAGTCTATGGTGGTGATGATGCAGGGTGTAGTAATAATTCAGTCACACACAAGGTAGCTCCTTTTCATACCTTTTACTGATGATGGTTCAAGCAGATCCCGGGGAGCTGGTCGGGGTGGAGAGTGCACTTTCCAGTAACAGCTGAGCAGGTTAGAGGCCTCCTTAACTTCCATATGCATGTGAATCCAACTTGCCTGAAGCGAAGTTAATTCTGAATCCCCAGCTTTCTCAGTAGCTGTACTGCCCGGCCAACGTTGTGGTGGAGCCTTCTAAGTGATGAAACTAAGTCCTTACTTTTGTCGTGCACTTGACTCAAAATCCCTGTTCCACCTGACTCCGGTTACGTATTGACACTGAGGGCTGCTCTCTGCGACCTGTAGTCCAGATGCCTCCGGGTTTCTTGTTACTATGCCTGAAACAGTAGCAACACTTCGGACCCCGGTGTCCGGCAATTTAGTGCAAGCAATCCAATACCTGTAGCACTCTTCTATCTTCTCCACTGTGCCCTTCGCCCTGCTTCCCGCTTTTAACATAAGCACTTGTGGCAGTTGTGGAATAATGTCAGCTTCATCCAGAGCTCGCTGCACAGCTCTCAGTTTCCTCCAAAGTCCACACAGGACCGAGACTGAATGGCTGCTCTGTCCTTGAGACAGAAGCTAACAGGCTGAACTCCACTGAACACTAAAGGGTATGCCACACTAAACAATATCGCTAACGGGATCGCTAAAAAACGTCACTATTTAGCGATCCCGTTAGCGATATTGTTCAGTGCGGCAGCTTCCAGCGACGAGCTTCCTGCTGTGATCTCGCTCGTCGCTGGAATCGTTCCGGACCCTATTTCATCGCTGGCGCTCCCGCTGGGTAAGTATCTTATCGCTGTGTGGCACCTTTTCTTAGCGATTTAGCGGTACTTTTGTACCGCTAAAGTCGTTAAGAAGATCGCTAACGGCGATAGCGTCGTTAACTATATCGCTAAATGCGGCAGCATTTAGCGATATAGAAACAATCCCGCTAGCGATCTCATTAGTATGCAATGCTAACGAGATCGCTAGCGGGATAGCTCAGTGTGGCAGTACCTTTAGCTCCACTCAAACTGATCTGATCTCAGACAGATAACTATCCAGGGAATGACTCACTCCTAAGCCTCCCGGAGCTAACTATCTGACTATCTCAGACAGGAAACTATCCAAGGGATGACTCACTCCTGAGCCTCCCGGAGCTAACTGATCTGAGCTCCTCTCTCTCTCACTCTCCCTCCAAACTCCTAATCACTCCTGCCACGTGTCACTCCCCCTTATATCTCAGATGGGTGTGTCTAAAAGTGTGAGTGACAGTGAATGCATATCAAGCGTTGCTGTTACCTTCTAGTGCACTCTCCTGGACTTTTATGTGTGCCTGCGTAGCTGGGCTACACAAGTGCATGCATGAAGGCACATCTTTTACACAAGCTGTGACTTGAATATTTTAACTTCTTTCTAATGTAAAATTTTTATTTTCCAACAGAACGGAGTCAAACCTTACGGAAAGGGAGACAGCTTCAGACTCCGATGTCAACATTGACCACATTGGTGAAGGTGACAAAACGGCTGGCACATCTTCGGCACCAGCAGACAGCAACCAACCACTACCAGCAGTGTCTTCTGCCACAAAGGAGGCTAATCCCGAGGATGAGGAAGGGGCCCACAGCAGCAGTCCAACCATGCCTTTGGATACGTTACCCCAGCCTTCAGCAATACCACGCCGTGGGCGGTGCAGAAGGGTACTTTCTACCACTGGCACAAGGCGACAAGTTGACACAGGGGTGTTGGACTATTTGTCCAGAGCTGCCCATGACGATGGGGAGGAAGCGTACTTTCGCAGTCTGGCATGCTACTTGCGGCCCCTTTCGCGTTCGGTGAGGCTGCGGGCCAGAGGTGCCATACAAATCCTCATCGATGCATGCACACCCCCAAACAACCCAACTCCTGTGTTTCTGGAAAGGTGGCAAATGTCAGCAAGCAACCTTCTGCCGCTGCAAGATATTCCAGAACAGCAGGCAGGAGAAGTTGCTGCAGCACCTCCGCCACGTATGGCATCCCAGTCACAGGCCACCCAAACCCAAGTACAACCCCAACCTGGACACATGTATGACTATCCAGCACCTGCCCAATATGGACACTTGAGCAGACCAACTGTTGGAGGCTGGTCCCAACATGTGTCTGCTTGACATGGCCATATTGGGGGATTTGAGCAAATGGGTTACTCCCTTACCAAGGAGTTAATGCAGCCATACCCTCCACCAGGTACGGACTGGGGCTGAAAGTCAGCCCTGGCATTTGAAATCACACAGGCTCATGCTGTCCCAATCCCCAAGCACCAGATGGAATATATTACTAATATTACCCTGGTTGGAGGAAAGCAAGATCTACTACAAGACCAAGATTTCTAATGATACCCGTGGCCTGCTGGGGTAAGAGACAGAGTCAGCCACTTTGTGCTCTGTCACAACTCTTAACAGTATGGGTGTCTTGAGAACACTGATTCTGCTAACAACGTAGCAGACAAGGCAGCCCACGACCAGACACGCCCTTCTGGCATTTGCCAGAATTGCCAGATGGCCATTCTAGCCCTACTGGGTACCTATAACTGCCCATCTTGCTTTTCTACACAGTTAATTCTTCTCTTGTCTCTGCTGTATAAAGAATCAGGAAGATTTTTTCCCTGCATGAAACATCTTCCTCTTCATCTCCTGACTCGGCTGCTCCCTTCTCCTCCCTGACAGGGAATTTGGCAATTTGGCAGTGACTTATGACTCATGTAGGCACAAGGGCAAAATTAGCAATTGTAAATATTCAATGCTGTATAATATGATGAATGCAATATAGTAAGAAAATAAAATCTTTCATGGGAGTGCTTCTTTAATTGGTAACCTATCACTTGGATAACCAACTAATGCAGCAATACACCAGCTCCTCCCATTCCCCGCTCCTCCACTTGTTATCACTTTCCTCTTATATATTATCATTTTTATGATGTTTTAATCATTAACATAAATTTTCATCTAAGTTCTGGCATATCTTACTCAGACACTTCTACTTCATCCTCTTTTTGGGTATTCCATGAGGTAATCAAGCGTGGATTATGTACCATCCCATGAGGATTTTGTAGACACTCTATCCTTCTAAAAAAACTGTAAAAGATTGGAGCAGATGAGTTTTCTAAAAAAAAATCTCACACCTTTATGGATGAATGCATTATTCTATGGAGTACTGAATAGAGACTTAGAAGGCAATTGATGGATAGAGGGGATACACGGACAATCTGTAGGTAATGTTAGAGGGGTAGGACTCAGCACTGTAGCTCCATAACTTGGAAATTGTTAGTGGGGACCGGCACTAACGTAATAATAATCACCTCACCACTCACCTGTCCGGCCGCCCCCACATCCCACCGTCCAGTCCTCTGTGCCTGATGTGATGACTACGCCTCGGACAATGCATGGCTTAACAATGCAGTGTGATAGTACGGAGCACAGTGACATCAGAGACCTACGTGGTGCCAGAAGCTTTTTATGAGCTGGGGATCTAGAGAGACCCCACACACATAACAAGGAGCATTCAGTTCACATCGAATAACTTTGATGGAAATTGAATTTCCCTGTTACATTCGTGTGATTTTCGTAATTCAACACTTGGCAGATTGGATCATCTGTAATTATTTGTAAAAGTCACTAGTGTTATAATATCAGTGTACACCAGGTCTGATGTCACAGATATCGTCATGAAGAACGAAACTTTGGTGATTGTGACACACAGAATTCTCAGCACAAAGCCCATCCACACCAGCACTCCGCTGCCATTTCTCAGTGAGACACTTGTGTATTGCGGAGTTTTGGCTCCCTTGTTGGACTTTCACAAGGATTTATACAGCAGAGACAGTAACGTCATGCCATGTAGGAGGAGAGACGGGAGGAGAGACAGGAGGAGAGACAGGAGGAGAGACAGGAGAATAGACAGGAGAATAGACAGGAGAATAGACAGGAGGAGAGACAGGAGAAGAGACAGGAGGAGATACAGGAGAAGAGACAGGAGAATAGACAGGAGAAGAGACAGGAGGAGAGACAGGAGGAGAGACAGGAGGAGAAACGGGAGGAGAGATAGGAGAAGAGACAGGAGGAGAGACGGGAGGAGAGATAGGAGAAGAGACAGGAGGAGGAGATAGGAGAAGAGACAGGAGGAGAGACGGGAGGAGAGATAGGAGAAGAGACAGGAGGAGAGACAGGAGGAGAGACAGGAGGAGAGATAGGAGAAGAGACAGGAGGAGAGACGGGAGGAGAGACAGGAGGAGAGACTGGAGGAGAGACAGGAGGAGAGACAGGAGGAGAGACAGGAGAATAGACAGGAGAATAGACAGGAGAATAGACAGGAGGAGAGACAGGAGAAGAGACAGGAGGAGAGACAGGAGGAGAGACAGGAGAATAGACAGGAGAATAGACAGGAGAATAGACAGGAGGAGAGACAGGAGAAGAGACAGGAGGAGAGACAGGAGAAGAGACAGGAGGAGAGACAGGAGAAGAGACAGGAGGAGATACAGGTTTCAGAATTCAGGTAATTTCAACCATTGACTTTTTAAAACTAAAAACCAAATTTCCCAACTACGCTTAAACCATTCCCTATTGACCTCCATCTAAATTCTAAACCACGAGGGGGTACGCAAAAGAATTAGGAATCATCCTCTGGAGCGCCCCACCCCATAAGACGATTCTTATTACTTTTGGGGAAGTCCTCTTTTAATAAAGGCATAAGAAAGCGGCAAAAGATAAATATGTATGCCTCTTAATGAATTTGGCGCATCTTCATCCAGTGAA
Organism: Oophaga sylvatica; assembly: GCA_033576555.1. Classification (NCBI taxonomy): domain Eukaryota; kingdom Metazoa; phylum Chordata; class Amphibia; order Anura; family Dendrobatidae; genus Oophaga; species Oophaga sylvatica. Next base: position 375,051,953 of record JARQOD010000006.1, read on the forward strand.
CTTTTAATCACAGATGGAATAAATTCCCCATAATGGATAAATAAAGGCATCAGTGGAAGGTGCAGCTAATCTGAAATCTCTTTCTAGCTATAGAGATAGAGATAGCTATAGAGAAACACTGAAAAATCAAATCATATAGTCAGGGCCAAGCGTACACTACCACTACACAAGCACCAATATAACCAATGTTACAGCCAGATATTCACCATATAGAGAATATACACAAGCTCCATATAAGAGCCGATCATTTATCACTGCAGACTATAAGGAAATACATTTGCCGAATCGTTTGCTCCAACAATGACAACTCTTCCATCACAAATTATTAATTTTCTCGGAATTAATAAACTCTTGCTTCCTTTCTCCTTCTTCATAATAAAATAGAATCTTTTAGCAGGTTTTTGCTACTCCACCTGAGAGCAGCCTAATGTAGAAACAGAGACCCTGATTCCAACATTGTGTCGCTTACTGTTCTGTTACTAGTACTGATCTACCAGTTCTCTGACTTCTGAGCCCTCTATAACCCTGCCCACAACACTAGTTGGCAGCGTTCTGTGTATACTGTGCATAGGCAGAAAGCTGCAAATCAGTGTTGGGGATGAGGTTATATGGAGCTCATGAATATGGAGGACTACATGGTAGAAGGTTTACTAGTCCTTTAATGAAAATCTCCAGCTGATAACACAATGATTTTATCAAACCTACAGCAAGTAGCCCAGTAAGTGACACATCACTGGAATCAGGGTTTTTATCTCCACATTACCCTGCACTCAGATTAGGTGGCAAGAACCTGGTGACAAATTCCCCTCTATTTTGAAAGCAGCATAATGTAGGGGCAGGGAGCCTGATTCCAAAAAGTGTTATTTGTTCAGCAGCTTATTGGAGTTTCAATGTATTCAGTGATTTATCAGCAGGAGATTATCACTGCAGGACGAGGTGTTGCCTGCCAGGCAGTCCAGCTAATCTGTTTAACCTCACCACAGTGTGCACAAGAATCTGCCAATCGGTGTTGCCTGTAGGGTTACACACAGCTCAGCATTATAACACCGCTGCATCTGCAGCAGAGAAAACAGAGATTTTATTAAAACTGCACCAAGCTGCCAGTAAATGATACTTTTCAGGTTCTCTTCCCCTACATCCGATTTCATAGCAAAAACCTGGAGACAGATTCCCTTTAAATACAGATAATCTTGACCTTAAAATGACCTAATTTTAGTAAAATAAATAATAATAATCAAAACCTGTGAACTCCTCATATACAATTCTGCCTGTGTTTTTCGCAATTGTTCTCAGGCTAATGGACAAGTAGCACATCCCGCTAATGGCACCATTTACATAATGTCACATTTCCATAGAGGTCTGTTATAAGTTGATTATATCTGCGCTGTTTGTTTTCCAGGACCCTATAATAACAGGAATCGCCTCTTTGGAAGAAGGAATGGACACTCAAGTACAACATTTCCACCCAGTTTTGTACATAGGTCCAGTTTCCAGAACATCAGAGTGACGATTGATAATGACTACTATGTTGGGAATGAATGGGACACCCAATCAGACAGGAGGACGGCCGGACGGCTGTGAGACCCCAGTAGTCGCACCCTCGGATACCAGCAAAGGAAATGAGATTAAAAATTGCCAATCTGCTTAGATGTCCTACAAAGAGACATCACTTCACTATTGTGCAACAGGAAAGATGAATATCTTAGTACCGTGTTAGCCAGTAGATAGAAAAATATTTAGAATTGAGAGTCCTCAGTGGTTGATACCTTTTAATGGCTAACTGAAAAGATGGTAACAAATTGCAAACTTTCGAGACTACTCAGGTCTCTTCATCAGGCAAAGACTAATACAACATCTGAATCACATATTTATACACAACAGAACACAGGAATAGTGCAATGGATAAGACAAGTGACGTAAAGCAGAACTATCAATATGGGAGAGGGATGAACAGTTGTGGCAATAAATATTGGACCAGTTCATAGATAAGGAGTGAGAAAGTTTTATTGCCTTCTGATTGGGGTCTGGTAATGTTTTGTGATGTTCTCACAGGGTCTTAGTGTCACGCGGTCTTATGATATGTGTACGATGTCAGTAAACTATTCTTAAAAGAACAACACTCTATACAACATATAGATTAGCAACATCAGCATGTAAATATAGAATAGATTTACCTGACACGATATCCGTTGAACTCAGGGTTAATCTTGAGGACTTGATACACTGTAACAGGAAAGAGGAGGACCGGGGGTCTAACCTGACCCTAAACTGGGGTCCTAACTAATCCCTCACCTTGGAGGTACTGATAATGGTTCAGAGGTCCAAGTCTCCAGCCTAACCCTGTCTCCTATCAGTCCCTGAACCCTGTAATCAGTCCTAAGAAGGATACTGATTACCACCAAAGGGATATGGGCTGATCTCTGCTAAATACACAGATTAGACATATAAGACAGACTGGAGAGAACACAGACTTGTATACACACTCAAACACAGAAGGAACATAAATGATCTGGGATATTAAACTCTAAGCAAGGTGAGCTTAAAACAACTAAGGAGCTCTTTAACTTAAGTCTATACAGATACAATCCTATCTGTGGTCTGCATGAAGAATTTCACTGGCAACTCCCAACACAGACAACCAGAGATTTAAAGGAAACCAATCAACAAATAATTAATTGCAGCCGGGAGAAACTGCACCCAGTCCCAGAACTGAGCACAGACAGAATTAACTCCCTAACTGCCAAACACAAAGAAACAGCAACTCAGCTGTGAGAAGTCAGAATGTGCAACCGCGACGATCTTCGTGGCGATGCACACATGACAGTACCCCCCCTTCTACGAGGGGCCTCCGGACCCTCAGGGCCAGGTTTGCCCGGGTGAGTTCTGTGGAAGGTCCGCACCAAACGATCTGCGTTAATGTCAGACGCAGGAACCCACGTCCTCTCCTCTGGACCATACCCCTTCCAATGCACCAAGTACTGAAGGGACCGGCGATTCAGACGTGAGTCAATGATCTTTGACACTTGAAACTCCAAGTTACCATTGACCACCACTGGAGGAGGAGGTAGAGGTGATGGTATGACTGGTGCCACGTACCTCTTAAGTAATGACTTGTGGAACACATTGTGGATTTTAAACGTAGGAGGGAGGTCCAGACGAAATGCCACAGGATTAATTATGGAACTGATCCTGTACGGCCCGATGAATCTGGGGCCCATCTTCTAGGAGGGAACTTTAAGTTTTATATTCCTGGTAGACAACCATACCAGATCGTTCACATTAAGATCTGGACCAGAAACTCTCCTCCTATCAGCCATACGTTTATAACGGTTCCCCATAGCACTCAGATTATTCAATACACCTCTCCACACTGAAGCAAGTGACGACGAGAAACGCTCCTCCTCAGGAACCCCAGAAGGGCCCCCCCATTGAATGTACAAAACTGGGGATGAAAACCATATGCCCCAAAAAACGGGGACTTACCAGTGGACTCGCTCCGCCTGTTGTTAAGAGCGAACTCTGCCAGAGGCAAGAAAGAAGACCAGTCCTCCTGGTTCTCTGAGACAAAACACCGAAGATAAGTCTCTAGGCTTTGATTCAGACGCTCTGTCTGACCATTGGTCTGCGGATGAAAAGCCGAGGAAAATGACAATTGCATCCCCCGACGTAAACAAAATGCCCTCCAAAACTTGGACACAAACTGAGACCCCCTATCTGACACCACATCAGAAGGCAACCCATGAAGTCTCACAATCTCCCCAATGAACACCTGCGCCAGAGTTTTAGCATTAGGGAGGGCAGGAAGAGCAATGAAATGTGCCATCTTACTGAACCTGTCAACAACCACCAGTATGACAGTCTTCCCTGACGACTGAGGAAGGTCCGTGATGAAGTCCATAGACAAATGAGTCCATGGACGCTCCGGAAGTTTCAAGGGTAAGAGGGTCCCAGATGGACGGGTATGAGGGGTCTTAGAGCGAGCACAAACCCCACAGGACGCGACAAAAGTTAAAACATCTTTATTAACGTTAGGCCACCAAAACCGGCGAGAAAGGAGATCTAAAGTAGCCTTACTCCCTGGATGTCCTGCTAAAGCAGAATTATGATGTGCCTCAATAACCTTTTGTCTCTAACACCTCCTCCTCAAGCTCAGAACATACAGCCGACACTACCACCCCCTCCTGAAGGATAGGAATCGGGTCATCCATTTTCCCGGCCCCTGGGAAACTGCGAGACAAGGCATCCGCCTTAACATTCTTAGATCCAGGGCGATAAGTGACAACAAAATTAAACCTAGTAGTAGGTGGAGTAACAACAGGGGGCGGAGTTACCTCGCACCTCTCCCGGAGCCGTCTATCAGTACGGATAGCTAGGGCCATAGCAGCCTCCAGTGATGGAGGAGAATCATACTGAGCCAAAACGTCTTTAATTTGTCAGAAAGCCCATGACAAAACTGGCTTCTAAGAGCTGGGTCATTCCACTGAGTATCTGTGGCCCATCTACGGAACTCAGAAGCAAATTCCTCCGCCGGACGATCTCCCTGCTGTATCTTACGTAATTTTGTCTCAGCAAGAGAGACCCGATCTGGGTCATCATATACCAAACCCAGGGCAGTAAAAAGTCGATCCACTGACTGTAGAGCCGGGGATCCCGGAGGAAGGGAGAAGGCCCAGGATTGAGGGTCCCCTTGTAGGAGCGAGATAACAATTCCCACTCTCTGCTCTTCACTCCCTGATGATCGAGGCCGAAGCCGAAAATACAATTTACATGCTTCCCTGAAGGTAAAAAATTTGTCTCGCCCACCAGTGAACCTGTCTGGAAGAGCTACTTTAGGTTCAAATCTGGTTTGCTCCGAGGGAGACAAAACTTTGGACTTAATGTCCGTCAGCTCCATGGACAATCCCTGCAACTGCAGAGCCAGCTGGGCTACTGGATCCATGGCAACTGGGAATAATTTTATGGGCCAGTGAAAATGTCACGCGGTCTTATGATATGTGTACGATGTCAGTAAACTATTCTTAAAAGAACAACACTCTATACAACATATAGATTAGCAACATCAGCATGTAAATATAGAATAGATTTACCTGACACGATATCCGTTGAACTCAGGGTTAATCTTGAGGACTTGATACACTGTAACAGGAAAGAGGAGGACCGGGGGTCTAACCTGACCCTAAACTGGGGTCCTAACTAATCCCTCACCTTGAAGGTACTGATAATGGTTCAGAGGTCCAAGTCTCCAGCCTAACCCTGTCTCCTATCAGTCCCTGAACCCTGTAATCAGTCCTAAGAAGGATACTGATTACCACCAAAGGGATATGGGCTGATCTCTGCTAAATACACAGATTAGACATATAAGACAGACTGGAGAAAACACAGACTTGCATACACACTCAAACACAGAAGGAACATAAATGATCTGGGATATTAAACTCTAAGCAAGGTGAGCTTAAAACAACTAAGGAGCTCTTTAACTTAAGTCTATACAGATACAATCCTATCTGTGGTCTGCATGAAGAATTTCACTGGCAACTCCCAACACAGACAACCAGAGATTTAAAGGAAACCAATCAACAAATAATTAATTGCAGCCGGGAGAAACTGCACCCAGTCCCAGAACTGAGCACAGACAGAATTAACTCCCTAACTGCCAAACACAAAGAAACAGCAACTCAGCTGTGAGAAGTCAGAATGTGCAACCGCGACGATCTTCGTGGCGATGCACACATGACACTTAGTAACAAATTTCTTAATTGATGTAAAAAGCCATAAATCCATGCGATATGTTCATTCCAGCATTGAGAGTGTCAAAGGTCGTCATCAGTTTGTATTCACAAACTCTCCTGTGTCTCTGAGATGTGAAATTACCTTTCAATACAAGTAATCTCATGTCCATGGTGCTGTGATTAGGCATACAAAAGTGTTTGGCCACAGGAAGATCCATTCTCTTTTCTCTTATTGTATGGTGGTGAGAATTCATCCTTGTTCTCAGTTTTTGCCCTGTGTCCCCCACATACAGACCCCCAGTTGGACAATTAGTAAATACAGTTAGGTCCATAAATATTTGGACAGAGACAACATTTATCTAATTTTGGTTCTAGACATTACCACAATGAATTTGAAACAAAACAAATCAGATGCAGTTGAAGTTCAGACTTTCAGCTTTCATTTGAGGGTATCCACATTAAAATTGGATGAAGGGTTTAGGAGTTTCAGCTCCTTAACATGTGCCACCCTGTTTTTAAAGGGACCAAAAGTAATTGGACAAATGACTCCAAGGCTATTTCATGGACAGGTGTGGGCAATCCCTTTGTTATGTCATTCTCAATTAAGCAGATGAAAGGGCCGGAGTTGATTTGAGGTGTGGTGTTTGCATTTGGAAGGTTTTGCTGTGAAGGAAACATGTGGTCACAGGAGCTCTCCATGCAGGTGAAACAAGCCATCCTTAAGCTGCAAGAACAGAAAAAAACCATCCAAGAAATTGCTACAACATTAGAAGTGGCAAAATCTACAATTTGGTACATCCTGAGAAAGAAAGAAAGCACTGGTGAACTCATCAATCCAAAAAGACCTGGGAGCCCACGGAAGACAACAGTGGTGGATGATCGCCGCATACTTTCTTTGGTGAAGAAGAACCCGTTCACAACATCAACTGAAGTCCAGAACACTCTCAGTGAAGTAGGTGTATCTGTCTCTAAGTCAACAGTAAAGAGAAGACTCCATGAAAGTAAATACAAAGGGTTCACATCTAGATGCAAACCATTCATCAATTCCAAAAATAGACAGGCCAGAGTTAAATTTGCTGAAAAACACCTCCAGAAGCCAGCTCAGTTCTGGAAAAGTATTCTATGGACAGATGAGACAAAGATCAACCTGTACCAGAATGATGGGAAGCCAAAAGTTTGGAGAAGAAAGGGAACGGCACATGATCCAAGGCACACCACATCCTCTGTAAAACATGGTGGAGGCAACGTGATGGCATGGGCATGCATGGCTTTCAATGGCACTGGGTCACTTGTGTTTATTGATGACATAACAGCAGACAAGAGTAGCCGGATGAATTCTGAAGTGTACCGGGATATACTTTCAGCCCAGATTCAGCCAAATGCTGCAAACTTGATTGGACGGCGCTTCATAGTACAGATGGATAATGACCCCAAGCATACAGCCAAAGCTACACAGGAGTTCATGAGTGCAAAAAAGTGGAACATTCTTCAATGGCCAAGTCAATCACCAGATCTTAACCCAATTGAGCATGCATTTCACTTGCTCAAATCCAGACTTAAGAGGGAAAGACCCACAAACAAGCAAGACCTGAAGGCTGCGGCTGTAAAGGCCTGGCAAAGCATTAAGAAGGAGGAAACCCAGCGTTTGGTGATGTCCATGGGTTCAAGACTTAAGGCAGTGATTGCCTCCAAAGGATTCGCCACAAAATATTGAAAATAAAAATATTTTGTTTGGGTTATGTTTATTTGTCCAATTACTTTTGACCTCCTAAAATGTGGAGTGTTTGTAAAGAAATGTGTACAATTCCTACATTTTCTAACACATATTTTTGTTCAACCCTTCAAATTAAACGTTACAATCTGCACTTGAATTCTGTTGTAGAGGTTTCATTTCAAATCCAATGTGGTGGCATGCAGAGCCCAACTCGCGAAAATTGTGTCACTGTCCAAATATTTCTGGCCCTGACTGTATAATTAGGTACACCACATTAGATGTGATGCAGCTGAAAGTCCTGGGATCTTGTAGTCCTGATGAGAGTTGGGGATCTTTATCTTGTCTGTGGTCATTATAAATGGACAGGTTTTACATTTTTTCTTGTTGCAAGGAAAGATTCCTGCAGCTGTTGGAGAGGACAGGGAGCTTCTGACAATGATGCTTCTTAGATTTGGGGGCTGCCTAAAACACAGTAGTGGGGGGTCTGGAAATATGGATTGTAATCGGGAATCTTTCTGTAGTAAAGGTTGTAGTTTCCGTGCAGCTCCCCTTAGCACCTCCAGATTTGGATTGTAGGTGACCACTAGAGGCACCCGGTTATTTTCTTCTTTAGTTTTGTAATGTAGCAGGTGATTCCTTGATATTCTGGTGGCTCTTGTAATTTGGATTTCAATTGTTCTTGGATGGTAGCCCTGATTTAAAAAGGTCTTTCTGAGGCGACCAAGGTGTTCATCTCTATCCATGGGGTTGGAACATATACGATTGTATCTGATGGCTTGGCTGTAGATAATAGAGTTTTTTATGTGTTTTGGATGGAAACTGTCCCATTTAAGGTATGTTGGATGGTCAATTGGCTTCTGATACGGGGATGTCTCTATTTCATTGTTCTTTAGCTTAATGGGGGTGTCTAAAAAGTTAATTTCAGTGCTGGAGTAGTTGAGTGTTAAGTTGATGGTGGGATGAAATTGGTTGAACAGTTCGTGTAACGTCTTTAGCTGTTGCTCAGACTCCGTCCAAATGATTCTCTATTGTGCAGGCATTCATTCCCACACTACATGTCTAGACACATGGCTCCTCTACCATCAGACGTGCCCCCTGTGCCGTGCAGTTATCACCAGCCAACATCAGGTATGTATACTTATAGGTATATATATATATATATATATATATATATATCGTTTTATCTAACGTGTATTGGCTTCCTCATACAGAACAGCATTAAATAAATTCCCCTGGTGTGAATGGCGTCCTGCGCAGAATTGGCCTTTGCTCACCTCCTTTCCTTTCTCTGCTGTGTCGCCAGCACTTTCATTCCCTCTCTCTCTGGAAAGATGCAGGTACTGTTTAGGAAGCGTTGATGGGGGCTGTTACTAATAGTACTTGGTGCCCCTGTTGCCACTTGCCGCCCTAGATAGAACTGGGATATAGAATATAAATAGTCTAATTATTAGAGTTTTGCCGTCTCTCGCTCATAGTCAGGACAAGTAGGACATGCCGTCTAATGGTGCTACTCACCTAATAATAATTCCAGAGAGATATAATTGGGGTATATTTATACTATTTGTTTTTTAGGAGCCCATGCTGCCAGCAGAAGTAATGGAGGCTCATGGACACCAAGATCTTGGCACAGTTTTCCATGTATCCATATATCAGGACATTATAGTGACGATCTCCAATGATTACTCTGCTGACAGGACCGCTATGCCACCCCAGTAGCCGCACCTTCAACTGCTACTCCACAAAAGAAGACTGAAAACGGATCTTCTGCGCAGAGACATTAGCGATCTTTAAATAAACAAATTGTGCATTTTTTCTATCACACTGCACAAAAATAAAGGATAAATATGTCTTCATTATACAAAGTATATACAGTACAGACCAAAAGTTTGGACACACCTTCTCATTCAAAGATTTGTCTGTATTTTCATGACTATGAAAATTGTAGAATCACACTGAAGGCATCAAAACTATGAATTAACACATGTGGAATTATACATTACACTTTACAAAAAAGTGTGAAACAACTGAAAATATGTCTTATATTCTAGGTTCTTCAAAGTAGCCACCTTTTGCTTTGATGACTGCTTTGCACGCAGAAAAGGTGAACGGATGGACTCTACATGCCTAGTTCCCACTGTGAAGCATGGAGGAGGTGGTGTGATGGTGTGGGGGTGCTTTGCTGGTGACACTGTTGGGGATTTATTCAAAATTGAAGGCATAGTGAAGCAGCATGGCTACCACAGCATCTTGCAGCAGCATGCTATTCCATCCGGTTTGCGTTTAGTTGGACCATCATTTATTTTTCAACAGGACAATGACCCCAAACACACCTCCAGGCTGTGTAAGGGCTATTTGACCAAGAAGGAGAGTGAAGGGGTGCTACGCCAGATGACCTGGCCTCCACAGTCACCAGACCTGAACCCAATCGAGATGGTTTGGGGTGAGCTGGACAGCTCACCGCTTCAATTTTGAATAATCCCCAACAGTGTCACCAGCAAAGCACCCCCACACCATCACATCCCCTCCTCCATGCTTCACGGTGGGAACTAGGCATGTAGAGGCCATCCGTTCACCTTTTCTGCGTGCAAAGCAGTAATCAAAGCAAAAGGTGGCTACTTTGAAGAACCTAGAATATAAGACATATTTTCAGTTGTTTCACACTTTTTTGTAAAGTGTAATGTATAATTCCACATGTGTTAATTCATAGTTTTGATGCCTTCAGTGTGATTCTACAATTTTCATAGCCATGAAAATACAGAAAAATCTTTGAATGAGAAGGTGTGTCCAAACTTTTGGTCTGTACTGTATATTTATATATTCTTGCCCAATCGGGGAAACTGCAAAAACATTTTGTATGTTATCCTTATAATAGACGAGAGCTAACAACATTACCATTACAAAGTAAAAACAAAAGGAATAGAAGAGTTATCCAGGTAGAAAGGAATAGATAAGAGGAGAGGAGGAGCGGAGAATGGGAGGCGCTGGTGGACCGCTGCATTAGTTGGTTATCCAAGTGAGAGGTAGCTAATAAAAGAAGCGCTCTTCCCATCATACTTTTTCTCCTTTTAATATATTGCAGTCATCACATTATGTAGCCAGGCGTAGACTGGCCCACAGGAGAGCAGTGGAATTCTCCGGTGGGCCCCTGTGCAGCACCCTCTTATATGAGAAGTACTTGGCACAATATGCTTGAATCACTATGTACAAAGCCAAGGTCTCATTCATTAACAATCTACCCAGTTCATTGTTATATAAATTTGTGATTGAGGATAATGTCACATTTGCATGTAGTTGAAAAGTGGGGCCCTGAAGTTGGATACTGGTGGGCCCTTGGAACCCCAGTCGGACACTGTACACAGCACTGTGTACATACAATTGCTCATTTTATCTTTCTACCCAACTAATTCTTCTGTTTTCCATTAAGTCTATGATATCACGTGATTAAAAACTGACCAGCTGAATCCTTCTAAGCTCTATGTAGAAACAGGAGGTCAATTTTCCCTGCATGAGTGTTTCTTAAAGGATTCCTGTAAGAGTGTACTTAAGGTACTGCCACACTAAACGCTCCCGCTAACGATCACAATAACGACGCATACTAATGCGATCGTTTTTGTGATCGTTTTAATGTCGCTAGTAGCTGCCACACTTAGCGATCTCGTTAACGACGCATAAGCGGTTAGCGATCTCCTTAACGACTTTAACGGTCATTGTGATGTAAAAAACAGCGCACATCGCTCACAAAAGGTGCCAGACACAGCGATATAGCGTCACCAGCGGGACGCCAACGATCTAAATACAGTCCAGAACTCTAGTGAACGATCAGCGAGATTACAGCAGGGGCCACGTCGTTGCTACATGCCACACACAACAGCGTCACGAACGAGATCGCTAAATAGTGACGTATTTTAGCGATCTCGTTAGCGACGCTGTTTAGTGTGGCATACCCTTTAGTCCTTAACATTGTTTGGATAGCTGGTACTTTACAAATTAATCACCACAGAAATCTTATAAATATATGGAGTCTCAATTTTTTTTTATTTTTATTGCATACAAGATAAACCTAAAGTATGAAAAAGGTTTTAATAATAAAAAGAGATATCTAAAAAATGGGGTCCAACGTGACACAGGGAGGCAGAAGGTCATGGGGACATTGCTACATTGTTACTGATCTGATTCTACGATACAGTATGATTTACTAATCAGAATCAGATCAGTAACAGTGTAGCAATGTCAAAATTAAGGGATAGAGATGCTGACATATATCACATATAAGTAGGAACCAAGGATTGTATTTAACCCCTTCATGACCCAGCCTATTTTGACCTTAAAGACCTTGATATTTTTTGCAATTCTGACCAGTGTCCCTTTATGAGGTAATAACTCAGGAACGCTTCAACGGATCCTAGCGATTCTGAGATTGTTTTTTCATGACATATTGGGCTTCATGTTAGTGGTAAATTTAGGTCGATAATTTTTGCGTTTATTTGTGAAAAAAATGAAAATTTTTAAAATTTTGTAATTTTCAAATTTTTAATTTTTATTCTGTTAAACCAGAGAGTTATGTGGCACAAAATAGTTAATAAATTACATTTCCCACATGTCTACTTTACATCAGCACAATTTTGGGAACAACATTTTTTTTGTTAGGAAGTTATAAGGGTTAAAAGTTGACCAGCGATTTCTCAAATTTTTACAGCAAAATTTACAAAACCATTTTTTTTAGGGACCACCTCACATTTGAAGTCACTTTGAGCGATCTATATGGCAGAAAATACCCAAAAGTGACACCTTTATAAAAACTTCACCCCTCAAGCTACTCAAAACTACATTCAAGAAGATTATTAACCCTTCAGGTGCTTCACAGGAACTAAAGCAACGTGGAAGGAAAAAATGGACATTTTAATTTTTCCAACAAAAATTTTTTTTAGCATCAATTTTTTCATTTTAACATGGGCAACTGGATAAAATGGATCCTAAAATTTGTTGGGCAATTTCTCCTGAGTACACAGATACCTCATATGTGGTCATAAACCACTGTATGGGTGCACGGCAGGGCTCAGAAGAGAAGGAGCGCCATTTGACTTTTTGAATGGAAAATATGCTGGAATATTTAGCAGTTGCCATGTCACATTTGGAGAGTCCCTGTGTGCCTAAACATTGGAGCTCCCCCACAAGTGACCCCATTTTGGAAACTAGACCCCCTAAGGAACTTATATAGATGCATAGTGAGCACTTTGAACCCCCAGGTGCTTCACAAATTGATCCGTAAAAAAAAGAAAGTACTTTTTTTTCACAAAAATTTTCTTTTAGCCTCAGTTTTTTTCATTTTCACATGGGCAACAGTATAAATTGGATCCTAAAATTTGTTGGGCAATTTCTCCTGAGTACACAGATACCTCATATGTGGTCATAAACCACTGTTTGGGCGCACGGCAGGGCTCAGAAGGGAAGGAGCGCCATTTGACTTTTGAATGGAAAATATGCTGGAATATTTAGCGGTTGCCATGTCGCATTTGGAGAGTTCCTGTGTGCCTAAACATTGGAGCTCCCCCACAAGTGACCCCATTTTGGAAACTAGACGCCCTAAGGAACTTATCAGATGCATAGTGAGCAATTTGAACCCCCAGGTGCTTCACAGAAGTTTATAACGCAGAGCCGTGAAAATAAAAAATCATTTTTTTTTCTCAAAAAATGATTTTTTAGCCCACTATTTTTTATTTTCACAATGGTTACAGGAGAAATTGAACCCAAAAGTTGTTGTCCAGTATGTCCTGAGTACGGTAGTACCCCATATGTGGGGGGGAACCACTGTTTGGGCACACGTCAGGGCTCGGAAGGGATGTAGTGACGCTTTGAAATGCCGACTTGATGGAATGGTCTGCGGGCATCTCGTTACGTTTGCAGAGCCCCTGATGTGCCTAAACAGTAGAAACTCCCCACAAGTGACCCCATTTTGGAAACTAGACCCCGCAAAGAATTTATCTAGATGTGTGGTGAGCACTTTGAACCCCCAAGGGGTACACAGAAGTTTATAACGCCCGGGCATGAAAATAAAAAAAATCACATTTTTTCCACAATCAGGATCTTTTAGTCCCAATTTTTTTATTTTCCCAAGGGTAACATGAGAAATTAGATCCCAAAAGTTGTTGTCCAATTTGTCCTGAGTATGCTGATATCCCATATGTGGGAGAAAACTACTGTATGGGCACACATCGGGGCTCGGATGGGAAGTAGTGACGTTTTGAAATGCCCACTTGATGAAATGGTCTTCGGGCGTCATGTTACGTTTGCAGAGTCCCTGATGTGCCTAAACAGTAGAAACTCCCCACAAGTGACCCCATTTTGGAAACTAGATCCCCAAGGAACTCCTATAGATGTGTGGTAAGCACTTTGAATCTCCAAGTCCTTCACAGAAGTTTATAACGCAGAGCCGTGAAAATATAAAATAATTTTTTAGTCCCCAATTTTTTTTCCCAATGTTAACAGGAGAAATTAGAACCCCCAAAGTTGTTGTGCAATTTTTCCCGAGTACGCTGATACCCCATATGTGGGGGTAAACCACTGTTTGGGCATACGTCGGGGCTTGGAATAAAGGGAGCTCTGTTTGACTTTTTGAACGAAAAATTTGCAGGAATCAATGGTGGCGCCATGTCGCGTATGGAGACCCCTTATGTGCCTAAATAGTGGAAACCCCTCAATTCTAACTCCAACCCTAACCCTAATACAAACCCTAACCATAACCCTAACCCCAACACACCCCTAACCCTAATCCCAACTCTAACCATAAACCTAACCACAAGCCTAACCTTAATTCCAACCCTAACTCTAATTCTAACCTTAACCCTAATTCTAACCCTAACCCTAGTTCTAACCCTAAGGCTGGGTTCATACTGCGTTTTACCAGCCCGTTCAACACGTAGCGTTGACCGGCTGGTAACGGTATAGCATAACGCGATCGCGTTATGCTATACCCGATAGCGCAGATGAATCAGCAGATGATTCATCTGTGCTAGCGGTGACGGAGCCCAGACGCTGCAGCCCGTGTCCGAGGCTCCGTCACTGAATGACGGCACGTCGCGAACGCATGCCGGTTTACGGCATGCGTTGCGATGCGCACACAAATGGGGTGAAACGCAGTCCATCTAACGGACTGCCATAATGCAATATGAACCCAGCCTAACCCTAACCCTGAGGCCCCGTGCACACATTGCGGATTCACTTGCGGATTTTTCTTAAATCCGCAGGTAAAATGACCTGCGTTTTACCTGCGAATTTAGCGCGGATTTGTTGCGGTTTTTCCCTGCGGTTTTACACCTATAATGGAATAGGTGTAAAACCTCTGCGGAATCCGCACAAAGAGTTGACATGCTGCGGATTTAAAACCGCAGCAAATCCGCATGTGCACAGCGTTTTTTTTTAACCATTTATTTGCATTGTACTGTACATGGTTTCTGGATCTGCTGTGGATCCGCAGCGCCAAATCCGCTGTGGATCCGCAGCGCCAAATCCGCTGCGGATCCGCAGCAAAATCTCCGGCGGATCAGCAGCAAAATCCGCTGCGGATCCCCAGCAAAATCCGCTGCGAATCCCCAGCAAAATCCGCCGAGGATCCCCAGCAAAATCCTCCGCGGATCAGCAGCAATATCCGCCGCGGAACCGCAGCAAAATCAGCCGCGGATCAGCAGCAAAATCCGCCGCGGATCAGCAGCAATATCTTCCGCGGATCCGCAGCAAAATCAGCCGCGGATCAGCAGCAAAATCAGCCGGTGGATCAGCAGCAAAATCCGCCGCGGATCCGCAGCAAAATCAGCCGCGGATCAGCAAAATCCGCCACGGATCAGCAGCAAAATCCGCCGCGGATCAGCAGCAAAATCCGCCGCGGATCAGCAGCAAAATCCGCCGCTGATCAGCAGCAAAATCCGCCGCGGATCAGCAGCAAAATCCGCCGCGGATCAGCAGCAATATCCGCCGCGGATCTGCAGCAAAATCAGTCGCGGATCCGCAGCAAAATCAGCCGCGGATCAGCAGCAAAATCGCCGCGGATCAGCAGCAAAATCCGCCGCGGATCAGCAGCAAAATCCGCCGCGGATCAGCAGCAAAATCCGCCGCGGATCAGCAACAAAATCAGCTGCGGATCAGCAGCAAAATCTACTGTACATGGTTTCTGGATCTGCTGTGGATCCGCAGCGCCAAATCCGCTGTGGATCCGCAGCACCTAAATCTCCGGCGGATCAGCAGCAAAATCGCTGCGGATCCCCAGCAAAATCCGCTGCGGATCCCCAGCAAAATCCGCCGCGGATCCCCAGCAAAATCCGCTGCGGATCACCAGCAATATCCGCTGAGGATCCCCAGCAAAATCCGCCGAGGATCCCCAGCAAAATCCGCCGCGGATCAGCAGCAAAATCCGCCGCGGATCAGCAGTAATATCCGCCGCGGAACCGCAGCAAAATCACCCGCGGATCAGCAGCAAAATCAGCCGTGGATCAGCAGCAAAATCCGCCACGGATCCGCAGCAAAATCAGCCGCGGATCAGCAGCAAAATCCGCCTCGGATCAGCAGCAAAATCAACCGCGGATCAGCAGCAAAATCAGCCAGCAAAATCCGCCACGGATCCGCAGCAAAGTCAGCCGCGGATCAGCAGCAAAATCCGCCGCGGATCAGCAGCAAAATCTGCCGCGGATCAGCAGCAAAATCCGCCGCTGATCAGCAGCAAAATCCGCCGCTGATCAGCAGCCAAATCCGCCACGGATCAGCAGCAAAATCCGCCGCGGATCAGCAGCAATATCACCCGTGGATCCGCAGCAAAATCAGTCGCGGATCCGCAGCAAAATCAGCCTCGGATCAGCAGCAAAATCCGCCGCGGATCAGCAGCAAAATCCACCGCGGATCAGCAGCAAAATCCGCCGCGGATCAGCAACAATATCCGCCGCGGATCTGCAGCAAAATCAGCTGCGGATCAGCAGCAAAATTCCCGCTAGGAAAAAAAAAAAAATTCTTTATTTTATTATTTGTCCCTACCTATGACAGGGGGGGTTCATTTACTTTTTTTTTATTTTGATCACTGTGACAGTTTATCACAGTGATCAAAATAAATTTTTGTACAATGGTGGGCGCACTGCGCATGCGCCGGCGGGCGCACTGCGCATGCAACCGCCATTTTCCAAGATGGCGGCGCCCATGAAGAATCCCGGGCAGCCACCGGGACGGATCCTGGGACATCGGTGGATTGGGAGAGGTGAGTAGGGGGGGTCGGAAGGTGAGGGGGGGGATCGGTAGGTGGGGGCAGCGGATCGCAGGAGCAGGGGAGCAGACAGTGACGGCGGTGACCGATCGCTGTCATCTTTCGGTGGCGGTGGCCGTCTCCGCCGTGACTCGATGTGGAGGGGGTCTGATCGAGGTCTCCAGCCATGGCAGATGCTATTGCAGCATCGGCCATGGCTGGATTGTAATATTTCACCAATTTCATTGGTGAAATATTACAAATCGCTCTGATTGGTTGTTTTACTTTTAACAGCCAATCAGAGCGATTGTGGCCACGTGGGGGTTAAGCCAACCCCCCTGTTGTGATGCACTAAGGGTCCTGTGCCTGGGGGTCGGGTGACCTTTCAGTGACCCCGGTCACCCGACCCCCAGGAACATGATTTATAGCATGACGCCAACGCCGGCGTCATGGGTCGGGATGGCACAGGTTTTCATGACGCCGACGTCGGCGTCATGGGTCGGGAAGGGGTTAAACATGAAGTAGTCACAGTGACAATCAAATCCTACTAAGTGATGATCACCATTAGAACATAACCCTTTGTATTCTCAAAAAGTAGCAATGCTTACCCATAGTTGGAAGTGTCCGTGTGCATGCCCTCATGTTCATTCAGCATGGGCTTTCTAAAAGGTGTGGCAAAGTCACTGGTAAAGTAATGGAGGGAAGATATGTTTCAATACGCCTGATGGCGTAAGTGATATAAAACCCAGAGTTTTTCCTCCACCAAGGTGTTGCGAGGGTTACGCTAAGTTATATTATGGGCTGGTTTTTATGTTGACATTCATAGAGCTGGTTTGAGAATGTCCACCGTATCTCCACCTACAGAGCCGGCACTGCCGTGTGCTCACAGGACCTTGGTGATGTCACAATCATGCAATCAGTCACATGGTCGGTGGCTTAAATTGCTGACTTCCAAAGGTTTCAGCGTGCAGTGTACCTGGAGAGGAAACACTACAGGAAAATGTTTGTGCCCGTGTGGTATGTTAAGTACCCAAACCGTGGACATTGTTGAACCCCGCTAGGAAAAGGATAGTGATGGGTGAACACTAGAATGATCGGGAGCTCCTCGCTCAGGTCGAGCAAATTGGAATACTCGGGTGCTCGACCCGAGCAACGAGCCCAATGTAAGTCTATGGGAAACACAAGCATTTTTCAGTCGGCCCCTCCCCAGTGGTCTGCAGAGGGACTAGAAATTGCGGAAATCAATGGGAACAGTGCTCAAATGACATGGGAACAACATGGGGAAGACCCCTGGAAGCATTTCTGACTCCCAGGTCACTGCTGTGAACAATGTTGTCAGAGTATTACGCCACTTTTACAGACACAATAAAACATACAAAAATGAAACCAAAATGGATTTTCCTGGAAATATGTTAAGGCACATCCTTTCCAGGGTAACGACTTGTACAATAAGGCAAAATAAATAACCATAAACAAAAAGGCTCCTCTACACCTTGGGCTATGTTCACACATAGCGTTTTTGATGCGTTTTTCAACTTTAGCATTGCTTTCCACCAAGACAAATGTATTCCCTGGGAAAAGTCATTTTAACATTTTACAACCTTATCTGGCCTTGTGGTGTGTGACACATCAGTCACATCCTGTTTCATTTATGAAGGAGGGACTCTAAAAGTCACCCACCAAGCCTATTTTTATAGGGCGATCAGGCGGCCTTTACTATTCTTAAAGGGCCAGCAGTCAGCCCTCACTATTCTTAGAGAGCCATCAGCCGGCTATGCTTTGTTATTCCCATTATTAAACAGTGGGTCTCCTATACTGTTATTGTGTATGCAGTGAGTGGCAGGGCTGCACCAAATTTGGGCGCACCCCAAAAACCCTTTGAAGAGATGTACAGGAGGGCCTCCTGAAAACAATGCTGACATTATTAGGAAGTTGGTACTTCCATACTGTTTGCCTATGCAGTGAATGCAAGGCCTGCCCCAAATTTTGACGCACCCCAATAACTCTTTGAAGAGACATACAGGAGGGTCTCCTGAAAACAATGTTCTCATATGAAGTCGGTACTTCCATACTGTTTGCCTATGCAATGAATGCAAGGCCTGCCCAAAATTTAGATGCGATGTGGATGTTGCATCACTGACTACGGTCACCCTGGTGATATGGTGGTGGTGGATGAGGATAAGAAGGATGAAGACAACAGCAAATAGTCAAAATCACGAAGTGAATACCCATGTGTGAGTGTGAAGAGGTGCATGGGAATAGACCTCCCAAAAAAAGACACTGGTTTTGAGTTTATCTTACGCTGCTTTCATTCGGTGGTGTTGGGAAGTTTGGCTCAATCCAGCCATTGTTCATTTTTATAAGTGTCAGCCTGTCAGCATTTTCATCCGCCCTTATCAGTTATAATTTTACCAGCGGTAATAAAAACCCACTCTGACAAAACGCTAGCGGCTTAGCAGGCCAGCACCTCAAAGGTGAAGAGAGCCAGTTCATGTCATGTGTCCAGCTTGGATACCCAATAACTATAAGGCACAGAGGAATCACGGAGGATGTTGGTACGGTCAGCAAGGTATTCCCTCAGCATCTTCCCAAACTTTGCACTCCATGTGTGAGTATCTCGCACCGCAGGGCCTGTGTGATGAAAGGGACTGAAAAAACTCTCCCAGAATTTTGACAGTGTTCTCCTACGTCTGCTGGATTGGAGTTGTGACTCTCTCGCCTGTACTCCTTGGTTGTCCAACGAACTGTGAACTCTGCCGCCAGCGTTTTCAGATGGGAATTTTTTTTTAATAATTCCGCAACAAGGGCCTTCTCCTACTGCCCCATTTTAGTAGACCTGTCCACCTCGGGAATAAGAGATAGATAGTTCTCCTTGTAGCATGGGTCTAGAAGTGTCACCAACCAGTAATGACTGTCACCCAAAATTCGGAGAATGCAAGGGTCATGGGAAAGGCAGCGTAACATAAACTCAGCCATGCGTGCCAGACTGCTAACAGGCAAGACTTCCATGTCCTCACCAAGAGGATGACTGACCATGCTTTCCTCCTCCTCCCTTTCCTCAGGCCGTCCACGTTGAACAGACGGTATGACAGCTGTGCAGGCAGTACTGTATATACACATGAAACAAGCTCCTGTTCTTCCTCTTCCTCCTCCTCTTCCTCATTGTCACCCAATCCACGTTGGGATGGGATGAGGCTGGGCTGTGTGTAATCACCCTGTATGGTTCCTTGCTCCATCTCATCGTGCTCCGCCTGCATCCTCTTTGATTGTGAGCAGATAGCGTTTAAGAAGGCAGACATGGGATGGTGACACTAATTATTGCGTCAGCGCTGCTCACCATCTTGGTGGAGTTCTCAACGTTTTGGAGGATGGTACATATGTCTGACATCCATGTCCACTCCTGAGGTCTTATGTGTGAAGTCTGAACTGAATACCGACAGCCTTGTTGATGCTGGAACTCAACAACTGCCCTCTTCTGCTCACAAATCCTTCCCAACATCTGCAGTGTAGAGTTCCAATGTGTGGCGACATCACACACCAATTGGTGAGCAGGAAGCTGCAAACTCTGCTGAAGCACGACCAAGGCGGCGGAAGCTGTAGATGACTTTCTAAAATGGGCACACAGGACGCATACTTTGACAAGCAGATTCGAGTAGGTTTTGAGAAACCGCTGAACCACGAGGTTAAGCACATGGTTCAGGCATTGTACGTGTGTAAGGTCACCTCACCTCAGAGCTGCCAGCTTGTTCTGGCCTTTGTCACACACAACCATGCCTGGCTGTAGGTTCAGCATTGTCAGCCACAGATCTGCCTGCTCTTTCAGAGCTGTCCACAACTCTTCAGCATTGTGCGGTTTGTCACCTAAGCATATTAGCTTAAGCACAGCCTGTTGCTGCTTGGCTAAGGCAGGGCTGCAGTGCTTCCAGCTTGTGACTGTTTTAGTCTTTTTGGAGATGGAGGAGGAGTATGAGGTGCAGGAGTGTAGACTGTGGGGGCAACCCTGATTGACATAGGGCACACAATCCTTGGCGTCGGGAGGACGTGTTTCATCCCAAAGACCGACTGTGTCCCGGCTTCTGCTATATTAACCCAGTGTGCCGTCACCGAGATGTACCGTCCCTGCCCACAAGAACTTGTCAACATGTCCGTGGTTAGGTGGACTTTCCCCGTAACTACATTGTTGAGAGCACAGCTAATGTTGTGGGACACGTGCTTGTGTAATGCCGGAACCCCGGGAGAAATAATGGTGGCTGGGGACCGAGTACCGAGGGACGGCTGCCGCCATCAAGTTGCGGAAAGCTTCCATCTCCATGAGCCTAAAAGGCAACATTTCGAGCGCAAGCAGTCGTGAAATGTGTGACTTTAGTAATGTGACCTGTGGGGCGTTGGCTGCATATTTGCGCTTGCGTTCCAAGAACTGGGGTATGTTCTAAAAAGAACATTTCTGCCCATCTACAGTTTGCTAAAGATCACTTACACAAGTCAGAAGTAGAGATGGACAAACCCGAACAGTAAAGTTCGGCATCCATACCAAACACCTACTGTTCGGGCATGGACACCAAACTGGACTTCACCAGGAAGTCCGTGTTACTGTTCGGATTCGGAGCCCCGAACACCGGGTTTTTGTCACGCTGTTATGTGCATGACATTGCTGCAAATACCGCTTCTGATTGGCAGTAAAATCATCACCGCCGGTCAGACAGCTACAGTTCCCACATTGTCAAAAGACAGTGTGAGCCTGCAGGTGTGATCAGAGGTATAAAGTTTATCTCGTGTCACTAGTGTCGGATGATGGGACTACTGCTCCTGAACCCCTCTATTCTTGATAAACAGCCTTGCTGAAGCTGACAGCTGAGGGTTGCAGCCCCGAACTGTGAGTTTTGCCTGTTTGGTTATCAAAAATGCGGGGGAACTCAAGCCATATTTTTTAAAATTATTTATTTATAGCGCAGGTGCCGGCTGATGAATAAACCATCAGCCGCTCCTGCTCTCACTGTTAATAGCGGGAGGAGGCGTCGGCTGATGGGAGCAGTAGTCCCATCAGCTGACATCAGTGACCGGAGGTAAATTTTATATCTCCGATAACAGCTGCACACTCATGCTGTCTTTTGACAGCGTGGGAACCAGGTATGGATTGGTGCTGGAATTCAGCCCTGGCATTTGAAATCACACAGACCTATGTTGTCCCCATCCCCAAGAACCAGATGGGATATATTACTAATATTACCCTTGATGGAGGAAAGGAAGATTTACTACAAGACCAATATTTCTAATGATACCCGTGGCCTGCTGGGGTAAGTGACGGAGTCAGCGACCTTGTGCTCCGTCACAACTCTTAACAGTATGGGTGTCTTGAGAACACCGATTCTGTTAACAACGTAGCAGACAAGGCAGCCCACGATCAGACAGGCCCTTCTGGCATTTGCCAGAATTGCCAGTCCGGCCCTGCCCTCCACCACACTATTATGGTCAGCCACAGGATCGCGCCTTGGTCCAGAATCCTGCCTGCCCATCTGCCATACCCCAGGTTGACAGTCAGGTTGGGCAACCACCTAGGCCTAGTTCGGCACATGGTGGCCTCCCGCCATCACCACCACCCCCAACCTACCACAACCTGTAATTGTGGTTTTTGCCTGTCCTGTAATTTTTTTTTTAAAATATTTGCATTGTCCTTAAAAAATTTATTATTGGCCCTGGTTAGTAGGCCTAAACTGCCATATGATATCAATATGGTGTATTGATGTTGGAAAAAAAACCGTTTTGAAGTAAAACTATTTCAAACAATATGAGTGTGATGAATTGTTAGGACGACATACATTATGTGATTTTTATCAAAGTCTATACATAGGTTTGTGCAAAAAAATAACACACTTCAAACAGTAACATAACTATATTTAATTTGTAACAAAAACTACATAAATACAGCATTCTTTTGCCAGGGAGTATATCCCTCAGGTGAAACAAAATAATTGGTTAATATATCACGCACTTTTAGCCCAGAGGGCTGACGACATTGATGAAAGACATGGTTAGTAGTCAAGTCAGTATTTGCATACTCCATTTCATCAGCACCATTGGATGGACACTCATGGTATCTAGTGAAATTATGAAGTACCACACACGCTTTTATCACAACATTCACATTGCCTTCACCAAGTTGAATTGCGGACTGCAGAACCCGCCATTTGGCACAGAGAATGCCGAACGCACACTCAATCAGACGTCGGGCACGGGAAAGACGAAAATTAAAGATCCTGCACCGGTGGTTCAGGCCTCTCCGTGGATAGGGCCTCATGAAGTTGAGTGATAACTGAAACGCCTCATCTGCAACCATCACGTAAGGCAACCCTTCAATATTAGATCCTGGTAGGTTACGCAGGGGTGGGAGATTCAACTCATTATTGCGTAGCCGCCGACCCATAATGGAAGAATTGAAGACTCTGGAGTCTCCAGTTCTTCCATAGGCCCTAATATCTACAATTATAAACTTGTAGCTACTGTCGATCAGGGCCAACAGTACTACAGAAAAATATTGCTTGTAATTATAATATTGGGACCCTGAGTTCTGCGGCTTACGCACACGGATGTCCTTCCCATCCAGTACTCTAATACAATGTGGAAACGTGTAATGAAATCCACATGCTATACGCAACCAGTTTTCCATTTTGGGCTTAGGCATGACCAGTTGATGGAGTCGGGACCAGATTTCTGCGCACGTAGACCGGACAATGCCTGAGATGGTTGACTGTCCGATTAAAAATTCTAAATGCAGTGCAGCATAGGACAGCCCAGTGGAAAGGAAGCTAAAAGTAAGCAAAAAAAAACAATTATAAGCCATGCAACCATATACCAGTTTATTCATTGCTCAAAGTTATAGTCTATAACTAATAAACCATGCATGAACAAAATTAAATTACGTGCAATTAGAGTTGAGCGATACAGGTCGGTCAGATTCATAAGTCGCCAACTTTCGCCAAAGTCAGGTTTCGCCGAGCGAAACCCGACCACAGAGTGAAGTCGGCCATGCAGTCGGCAAAACGAGCGCCAAAGTCGGATTTCCCAGAATGCTTGCAAGCGCCTTTTTTCAGCCAATGAGCAAGGATGTACACTGTGGGAAACGAGATGACATGGGCAGTGTCCACCACCATCTAGAGAAGGGCATTGCAGTGATTGGCTTGCTTTGGGGGGCATCATAGTGTCTATAAAAGCCCTGACCGCCGACCGCCATTTTTGCTTCTGCCGATCTTAACAGTAGGGAGAGGTTGCTGACGCTGTTTATCAGTAGGGAAAGAGGGCTGGAAAGAGAAGTTATTCTGTGCTTGTGCTGATAGCAATTGTGCTGTACGGTTAGTGTGCAGTGACAGGGGAGGATTTTCTTGTATGCAGCAGCGCTGGTTATTAGGCTGCCTGCCAGTGACAGGGGAGGATTTTCTTGTGTGCAGCAGCGCTGGTTATTAGGCTGCCTGATAGCTGTATTGCTGTGTGTACACTGCTGTGCAGACTGCTTTTTACACAGCACTAATACTTTTATTCTTTTTTTCTGCACAGTTACCGACCGTTAATTTTTTCCCACACCATATAGAGCTGTACGCTCCTCACACACTACCGTGTACCGGCTGGTATCACGGACAAATACATGCTGACTATCTGTGTGTGACTCTGGAAATATATACGGAGATTTAAATTTTCCCCTACACCGTATACAGCTGCGCGCTTCTGATACAGTACCGTTTTTCTGCTTTTTGTATTACGGTCAAATCCATACTGAGTGAGCGTCTGTGTGTGACTCCGGAAATATATACGGAGATTTAAATTTTCCCCTTCACCGTATACAGCTGTACTCTCCTCATACAGTACCATATATCTTCTGGTATTTTTGGTACATTTTCCCAAACATGAGGAAGTGGTGGAAGAGGCCGCGGACGTGGGAGGGGGGGGGCAGCTGGTACTGATGGTGGTGGTGGTGCATCTGCTGGTAGTGCCAAAAGCACAATAGCACCTAAAGCATGACATGTTGAGCCCTGCGTCATCGTCTGGCTCCAGAAGGCCTGGAAGGCTCCCTTTTCTGGGAGTAGGTAAACCGCTTTTAAAGCCGGAGGATCAGGAACAGTGTTGTGAATGGGTTTGAGATGAGTTCTGAGCAGAGGCTTCCTCTGGTGGTTACAAGCGGTGCTGGTCTGTCCAGTGAAGATTGTGAGGACTGGGAATCAGGTGTTACTGACTTGTCTTATATAAGGGAGTCACCTTCCCATCAGGGTTGCTGGTGATCAATTGTTCTGGTCTGAATCCTTCATTCCTGTTTCCCTTGTAGCCTGCTGTGTCCTGTCTGCATCTCCTGCTAACAGATAAGACATTTTCTTCTTTTTGTTTTTGTGCTATATTTTTGCATTTTTGTCCTGCACTTCTGTGGGGGCCTTCAGGGTCCCCTCCGGGGGCTTTTGCCCTCTCAGTTTAGTTCAGCCACTTATGTATGTACTTTTGCTTTTTCCAGTTTTTTCACTGGCTGCTGTTTTTATTTTGTTACACCAGAGAACTAATTTAGGTGGAAGAGGTCGTGTGATCTCAGGTGTTTTTGAAATTAGTGGTGTTGGTGCTTTTCAGGGTTTTCTGGGATTGCAGTAAGTACCCTTCCTGTCCTTTTCTATTTAGTTAGTTTGGGCCCCAGCGTTTGCTCATACTATTTTCTTTCTGTGTATTTCATCTTGTCTAACCGCCATTACATGTTTGGGGGCTTTCTATTGTCTTTGGGGCTCTGCTCCGGGGCAGATAGCTTTCCTATATCTATCTTTAGGTGTAGTTAGTTTCTCAGGCTGTGACGAGGCGTCTAGGACCAACGTAGGAACGCTCCACGGCTGCCTCTAGTTGTGGTGGTTAGTCAGGGTACTGCAATCTCATAGTTTCCAACTGCTCTGGTGTATTGCCTTTTTTTACCTGCACTCCTCAGCTACCAAATCATAACAGTATCACCGGCCAAAACTGAAAATTGTGTGGTACTCACAGAAGGGAAAAATATTGTGAAAGAAAAAAAAAAAAAAAAAAGGTTGTCAGAGTTGTCAGAGATATTTTTCTGTTT
The DNA here is from genome assembly GCA_033576555.1 of Oophaga sylvatica. Lineage (NCBI taxonomy): Eukaryota > Metazoa > Chordata > Amphibia > Anura > Dendrobatidae > Oophaga > Oophaga sylvatica. Next base: position 375,077,689 of record JARQOD010000006.1, read on the forward strand.
GTTGCATTTTTTTTTTTTTTTCCCTCTGTATCTCTGGGTGCTGGGGAGGATCTTTTCTCTCAATGGAGTTTGCACAGTTGTCTGGCCGTGTGGATCAGCTTGCCACTGAGGTTCAGAGTATTGCTACCTATCTTGCTAGGTTGCCTGTTGTGGAACCTAGGATTCCCATGCCAGATTTGTTTTTAGGGGATCGAGCTAAGTTTCTGAATTTCAAAAATAATTGTAAATTGTTTTTTGCCTTAAAATCTAAGTCCTCAGGGAACGCAGCGCAGCAGGTTCAAATTATCATCTCTCTCCTGCGCGGCGATCCTCAGGATTGGGCTTTTTCCCTGACACCTGGGGATCCTGTTTTGAGTGATGTTGATGCATTTTTTCAGGCTTTGGGGTTATTGTACGATGAGCCTAATGTCACTGATCAAGCTGAAAAAGCCTTGTTGGCATTAAATCAGGGGCTTGATGACGCTGAGTTATACTGTCAGAGATTCCGTAGGTGGGCAGTCCTGACCAAATGGAATGACGACGCTTTGGCAGCCCTTTTCCGGAAGGGTCTGTCAGATAATGTAAAGGATGTTATGGTGGGATTCCCTGTCCCCTCTGGTCTCAATGATTCTATGTCATTAGCGATTCAAATTGACAGACGTTTGCGTGAGCGGAGAAGTATGCGTGGAATGGTGTTGCCTTGTGAACCAGCTTCTGAACCCATGCAGTGTGATAGAGTGGTGTCTGGGGCACAGCGTCATGAGTTTCGAAAGCGCAATGGGTTATGTTTCTACTGTGGTGATGCCTCTCATGCTATTTCAGTCTGCCCTAAGCGGGGAAGACGTTTTGCACGCTCAGTTGTCTTGGGTAGTGTTCAGACTAAGTTTTTATTAACTGTCACTCTGATATGCTCTCTGTCCTCATTTTCTGCTCAGGCTTTCATTGATTCTGGAGCAGCTATTAACCTGATGGATTATGATTTTGCTAGACTTTGTGGGTTTCCCTTGATACCCCTACAGAAGTCTATTCCCCTACTGGGGATCGATTCTACCCCTTTGGCTGAGAATAAACCCCAGTTTTCTACTCAGGTGATAATGAGGGTTGAACCTGATCACCAGGAGTGCTGCAAATTTTTGGTTCTGTATAATCTGCATGACATTATCGTGCTGGGTTTCCCTTGGTTACAGTCTCATAATCCTGTTTTGGATTGGAAATCTGTGTCTGTAACCAGTTGGGGCTGCCAATGTGTTAATACCAACACTCCTGTTTTTTCTGCCTCCCCCCAGGCTCAGGATGTTCCTGACTTTTTGATTGATTTTTCTGATGTGTTTAGCGAAAGTAAATCTGCATCCTTACCTCCCCATAGGAGCTATGACTGCGCTATTGAATTAGTGCCGGGTAGAAAATTCCCTAAGGGTCGCCTTTTTAACTTGTCTGTACCTGAACATGACGCTATGCGGTCTTATATCAAGGAATCATTGGAGAAGGGTCATATCAGACCATCCTCTTCACCCTTAGGTGCCGGTTTTTTCTTTGTGGCCAAAAAGGATGGTTCATTGAGGCCATGTATTGATTATCGTCTCTTGAACAATATTACTGTGAAATATCAATACCCGTTACCCTTGATTTCTGACCTGTTTTCCAGGGTGAAAAACGCTACTTGGTTTACCAAGCTTGACCTCAGGGGGGCGTATAACCTTATTCGCATTAAGCACGGGGATGAATGGAAGACGGCATTCAATACCCCTGAAGGGCATTTTGAGTACCTGGTGATGCCCTTTGGGCTCACTAATGCTCCGTCCGTCTTCCAGTCCTTCATGAATGACATTTTCAGGGATTTTGTGGACAAATTTCTGATTGTTTATTTGGATGATATCTTGATTTTTTCTAATGACTGGGACTCTCATGTGAAACATGTTCGAACTGTATTCCAGATTTTGAGAGAGAATGCTCTGTATGTGAAGGGATCAAAGTGTCTTTTTGGCGTACAGAGGATCTCATTTCTGGGATTCATTTTGTCCCCATCTGTTATTGAAATAGACCCGGTCAAGGTTCAGGCCATCTGTGATTGGGTCCAACCTACTTCATTAAAGGCTCTTCAGAGATTTTTGGGTTTTGCCAATTTTTATCGTAAATTTATTGGTAATTTCTCGGTTATTGTTAAACCATTAACTGATTTGACCAGAAAGGGTTCTGATGTGGTGAATTGGCCTCCTGAGGCAGTCTCTGCATTTCAGGAACTTAAGCAGAGATTCACTTCTGCTCCTGTTCTACGGCAGCCTGATGTTTCTCTGCCATTTCAGGTGGAGGTTGATGCCTCTGAAATTGGGGCAGGTGCCGTTTTGTCCCAAAAAGATCCAGAGACCTCTAAAAGTAACCCTTGTGCCTTTTTCTCTCGAAAATTTTCTCCTACTGAACGTAATTATGACGTGGGTAATCGGGAGTTATTGGCCATGAAGTGGGCTTTTGAAGAGTGGAGACATTGGCTGGAGGGAGCCAAACATCAGGTGGTGGTCCTTACGGACCATAAGAATCTGGTCTATCTGGAATCTGCCAAGCGACTCAATCCTAGACAGGCCAGGTGGGCCTTGTTTTTCACACGTTTTAATTTTGTGGTTTCCTTTCTTCCTGGCACTAAGAATGTTAAGGCGGATGCCCTCTCGAGGAGCTTCCTTGCGGACTCTCCTGAGTTATCTGATCCTTCTGTTATTTTGAAAGAGGGTGTAGTTCTTTCCGCCATCTCGCCCAATTTGAGACTTGCTCTGGAGGGGTGTCAGGAGGATAGGCCCGAGCGCTGCCCGGTTGGAAAATTGTTTGCCCGGATCAGTGGAAAAAGAGTGTGATGTCTGAGATTCATTGTTCCGCATTGGCTGGGCATCCCGGAATTTTTGGTACCAGAGACTTGGTTAGTCGGTCCTTTTGGTGGCCTACCTTGTCTCGTGATGTCAGGGAATTTGTGCAGTCCTGCGGGACTTGCTCTCGCTCCAAGCCTTGCTCTCGCTCTAGTGGTTTGTTGATGCCATTGCCTGTGCCCAAGAGACCATGGACCCATATCTCTATGGATTTCATTTCCGACCTTCCTGTTTCTCAGAGAATGACCACCATCTGGGTAATTTGTGATAGGTTTTCCAAAATGATACATCTTGTGCCATTACCTAAGTTGCCTTCCTCCTCTGAATTGGTGCCGTTGTTCCTTCAGCACGTGGTTCGTTTACACGGCATTCCTGAGAACATTGTGTCTGACAGAGGAGTCCAGTTTGTTTCCAGATTTTGGAGGACTTTTTGTTCTAAACTGGGTGTTCAATTGTCTTTCTCCTCGACATTTCATCCTCAGACCAATGGTCAAACTGAGAGAACAAACCAGACATTGGAGACTTATCTAAGATGCTTTGTGTCTGCTGATCAGGATGACTGGGTCTCTTTTTTGCCTTTGGCTGAGTTTGCTCTTAACAATAGGGCTAGCTCTGCCACTTTGATGTCTCCGTTTTTCTGTAATTCTGGGTTTCACCCTCGATTTTCTTCAGGACAGACGGAGGCTTCTGTCTGTCCAGGTGTTGACTCTGTTGTGGAGCGTATGCAACAGATTTGGGACCAGGTAGTGGAGAGGTTGTCCCTCTCTCAGGAGAAGGCCCAGCGGTTTGCTAACCGGCATAGGACTGATGGTCCTCGGTTTAAAGTGGGGGACTTGGTCTGGTTGTCCTCAAAGAATATTCCTATGAGAGTGGCATATCCTAAATTTAAGCCTAGGTTCATTGGACCTTATAAGATCATGGAGATTATTAATCCTGTTTCTTTTCGTTTGCTTCTTCCAGGGACATTTAAGATCCATAACGTGTTCCACAAGTCCTTGTTGAAGAGGTTTGTTGAGCCAGTGGTTCCTGCTGCTGTGCCTCCTGACCCTGTTTTGGTTGAGGGCAATCTGGAGTATGTGGTTGAGAAAATATTAGATTCTCGTTTTTCTAGACGGAAACTCCAGTATTTGGTTAAATGGAGAGGTTATGGTCAGGAAGACAATTCTTGGGTGTTTGCTTCGGACATCCATGCTAGGAGACTTATCCGTGCGTATCATAGAACTCATCCTGACCGGCCTGGTTGCTCAGGTGAGGGTTCGGTGACTCCTCCTCAAGGGGGGGGTACTGTTGTGAATGGGTTTGAGATGAGTTCTGAGCAGAGGCTTCCTCTGGTGGTTACAAGCGGTGCTGGTCTGTCCAGTGAAGATTGTGAGGATTGGGAATCAGGTGTTACTGACTGGTCTTATATAAGGGAGTCACCTTCCCATCAGGGTTGCTGGTGATCAATTGTTCTGGTCTGAATCCTTCATTCCTGTTTCCCTTGTAGCCTGCTGTGTCGTGTCTGCATCTCCTGCTAACAGATAAGACATTTTCTTCTTTTTGTTTTTGTGCTATATTTTTGCATTTTTGTCCTGCACTTCTGTGGGGGCCTTCAGGGTCCCCTCCGGGGCTTTTGCCCTCTCAGTTTAGTTCAGCCACTTATGTATGTACTTTTGCTTTTTCCAGTTTTTTTAGTGGCTGCTGTTTTTATTTTGTTACACCAGAGAACTAATTTAGGTGGTAGAGGTCGTGTGATCTCAGGTGTTTTTGAAATTAGTGGTGTTGGTGCTTTTCAGGGTTTTCTGGGATTGCAGTAAGTACCCTTCCTGTCCTTTTCTATTTAGTTAGTTTGGGCCCCAGCGTTTGCTCATATTATTTTCTTTCTGTGTCAGTATTTCATCTTGTCTAACCGCCATTACATGTTTGGGGGCTTTCTATTGTCTTTGGGGTTCTGCTCCGGGGCAGATAGCTTTCCTATATCTATCTTTAGGTGTAGTTAGTTTCTCAGGCTCTGACGAGGCGTCTAGGACCAACGTAGGAACGCTCCACGGCTGCCTCTAGTTGTGGTGGTTAGTCAGGGTACTGCAATCTCATAGTTTCCAACTGCTCTGGTGTATTGCCTTTTTTTACCTGCACTCCTCAGCTACCAAATCATAACAGAACAGGTTTTGTCATACTTTGCTGAAACAGCCTCGAGCTCTGTCGCCTCCTCTTCTGAAGTTTCAAAAACTGCAAGCACTGAGTCGTCAGTGCAGGCTCCTAGTCAAACAGGAAGAAGAAAAAGTATGCCACAAAAATGGGAACAACCATATATGAAAAAATATGTAATTTTATTAACAATGGCAAACATGAAAAAACAAGACACAAAACAATTAAAAACATTTAAAAACAATCAAGATATTCCAGACATGCCATGAAATACTGACAATGTCACCCCGCACTTAATCCCACACAGCAAAAAAGCTATAATGATAGTAACAATATCCTAGGCAAAACACAAGCGATACATATTAATACAAGATCAAATAATATACAGGTCCTTCTCAAAAAATTAGCATATAGTGCTAAATTTCATTATTTTCCATAATGTAATGATTACAATTAAACTTTCATATATTTTAGATTCATTACACACCAACTGAAATTTGTCAGGTCTTTTATTGTTTTAATACTGATGATTTTGGCATACAACTCCTGATAACCCAAAAAACCTGTCTCAAAAAATTAGCATATCAAGAAAAGGTTCTCTAAACGACCTATTACTAGGGTTGAGCATTCCGATACTGCAAATATCGGGTATCGGCCGATATTGGCTGTATCGGAATTCCGATTCCGAGAACCAGGGGAGGAGTCCCGAGGAGATAATTTGCATATTCCCAGTGCCTTCTGGGATAAGTGAAGAGTCTCCGCGAGCTCAAGGAACACTGGATTTTGGCTGTTGCAGCTGAAAGGAGGACATCAGTAAACCAGGGGAGGAGTCCCGAGGAGATAATTTGCATATTCCCAGTGCCTTCTGGGATAAGTGAAGAGTCTCCGCGAGCTCAAGGAACACTGGATTTTGGCTGTTGCAGCTGAAAGGAGGACATCAGTAAACCAGGGGAGGAGTCCCGAGGAGATAATTTGCATATTCCCAGTGCCTTCTGGGATAAGTGAAGAGTCTCCGCGAGCTCAAGGAACACTGGATTTTGGCTGTTGCAGCTGAAAGGAGGACATCAGTAAACCAGGGGAGGAGTCCCGAGGAGATAATTTGCATATTCCCAGTGCCTTCTGGGATAAGTGAAGAGTCTCCGCGAGCTCAAGGAACACTGGATTTTGGCTGTTGCAGCTGAAAGGAGGACATCAGTAAACCAGGGGAGGAGTCCCGAGGAGATAATTTGCATATTCCCAGTGCCTTCTGGGATAAGTGAAGAGTCTCCGCGAGCTCAAGGAACACTGGATTTTGGCTGTTGCAGCTGAAAGGAGGACATCAGTAAACCAGGGGAGGAGTCCCGAGGAGATAATTTGCATATTCCCAGTGCCTTCTGGGATAAGTGAAGAGTCTCCGCGAGCTCAAGGAACACTGGATTTTGGCTGTTGCAGCTGAAAGGAGGACATCAGTAAACCAGGGGAGGAGTCCCGAGGAGATAATTTGCATATTCCCAGTGCCTTCTGGGATAAGTGAAGAGTCTCCGCGAGCTCAAGGAACACTGGATTTTGGCTGTTGCAGCTGAAAGGAGGACATCAGTAAACCAGGGAGGAGTCCCGAGGAGATAATTTGCATATTCCCAGTGCCTTCTGGGATAAGTGAAGAGTCTCCGCGAGCTCAAGGAACACTGGATTTTGGCTGTTGCAGCTGAAAGGAGGACATCAGTAAACCAGGGGAGGAGTCCCGAGGAGATAATTTGCATATTCCCAGTGCCTTCTGGGATAAGTGAAGAGTCTCCGCGAGCTCAAGGAACACTGGATTTTGGCTGTTGCAGCTGAAAGGAGGACATCAGTAAACCAGGGGAGGAGTCCCGAGGAGATAATTTGCATATTCCCAGTGCCTTCTGGGATAAGTGAAGAGTCTCCGCGAGCTCAAGGAACACTGGATTTTGGCTGTTGCAGCTGAAAGGAGGACATCAGTAAACCAGGGGAGGAGTCCCGAGGAGATAATTTGCATATTCCCAGTGCCTTCTGGGATAAGTGAAGAGTCTCCGCGAGCTCAAGGAACACTGGATTTTGGCTGTTGCAGCTGAAAGGAGGACATCAGTAAACCAGGGGAGGAGTCCCGAGGAGATAATTTGCATATTCCCAGTGCCTTCTGGGATAAGTGAAGAGTCTCCGCGAGCTCAAGGAACACTGGATTTTGGCTGTTGCAGCTGAAAGGAGGACATCAGTAAACCAGGGGAGGAGTCCCGAGGAGATAATTTGCATATTCCCAGTGCCTTCTGGGATAAGTGAAGAGTCTCCGCGAGCTCAAGGAACACTGGATTTTGGCTGTTGCAGCTGAAAGGAGGACATCAGTAAACCAGGGGAGGAGTCCCGAGGAGATAATTTGCATATTCCCAGTGCCTTCTGGGATAAGTGAAGAGTCTCCGCGAGCTCAAGGAACACTGGATTTTGGCTGTTGCAGCTGAAAGGAGGACATCAGTAAACCAGGGGAGGAGTCCCGAGGAGATAATTTGCATATTCCCAGTGCCTTCTGGGATAAGTGAAGAGTCTCCGCGAGCTCAAGGAACACTGGATTTTGGCTGTTGCAGCTGAAAGGAGGACATCAGTAAACCAGGGGAGGAGTCCCGAGGAGATAATTTGCATATTCCCAGTGCCTTCTGGGATAAGTGAAGAGTCTCCGCGAGCTCAAGGAACACTGGATTTTGGCTGTTGCAGCTGAAAGGAGGACATCAGTAAACCAGGGGAGGAGTCCCGAGGAGATAATTTGCATATTCCCAGTGCCTTCTGGGATAAGTGAAGAGTCTCCGCGAGCTCAAGGAACACTGGATTTTGGCTGTTGCAGCTGAAAGGAGGACATCAGTAAACCAGGGGAGGAGTCCCGAGGAGATAATTTGCATATTCCCAGTGCCTTCTGGGATAAGTGAAGAGTCTCCGCGAGCTCAAGGAACACTGGATTTTGGCTGTTGCAGCTGAAAGGAGGACATCAGTAAACCAGGGGAGGAGTCCCGAGGAGATAATTTGCATATTCCCAGTGCCTTCTGGGATAAGTGAAGAGTCTCCGCGAGCTCAAGGAACACTGGATTTTGGCTGTTGCAGCTGAAAGGAGGACATCAGTAAACCAGGGGAGGAGTCCCGAGGAGATAATTTGCATATTCCCAGTGCCTTCTGGGATAAGTGAAGAGTCTCCGCGAGCTCAAGGAACACTGGATTTTGGCTGTTGCAGCTGAAAGGAGGACATCAGTAAACCAGGGGAGGAGTCCCGAGGAGATAATTTGCATATTCCCAGTGCCTTCTGGATAAGTGAAGAGTCTCCGCGAGCTCAAGGAACACTGGATTTTGGCTGTTGCAGCTGAAAGGAGGACATCAGTAAACCAGGGGAGGAGTCCCGAGGAGATAATTTGCATATTCCCAGTGCCTTCTGGGATAAGTGAAGAGTCTCCGCGAGCTCAAGGAACACTGGATTTTGGCTGTTGCAGCTGAAAGGAGGACATCAGTAAACCAGGGGAGGAGTCCCGAGGAGATAATTTGCATATTCCCAGTGCCTTCTGGGATAAGTGAAGAGTCTCCGCGAGCTCAAGGAACACTGGATTTTGGCTGTTGCAGCTGAAAGGAGGACATCAGTAAACCAGGGGAGGAGTCCCGAGGAGATATATTTGCATATTCCCAGTGCCTTCTGGGATAAGTGAAGAGTCTCCGCGAGCTCAAGGAACACTGGATTTTGGCTGTTGCAGCTGAAAGGAGGACATCAGTAAACCAGGGGAGGAGTCCCGAGGAGATAATTTGCATATTCCCAGTGCCTTCTGGGATAAGTGAAGAGTCTCCGCGAGCTCAAGGAACACTGGATTTTGGCTGTTGCAGCTGAAAGGAGGACATCAGTAAACCAGGGGAGGAGTCCCGAGGAGATAATTTGCATATTCCCAGTGCCTTCTGGGATAAGTGAAGAGTCTCCGCGAGCTCAAGGAACACTGGATTTTGGCTGTTGCAGCTGAAAGGAGGACATCAGTAAACCAGGGAGGAGTCCCGAGGAGATAATTTGCATATTCCCAGTGCCTTCTGGGATAAGTGAAGAGTCTCCGCGAGCTCAAGGAACACTGGATTTTGGCTGTTGCAGCTGAAAGGAGGACATCAGTAAACCAGGGGAGGAGTCCCGAGGAGATAATTTGCATATTCCCAGTGCCTTCTGGGATAAGTGAAGAGTCTCCGCGAGCTCAAGGAACACTGGATTTTGGCTGTTGCAGCTGAAAGGAGGACATCAGTAAACCAGGGGAGGAGTCCCGAGGAGATAATTTGCATATTCCCAGTGCCTTCTGGGATAAGTGAAGAGTCTCCGCGAGCTCAAGGAACACTGGATTTTGGCTGTTGCAGCTGAAAGGAGGACATCAGTAAACCAGGGGAGGAGTCCCGAGGAGATAATTTGCATATTCCCAGTGCCTTCTGGGATAAGTGAAGAGTCTCCGCGAGCTCAAGGAACACTGGATTTTGGCTGTTGCAGCTGAAAGGAGGACATCAGTAAACCAGGGGAGGAGTCCCGAGGAGATAATTTGCATATTCCAGTGCCTTCTGGGATAAGTGAAGAGTCTCCGCGAGCTCAAGGAACACTGGATTTTGGCTGTTGCAGCTGAAAGGAGGACATCAGTAAACCGCGCGCCTAGCGGCGCGCGAGTTTTGGCTTATATTTCACAGCTTGATTATAATTAAATAATTAATAATTATCTCTTGAACAATAAGAACATGGAAGAGGCTAGGAGCCATGTGGTGAGCTGCATTTCTTGCTACATGTTCATAGACTTACCAGTGGAAAAGCCAAACTTCACATGCCAGAAATGCAAGCTTGTGTCCCTGTTGGAGGAAAAGTTGCAAAATCTGGAAGAGAGGTTATCTACATTGAAGACCATTAAGGAAGGTGAAGAGTTCTTAGACAGAGCAGAATTATCTCTTCATGGTACAGAAAGAGAAGAAATTCGAAGTGCAACTGAAGAAACAGAGGAATGGAAGCATGTGACCCAGAGAAGCAGGAGGATCAGGAGGCAGTCAGCACCAATTCTGCTCAGGAACCAATACTAGGCTCTTACACAGGAGAACGATGAAGAAATACATCAGGATAAGACTTTGCCCACAAACAACCTTGTACGCCCTCAGAGTCCTCCTGAATGGAGAAAGAAAACTGTTGTGAAGAAGAAACGGAGAGTTGTTGTCATGGGCGATTCCCTGTTGAGAGGAACAGAGGCCGCTATCTGCAGACCGGATATAACCTCAAGAGAAATGTGCTGTCTTCCAGGTGCAAAAATTAAAGATGTGTCTGACAGGATATCAGGACTCTTCAGACCTAAAGATGACTACCCATTCCTGCTAATACATGTGGGGACAAATGACACCGCTAGAAAAGACCTGGAAACCATCTGCAGTGACTTTGAAAACTTAGGTAAGAAAGTGAAAGAACTGGGAGCGCAGGTGGTCTTCTCTTCCATCCTCCCAGTGGATGGCCATGGAACAAGGAGGTGGAATAAGATTCTGCAGGTGAACAACTGGCTACGTCGATGGTGCCGTCAGCAAGGATTTGGATTTCTGGATCACGGAGTGAATTACCTATACGATGGACTACTTGCTAGAGATGGGGTGCATCTTACGAAGACTGGAAAACATGTATTTGGAAGTCGCCTTGCTACACTCATCAGGAGAGCTTTAAACTAGAACAATGTGGGAAGGGAAGCAAAACGCCAGCAAAAGCCATACACTTGACAAATACTATTGAGATTTCTGCTATTAGAAGAGAAGGGGAAGAACAAAGACAAAAAAATTTACATAATAAAAATATTGAAGGAAGAGAAACCAATCACAAACTAAAGTGTTTCTATACGAATGCACAAAGCATGGGCAACAAACAAGGAGAACTGGAGCTACTAACGCAGGAGAAGAAATATGATGTCATTGGAATCACTGAGACTTGGTGGGACGATACACATGATTGGAATACAAGGCTAGAAGGATACAACTTATTTGCAAGAAACAGACTTGATAAACGAGGAGGAGGTGTTGCATTGTATGTTAGAAAATCGTATATCTGCACAGAGATTGACGCTTCAGAGACTGGGAGTTCTGTGGAAACTGTTTGGGTAAGAATACAAGGACAGAACAATGGAAAGGACACCTGTTGTGAGTGGGTTTGGGATGAGTTCTGAGCGGAGGCTCCCTCTGGTGGTTACAAGCGGTACTAGTGAGGATTGTGAGGACTGGGAATCAGGTGTTGCTGATTGGTCTTATATAAGGGAGTCATTTTCCCATCTGGGTTGCCGGTGATCAATTGTTCTGGTCTGAATCCTTCTTTCCAGTTTCCCTTTTAGCCTGCTGTGTCGTGTCTGCATCTCCTGCTATCAGATAAGACAATTTCTTATTTTGTGTTTTTGCTATATTTTTGCATTTTGTCCTGCACTTCTGTGGGGGCCTTCTGGGTCCCCTCCGGGGCTTTTGCCCTCTCAGTTTAGTCCAGCCACTGTGTTTTGTACTTTTGCTTTTTCCAGTTTTTTTTTCAGTGGCTGCTGTTTTGATTTTTTTACACCAGAGAACTAATTTAGGTGGTAGAGGTCGTGTGATCTCAGGTGATTTTGAAATTAGTAGAGTTGGTGTTTTTTCAGGGTTTTCTGAGATTGCAGTAAGTACCCTTCCTGTCCTTTTCTATTTAGATAGTTTGGGCCCCAGCGTTTGCTCATACTATTTTCTTTCTGTGTCAGTATTTCCTCTTGTCTAACCGCCATTACATGTTTGGGGGCTTTCTATTATCTTTGGGGTTCTGCTCCGGGGCAGATAGCTTTCCTATTTCTATCTTTAGGTGTAGTTAGTTTCTCAGGCTGTGACGAGGCGTCTAGGACCAACGTAGGAACGCTCCACGGCTGCCTCTAGTTGCGGTGGTTAGTCAGGGTACTGCAATCTCATAGATTCCAACTGCTCTGGTGTATTTCTTTTTTTTACCTGCACTCCTCAGCTACCGTAACATAACAGACACCATTGTAGGCATTTACTACAGGCCGCCTGTGCAAGCTGAAGATATGGATGAACTCTTTATGCATCAAATGGCCAAGTTCTCCAAAAAATATGACATAGTGGTCATGGGAGATTTCAACTATCCAGACATTTGTTGGGAATCTCTCTCAGGCAAAACTAACAGGTCCAGGAAATTCATATCCTCTCTTGCTGACAACTTTATCTTCCAAAGGTAATGGAGAAAACAAGGGGATCTGCTACCTTGGATCTAATCCTCATAAACAGGGAGGAAATGGTGGAGGAGGTAAGAGTGGCTGGGACTCTAGGAGGTAGTGACCATGCTATTTTAGAATTTTGGATAACAAGAGGAGGAAGACCTGTGAAGACTCAGACGTCAAGGTTAGATTTCAGAAAGGCAGATTTTAAGGAACTCAGAAAGAGAATTGGAGGGATCCAATGGCTGGATATCCTTAAGGACAAAAATGTCCAGGAAGGATGGAAAATCTTGAAAAATGAGATTCTCAAAGCACAATCGTTAACAATTCCGAAAAGAGGGAAGAATGGGAAGCATTTAAGGAAACCAGGATGGATGAACATAGAACTTAAACACATGCTAAAAAGGAAGAAAGAAATGTTTATCAAATGGAAAGAGGGAGGCATATCTAAAGAAGAATATAATGCCGTCTGCAGAACCTGCAGGGCGCAAATCAGATTATCTAAAGCTGACAATGAATTAAGGCTTGCAAGTGACGTCAAAAGCAACAAAAAAGGATTTTGGGGATACGTCAAAAGTAAAAGAAAAGTCAAAGATGCTATAGGATTTTTACAGGATGAAAATGATGAAATGGTAAGTCAGGATGTTGAGAAGGCTGAACTTTTAAATTCCTATTTTGCATCTGTTTTCTCTCAGAAAGGAAATGTAACATCAACTGATCTTCACTGTCCTATTAAAGGAATAGAAGAATCCAGGATATCTATAAACAGAAAGACAGTGAGGAAACACTTAGCTAACATAAATGAATTCAAGTCTCCAGGTCCAGATGAATTACACCCCAGGGTACTGAAGGAGATAGCAGAAGAAATTCTTGAACCACTGTCCATAATCTTTGAAAATTCTTGGAGAACAGGAGAAGTCCCAGAAGACTGGAGAAGAGCAAATGTTGTTCCTATCTTCAAAAAGGGGAAGAAGGTGGACCCAGGGAACTACAGGCCGGTGAGTCTGACTTCTATACCAGGAAAGATCTTTGAACAAATTATTAAAGAACATGTATGCAAGTACCTGGATAAGAATGAAGTGATTAAACAGAGTCAGCATGGGTTTGTAACTAATAAGTCATGTCAGACTAACTTAATTTCCTTCTATGACAGAATCACTGACTGGGTGGATCAGGGAAATGCTGTAGATATAGTATATCTTGACTTCAGCAAAGCATTTGACAAAGTATCTCACACAATCCTTATTGAAAAAATGACTAAGTATGGAATGGACAAGGCAACTGTTAGGTGGATTCATAACTGGCTTAGTGATCGGACCCAAAGAGTGGTTGTAAATGGCTGCACATCCAGTTGGAAGAATGTCTCAAGTGGGGTACCACAAGGCTCTGTTTTGGGCCCTGTATTGTTCAACATCTTTATCAATGATTTAGATGAAGGAATTGAGGGTAAACTGATCAAATTTGCTGATGACACAAAGCTAGGAGGGGTAGCTAATACTAGAGAAGAGAGAGAGAGGATTCAAAAAGATATACATAAACTGGAGCAGTGGGCAGCAACTAACAGAATGGATTTTAACAGGGAAAAATACAAAGTACTACATGTGGGCAATAAAAATGAAAAAAGCATATACAAAATGGGAGGAATAGGGCTAAGTAACAGCACATGTGAAAAAGACTTGGGTATACTAATTGATCACAGACTTAACATGAGTCAACAGTGTGATGCAGCAGCAAAAAAGGCAAATGCAATTCTAGGATGTATCAACAGAAGCATACAGTCTAGATCACGTGAGGTCATTATTGCCCTCTACTCCTCTTTGGTCAGACCTCATCTGGAATACTGTGTCCAGTTTTGGGCACCACATTTTAAAAAAGACATCAACAAACTGGAGCAAGTTCAGAGAAGAGCCACCAGAATGGTGACCGGTCTGCAAACCATGTCCTATGAGGAACGGTTGCAGGATTTGCGAATGTTTAGCTTGCAAAAAAGAAGACTGAGAGGAGACTTAATAGCTGTCTACAAATATCTCAAGGGCTGTCACATTGTAGAAGGATCATCTTTATTCTCATTTGCGCAAGGAAAGACTAGAAGCAATGGGATGAAACTGAATGGGAGGAGACACAGATTAGATATTAGAAAAAACTTTTTGACAGTTAGGGTGATCAATGAGTGGAACAGGCTGCCACAAGAGGTGGTTAGTTCTCCTTCAATGGAAGTCTTCAAACAGAGGCTGGATAGACATCTGTCTGGGATGATTTAGAGAATCCTGCTTTGAGCAGGGGGTTGGACCAGGAGGCCCAGGAGGTCCCTTCCAACTCTACCATTCTATGATTCTATGATTCTACCGATATTTTCGTCATATCGGATACCGGAATCGGGATTGTCACTGTCACTGTCAGTGTCCGTCGGTCGGGTCTGTCAGGAGTCAGCGGCACTTACCCGGCAGAAGATCTCCGGCGGTCACATCCCGGACTGCTTAATGGCCGCCATCCTCTTCTCCCCGGCGGTCACATGCAGTTTCTCGCGATAACTGCAGTGACTGCTGGGTAATCGCGGCCGTAAAGCAGTCCGATGACGTCACCGCCGGGGAAGCTGGTAAGCAGCTGTGCTGCGCCGGGATGTCAGGCTCTGCCTGTCATTCCGATGTAGCAGAGCTGGATCGTCGTGGGACTGTCGTTATGGACTGCGTCGGACAGGTGGTATACTGTTGGTTTGTTTTTTTTATTTTTTTACAGGAGATCGATGGCGTCGCAGGAATGAGAGAGTAATAAAAAAAATGAAAACTGTGTTGTCTCTTTTATTTCATTAAAAGACTTTTTTCTTGCTGTGTCTTTTTTTTACACATTTAAAAACTTTGGGATTAATAATGGATCGGTGTCTTATTGACACCTCTCCATTATTAACCGGGCTTATTGTTGCAACACGGTGACATTAACCCCTTATTACCCCACTTGCCACCGCTACAGGGCAGTGGGAAGAGCCGGGTAAAGTGCCACAATTGGCACATCTTTTGATGCGCCAAATGTGGGCTGCTGTAGCCTGGTATTATCAGGCTGTTGAGGGCCAAAATCCATGGACCTTGACAGTCTTTTAATACCAGGCCGCAGCAGTCTGCATTTTACTTGGCTGGTTAACAAAAATAGGGGGACCCCTACGCCGTTTTTTTTTTCGAGGGGATCCCCTATTTTTGTTAACCAGCCAAGCTAAGCAGACTGCTGTGGCCTGGTATTATCAGGCTTGCAAGGTCCATGGATATTGGATCCTTACCAGCCTGAAAAACCAGGCCTCAGCGGTCTGCTTCATCTGGCTGGTTAACAAAAATAGGGGGGACCCCACGCCAATTTTTTTCGAGGGGATCCCCTATTTTTGTTAATCAGCCAAGATATGCAGACTGCTGTGGCCTGGTATTATCAGGCTGGCAAGGTCCATGGATCTTGGCTCCTTAACAGCCTGAAAATCCAGGCCTCAGCGGTCTGCTTCATCTGGCTGGTTAACAAAAATAGGGGGGACCCCACGCCATTTTTTTTTCGAAGGGAACCCCTATTTTTGTTAATCAGTTCCCTCTGACGTCACTGATGGTGTCCCTGGCTGACCTGAAGTGAAAGTGGAAAGCAATCAATTAAGCTTTCCACTTCCTCTCCTGTCAGCCAGGAGAGGAGCTCATTCATTTGGGGGTTTACTGTGAGGCTGCAGCATTAGCTGCGGTCCCTGCAGTAAACATTAACCCTTTCTGAAGGATTACACCGTGGGACCTGACTGTGCATCGGATTGGTAAGAATAATTTTGCTTTATTATTTTATTTTATTACAGGAAATGGTTTTAGCAGGTAAATAAAATATGGTCAAAAACTGTGTGATTATTTCATTAAACTTCTTTTTTATTAAAGTGTGTGTGTTTGATTTTTCTTTCATACAATAGGATTAATAATTGATAGTTGTCTAATTGACAGCTCTCAATTATTAACCTGGCTTAAAGTGACCTTTCAATTGCAAGGTCATTTTAACCCCTTATTAACCCATTCGCCACCGCTACAGGGCAATGGGAATAGACGGGCAAAGTGCCAGAAAGGGCAAATCTAATTAGAGATTTGCCCTTTCTGGGGTGTCTGGGGGCAGATGTTAAGTAGCCGGGGGGGGCCAAAAAAAATGGTCCCTCTCTGGGCTATTATTATCTGCCCCCACTCACTGGCTTTGTCTGTCTGGTTGCGAAAATAGGGCGGGAGCCCACGCATTTTTTTTCAGCAATTTTACACCTCATATATATATATATATACATGTCATTGAATTTGTGACACATATATATATATATTTATAGTTCATACACTTCTACATAGTATAATAGCCGCTAATTCAATTGCCGGCTTTTGTGAAAATGCAGAACCCGACATGAAATGACACTTGGTGCACATAGGGTTAACCATGTCTTTTCATGTAGTTTGATATCTGATTTGCACAAACAATTACATGAGTGTAAGTGTGCAAAATTTCACACCTGTAGGGGTTAATTAAAGGTGTAAATTCGTAGCAAAAAAGTCCGTTTTTTTTACAACGAATTTACACCTTTAATTAACCCCTACAGGTGTGAAATTTTGCACACATAGACTGATGTAATTGTTTGTGCAAATCAGATAGCAAAGGACATGAAAAGACATGGTTAACCCTATGTACACCAAGTGTCATTTCATGTCGGGTGCTTCTGTCTTTTCACAGAAGCCGGCTTTACCCGGCAATTGAATCAGAGGATATTTTACTATGTAGAAGTGTATAAACTATACATATATGTATATATATATGTCACAATGACATGTATATATATATATGTATTCTATGTGTGTATATTTAGTGTTTACAAGGAAAGAAAGAGGTTTTTTTAGTTACGATATTTTGTTCCCATAGACTTACATTGGATTTCCGGTATCGGTATCGGGTATCGCCGATATTTTAATGGTATCGGCGATACCATTCCGATTCCGATACTTTTGGATATCGGAAAGTATCGCTCAACTCTACCTATTACCCTAATCTTCTGAATCAACTAATTAACTCTAAACACATGCAAAAGATTCCTGAGGCTTTTAAAAACTCCCTGCCTGGTTCATTACTCAAAACCCCCATCATGGGTAAGACTAGCGACCTGACTGATGTCAAGAAGGCCATCATTGACACCCTCAAGCAAGAGGGTAAGACCCAGAAAGAAATTTCTCAACAAATAGGCTGTTCCCAGAGTGCTGTATCAAGGCACCTCAATGGGAAGTCTGTTGGAAGGAAACAATGTGGCAGAAAACGCTGTACAACGAGAAGAGGTGACCGGACCCTGAGGAAAATTGTGGAGAAGGACCGATTCCAGACCTTGGGGGACCTGAGGAAGCAGTGGACTGAGTCTGGTGTAGAAACATCCAGAGCCACCGTGCACAGGCGTGTGCAGGAAATGGGCTACAGGTGCCGCATTCCCCAGGTAAAGCCACTTTTGAACCATAATCAGCGGCAGAAGCGCCTGACCTGGGCTACAGAGAAGCAACACTGGACTGTTGCTAAGTGGTCCCAAGTACTTTTTTCTGATGAAAGTAAATTTTGCATGTCACTCGGAAATCAAGGTGCCAGAGTCTGGAGGAAGACTGGGGAGAAGGAAATGCCAAAATGCCTGAAGTCCAGTGTCAAGTACCCACAGTCAGTGATGGTGTGGGGTGCCATGTCAGCTGCTGGTGTTGGTCCACTGTGTTTCATCAAGGGCAGGGTCAATGCAGCTAGCTATCAGGAGATTTTGGAGCACTTCATGCTTCCATCGGCTGAAATGCTTTATGGAGATGAAGATTTCATTTTTCAGCACGACCTGGCACCTGCTCACAGTGCCAAAACCACTGGTAAATGGTTTACTGACCATGGTATTACTGTGCTCAATTGGCCTGCCAACTCTCCTGACCTGAACCCCATAGAGAATCTGTGGGATATTGTGAAGAGAAAGTTGAGAGACGCAAGACCCAACACTCTGGATGAGCTTAAGGCCGCTATCGAAGCATCCTGGGCCTCCATAATACCTCAGCAGTGTCACAGACTGATTGCCTCCATGCCACGCCGCATTGAAGCAGTCATTTCTGCAAAAGGATTCCCGACCAAGTATTGAGTGCATAACTGAACTTTATTATTTGATGGTTTTTTGTTTGTTTTTAAAAAACACTTTTATTTTATTGGATGGTTGAAATATGTTAATTTTTTGAGACAGGTTTTTTGGGTTATCAGGAGTTGTATGCCAAAATCATCAGTATTAAAACAATAAAAGACCTGACAAATTTCAGTTGGTGTGTAATGAATCTAAAATATATGAAAGTTTAATTGTAATCATTACATTATGGAAAATAATGAAATTTAGCACTCTATGCTAATTTTTTGAGAAGGACCTGTATATCTACCAATTCACAGCACTAGGGAAAAAAAGTGAGGAGACCCTGGTCAGGAACAACACCTTTCCTTGTGTCCTTCACCCCCACCAAAAGTGAAGAATGCGGCAGGCCACACTTCAGATTACTCCCTGGAGCTCTTTTCACATACCATGCCTAACTTATCAAGTCAAATCCTGAATTCCCCAGTCCAAGATGAATATGACATGGAGTGCACTGATGCACAGCCACTGCTATATGATTCAGATGGTACATTCACCCAGAGCACTGCATTGCCCTCGCAGTCTACTGAGCCAGATTCTGACCCTGATGAAACTCAGGTGCCCCTTCCCACATACTATACCACCTTACACGGTGACAGAGAGGAAGGTGCAGATGAAATTGAAGAGGAGGTGATGGATGACTCAGTTGTTGACCGGGATTGGCATCCATTGGGGGAAGAGGGTGCCGCTGGCAATAGCTCAGAAGAGGAGGAGGATCCGCAGCAGGCATCGACATTGCAGCTGCGGTTATCTGACAGGCACGTAGCAGTCCAAAAACATGTTAAAAAAACAAAAAGAGTTGCAGGACAGCTTGGTCAGACGGTCAAATTAGCACAGCGTGCAAGCCCTGAAAAGTTTTACCATAGTAGGAAGAGTGCAGTGTGGCACTTTTTTGACAAAAATCCTATTGATGAAGCAAAGGTTATCTGTAAGAAGTGCAGAAGGACCTTTAGCCGAGGGAAAAATCTCCGAAATTTGCAGTTGCATGCTTAGACATGTAAACACCATGCACTTGCAAGCGTGTACGGACTACAAAACCTCAGGTAGCACACGTGCACCTGCTCCGACTGAAGGTAGCCAGCAACGCTACATCGCTTCCCCCACTGTAATCCACCGGTTAGCACACCACCAGCAAGAAATGTTGAGGTGTCGTCGCAAGGCCAAAGCAGTCAGGGAATTCCAATGGTTTTCCAACGAGAGACTGCATCTAGGCCATCACCACCACCACCATCA
The DNA here is from genome assembly GCA_033576555.1 of Oophaga sylvatica. NCBI lineage: Eukaryota > Metazoa > Chordata > Amphibia > Anura > Dendrobatidae > Oophaga > Oophaga sylvatica. The sequence continues at coordinate 375,097,215 of JARQOD010000006.1, forward strand.
CTAACCCCCTCTCATTCCGCCATGTCCAGCGCTAGTTCCATCATATGCAGCTCTCAAGTCCAGCTCACTGTAGCAGAGACTCTGAGTAGGACATCCTCTCATCCACGTACACTGGCTTTGAACTCCTACATTGCCAAACTGATCTCATTAGAGATGATGCCCTTCCGTTTGGTTGAAAGCACAGCGTTCCGAGAGCTCATGGCCTACACTGTCCCACGCTATGACCTACCCAGTCGGCGCTTCTTTGCTAGAAAAGCCATCCCTGTCCTCCACCTGCATGTGAAAGACCGCATTGTCCATGCACTCAAGCAATCAGTGAGTGGAAAGGTGCACCTCACAACAGATGCATGGGCCAGTAGGCATGGCCAGGGCCATTACGTGTCCATCACTGCGCACTGGGTTAATGTGGTGGATACAGGGTCCACAGGGGACGGCTGCGGTGGGACAGTGCTGCCTAGCCCACGGTATAGGCAACAGTTGGTTGTAGGCGTTCGACCCTCCTCCTCCAGAAGCGAAAGCTCGTCGACAGAGTGCAGTCACACGAGCACTCCATCCGCAGCTGCCAGTGTTGCACATGAGGTGTCACACTATCGAACAGCTAGTGGTAAGCGTCAGCAGGCTGTTTTAAAGATGATGTCTCTGGGCAACAACAGACACACCATGGAGGTACTGGCTGACTACTTGCAGCGAGAAACTGAGTCATGGCTGGGCAGACTACATCTTGAGCCATGCAAGGTAGTCAGTGATAACGGCCGTCATTTTGTGGCGGCCATAGCCCTGGCAAAACTCAGACACATACCTTGACTGGCTCACACCTTGAACCTGGTGGTGCAGTGCTTCATAAATAATTATCCGGAGTTACCAGCTCTGCTCCATAAGGTGCGAAGACTGCACTCGCACATCCGTCGCTCGCCCGTAGACTCAAGTCGTATGCAGAGGCTGCAGTGATCGCTCCACCTCCCCAAGCACCGCCTAAACATAGACATTGCAACAAGGTGGAACTCCACCATTCACATGGTTGAGAGGCTGTGCGAATCAGGCAGGCTGAAATGCATTTGTGGGAGGACACACGGGCAGGCAGTTTGAGGGCAGACATGGAGTTGTCGGGTGTGCAGTGGTCAAAGCTGAAAGACCTCTGTAAAGTCCTTCAGTGTTTTGAGGAATGCACACAGCTGGTAAGCGCAGACGACGCCATCATAAGCATAAGCATACCACTTATGCGTCTGCTCATGCAAAATTTGACGCACATTAAGGATCAGGCGTCTGCAGCGGAGGAGGAAGAGGAGGAGGGTATCACGGGGAGGATTGCAAGAGAACTCACCAGTGCAATCTCCCGGAAGACGTGTGCAGAAGAAAGCTTCAGGCTCCTAGGAACGCAGGGTGAGCAAGGCAGGAGAGAGATAGTGTCAGGGCCTGAATCACCTGACAGTTGAGGGGTGTGGCTTCAGCTCCAGGGAGATAGAAGCTGAGGGAAAACTCCTAGAAAGGTAACTACAGGACAAAGTTACCCAGGGCACAGACAGAGACGTAAATCTGAATAAGCCAAGGTCAAAGCACGAGAAGACAGTACAGCACCAAGGATGAGACAGAACGGATAGTCGGGCCAGGCAGAGGTCAAAACCAAACAGACAGCGAAGGTACAAAAACAGAATCCAACAAGCAGTATCCAGAGATCAGACCGAGTCAAAACCAAAGTATCAGGCAAACACAGCACAAACACACTCAGTGGTCAACACACTCTGCCAAGGGCGAAAGTATAACTGAGGGGGATTGGAGCTTCCTAGGGCTATAAGAAGCTCTCCCCGAACCAAGGAGAGGCCACAATTATATGCCCCAGGTGTGCAGGTAAGAGCTTGCACTGGGATCAAAACCTTAACCCCTAGCGTGCAGGTCAACCCTGCACTGGGATCATGACAGAGGGAAGCCTTGATGACAGTCAGCCAGTCTGCTCAGGGAACTGTCCTGGACGAAGTGGAGGAAAAAGAGGAAGAGGAGGAGGATGAGGGGGATGATTATTTTGGGGAGGAGGATGCTTCTCAGCGGGCAAGATAAAATGGTGGCTTGCCAAGGTCAGGTATAGGGTTTGTGCATGACTGGAGGGATGTGGATTTGGCAGAAAGTGCTCCTCCACCCACCACTGGCAGTGCATCATTGACACCTGGAACATTGGCCCACATGTGTGATTATGTCTTGCGAATCCTAAAAAGGGACCCCCGCATTGCCAAAATTATGAAGGATGATGACTACTGGTTGGCCAGCATCCTCGATCCACGCTATAAAGGCAAATTACAGAACATCATGCCACAGGAGAAGCTAGAGCTAATATTGGCAAACAAACAAGCAACTCTGGTAAACCGTTTGTTAGAGGCATTCCCAGCACACAGCAGCGGTGCAGGTTCTACCATGAGCCGTACTGGGCCAAATTGAAGAGGTGTTCGTGGTGCACACAGCCGAAGTGGCGTTGGAGACAGGGGTTTCATGACCATGTTGTGGACTGATTTCTTGAGTACCGCTCACACGACTGGTAATACTGAATCGATTGCAACAGACAGGAGACAGCAGTTGTCAACTATGGTTCAAACTTACCTCTCCTCCCCTATCGATGTTCTCCCTCACAGTTCATTCCCCTTTGACTACTGGGCCTGTAAACTGGACACCTGGCCTGAATTGGCACAATATGCCTTACAGGAGCTCGCTTGCCCTGCTGGTAGTGTGCTATCAGAAAGAGTCTTCAGTGCTGCTGGATCAATCCTGACAGAAAGAAGGACCCGGCTGTCGACCCAAAATGTAGGTGATCTCACCTTCATTAAAATGAACCATGCCTGGGTTTCAAAGGATTTTGTACCACCTTCCCCTGATGACACATAGGTTGCCAGCAAAATGGCTTGCTTTGTCCTCCTCTTCCTTCGACTTCTCCAATTCCTCCATTTGCAGCTGCTGAACGTCCAGCCTACACCTCAACATATGCCAGTTTTTCCACCTCCCTAACTGGGCTGTACCCCCCAGGGCCGGCAATAGGCGCATCCGGGCAAGTGTCGGGGCCCTGAGCAGGTGGGGGGGCCCACTCGCTGTCATAGACACCGGCGTACTATGAGGGGCCCTGAGCTAGTGCCGGCACCCACAAGTGTGCCCCCCCGCTTGTTCAGGGCACCAGCACTTGCAATACTTACCTCTCCCTGCTCCACCGCTGTGACGTCTTCCGCGTTTCCTGACAGTGAGATTCAGGTCAGAGAGCGCGATGACGTCTATTTTAAACTCATCGGTCCACATTACTTGTTTCCAAAATGTATCAGGCTTGTTTAGTTGTTCTTTTGCATACTTCTGATGCTGAATCCTATGGTGAGGACGCAGTAGAGGTTTTCTTCTGATGACTCTTCCATAAAGGTCTTATTTGTGCAGGTGTCTTTGAATAGTAGAGCAATGTATTACAACTCCAGGATCTCCTAAATATTTCTCAAGGTGTTATGGACTGACCTGGGATGGAGTAGTGGTATTGCAGCTCAATAATCTTGCAAGAAAGGAAGTGCAATGCCAGGTTTAAGTGGGGTGTTCAATCAGGGTGGAGCCAGTCAGAAACTCAGGGTGGAGACATTCAGGAACTTAGGGTGGAGACAGAAACAACACAGGTACTAGTATCTGGGTTAGCAAGGAACTCTCCAGCGAGCAGAATAGCTCAGAGGGAAGAGCTGCCGCCTGGTGCACAAGAGCTGCTTGGTTTGAGTCCTGACAGAAGGTCTTTTGCAGTCCAGCGGAGGTTCTGATTTCCGCTCTAGGAATCATACGAGCAGCTCTCACTCAAATTTTGCTTGGTTTTCTAGACCTTATCTTGACCTCCAGTTTCTGTTAACTGCAATTTCTTAATTACATTTCGAACTGAAGAAAAGGCAACTTGAAAATGCTTTGCTATCTTCTTATAGCCTTCTCCTACTTTGTTGGCCTCCACCATTTTCATTTTCAGAATGCTAGGCAGCTGCTTTGAACAACCTATGGCTGCTGTTTTTTGGCACAAGGCTAGAAGAGACTGGGTTTTTATAAAGCTGGGAAATTTGCATCACCTGGCCTTTCCTAATGATGATAGTAAACAAGCCATAATAAGCCATAACCTTGGTCAAAGTTATCTGAGCACACAAAACTCCAAAGGTTCCAAACTTTTGCTTTGGACCATTTTCTTTTTTGCAGTTTTTAAAATGAAAATATATTTTTGTTTTGCCTAAAATGCAAAGGAAATGTGTCATCTTTAACTTTAGCCCTTTTAGAGATCATTTGATCTTCAAATTGCTTAACTGTTCACAATAACAATAATTTCGTCCAGGGGTGCCCAAACTTTTACATGCCACTGTAAAGTCATAATGGCAGTGTAGTAGTGAATAGGGGAGTTAACAGGCAAACTTTAACCATCAACCAACTCCTACATATTGTGTGTATATTCACTTTAAATCTGTGGTCGCACTTTCATAAATGGGTAAAATTGCAAAGTGCTTATTAAAACAAGCAACGTTACATTTTACCCTTTATTAATAATCCTCTTCGTTCACAAGAAAGAAAGGATTTTTTATTATATACCTGTACATCTCATTGCCAAGATCACCAGCCACACGCAGCAATCCCAGCGAGATCAGTTGTTCTCTTCCTTTCTCCTTTTTTAACATTTTCTGCTTATTTTCTTTATTCTCATTTTCCGTTTATCCCCTTACTTCTTATTTACATACAATTCCCTTTTCTTAGTTATTTATACCCTTACCATATGATATATCAGCGCCTCCTTCCCTTTTCTTTACCCTTAGTACTTCAGTACATCTGCGATAGCGCAGTCATATAAGTGTATCTAAGTATGCCCCACATTTATCCTTTTTCACGCTCTACGCGTGCGCTAAACTAACAGGATTGTAATGCCTACTCCTTCTTCTCACAGCCCTTGAAGCAATAGGAGTGCGCCTGCACAGTCATTCAGGTTAAGACAGTATGCCCCACTTCCGTCCTATAGAACGCACTGCGCATGCGCTAGCGTTCTGAGGCGGTACGCCCACTTCCTGTCTTCTCTGATTTAAGACAGTATGCCCCACTTCCGTCCTATAGAACGCACTGCGCATGCGCTAGCGTTCTTAGGCGGTACGCCCACTTCCTGTCTTCCCTTAGTGCCGCTCTGCTTAAATAGAGGCCACTTTTGAGCGCCCTGCACACGTCCCCCTCAGCGGCTAGTTCCCTGATCTTCACATCCACCAGGTTTGTCTTCTCATCTTTCATCTTTCTGCTTACTTGGGACTGTTCTTAGACCCCACTGGTATTTACTAGTCTTATCTTCTCTTCTCTCCCCATAGCACTTATATGCAAATTGCCTCTACAAAAAAAGAGGACTTGTACTCTATAGCGCCACCTATTGGAAGTGGCGATCCTACAAGTCGCAATCAACCCTTTAACGAGTCTTGTAATATGACTTAGGATAAAAGCCAAATCAGTATCTCCATTTGCAGACACGGTGTTTCGGACTATTGGTCCTCGTCAGTGCAAAGTAGGAGAGATCTGATTTAGCACTTATACTAAGTTCATGGAAGCGCACAGGTATCTATTGTCACTGTGATTACCTGCAGTCTAAATTGTCTATTGTATTATTATATGAAATAATAATATATATATATATATATATATATATATATATATACAGGTCCTTCTCAAAAATTAGCATATAGTGCTAAATTTCATTATTTTCCATAATGTAATGATTACAATTAAACTTTCATATATTTTAGATTCATTACACATCAACTGAAATTTGTCAGGTCTTTTATTGTTTTAATACTGATGATTTTGGCATACAACTCCTGATAACCCAAAAAACCTGTCTCAAAAAATTAGCATATCAAGAAAAGGTTCTCTAAACGACCTATTACCCTAATCTTCTGAATCAACTAATTAACTCTAAACACATGCAAAAGATTCCTGAGGCTTTTAAAAACTCCCTGCCTGGTTCATTACTCAAAACCCCCATCATGGGTAAGACTAGCGACCTGACTGATGTCAAGAAGGCCATCATTGACACCCTCAAGCAAGAGGGTAAGACCCAGAAAGAAATTTCTGAACAATTAGGCTGTTCCCAGAGTGCTGTATCAAGGCACCTCAATGGGAAGTCTGTTGGAAGGAAACAATGTGGCAGAAAACGCTGTACAACGAGAAGAGGCGACCGGACCCTGAGGAAGATTGTGGAGAAGGACCGATTCCAGACCTTGGGGGACCTGAGGAAGCAGTGGACTGAGTCTGGTGTAGAAACATCCAGAGCCACCGTGCACAGGCGTGTGCAGGAAATGGTCTACAGGTGCCGCATTCCCCAGGTAAAGCCACTTTTGAACCATAAACAGCGGCAGAAGCGCCTGACCTGGGCTACAGAGAAGCAGCACTGGACTGTTGCTAAGTGGTCCCAAGTACTTTTTTCTGATGAAAGCAAATTTTGCATGTCATTCGGAAATCAAGGTGCCAGAGTCTGGAGGAAGACTGGGGAGAAGGAAATGCCAAAATGCCTGAAGTCCAGTGTCAAGTACCCACAATCAGTGATGGTTTGGGGTGCCATGTCAGCTGCTGGTGTTGGTCCACTGTGTTTCATCAAGGGCAGGGTCAATGCAGCTAGCTATCAGGAGATTTTGGAGCACTTCATGCTTCCATCAGCTGAAATGCTTTATGGAGATGAAGATTTCATTTTTCAGCACGACCTGGCACCTGCTCACAGTGCCAAAACCACTGGTAAATGGTTTACTGACCATGGTATTACTGTGCTCAATTGGCCTGCCAACTCTCCTGACCTGAACCCCATAGAGAATCTGTGGGATATTGTGAAGAGAAAGTTGAGAGACGCAAGACCCAACACTCTGGATGAGCTTAAGGCCGCTATCGAAGCATCCTAGGCCTCCATAACACCTCAGCAGTGTCATAGGCTGATTGCCTCTATGCCACGCCGCATTGAAGCAGTCATTTCTGCAAAAGGATTCCCGACCAAGTATTGAGTGCATAACTGAACTTTATTATTTGATGGTTTTTTTGTTTGTTTTTAAAAAACACTTTTATTTTATTGGATGGTTGAAATATGTTAATTTTTTGAGACAGGTTTTTTGGGTTATCAGGAGTTGTATGCCAAAATCATCAGTATTAAAACAATAAAAGACCTGACAAATTTCAGTTGGTGTGTAATGAATCTAAAATATATAAAAGTTTAATTGTAATCATTACATTATGGAAAATAATGAAATTTAGCACTATATGCTAATTTTTTGAGAAGGACCTGTATATATGTATATATTTGTCCAATGAGTCCATATTAGTTCACAATACAGTTAGGTTGATGGATATAGTATTACCTGATATTGCAATATATGTAATATATGTAAATATTGTTTAGTCAAGAGTCTCCCTTTTCCTTTACAACAAGATATAGGCTATATTATTTAATTTTTTTCTACATCTTTATGTTGTATTGTATAACAAGGTGCGCACACCATTATTATATTATTTTATTATTTCCCTTTGGTAATTATTGTTAATTTTTTTTCATTTAGAAATATAACCTTGATAAAGGCTCCTGTGCCGAAACGTTGGTGTTACTTTTCTGTGCATCCTTGGAAAAATAAATATCTTTTCTGCATTGAAAATGATTTGCCTCAGGTTACTCTCTATCTTATAATATTAAGGGTCATCAACTGCTTATATTTCAGCTGCTGTTCAGATTATAATGAATTGTGTCCGTACATTTGTGGCCACTCCTTAAAATCCACTTTTGAGCTTCTAAAGCCTCTGTGAACACATGAAAAGAGACATTGTTGGTTATCTTCCTCCTATTCACTCTTGGTTAATCATTAACTAACAAGGTCACCATTGTCATTTTACTGATGCTTTATGATTCCCATGACTGTGGGAATGAAGCAGTTTGATAAAATATAATGGTGGCTCGAGCAGGTTCACCTGCTATTTTCTGGACCTCTAACCAGCATTATTTTTTAGTATGATAGACCGGCCCAAGGAAGGAGTGCACTCTATGACGTGCAGATGTAAGTGCACATCCACATTAATGCATTGTAATTATTACTTCATTGTAGACACAACACATATCATCCATCACACAGACAATTACTTTCAACCCTGGCAGGAAGAGATGGCAGAGGAGGTGGTGGCAGTGAGGGACATTCAGCTGACCGCCCGGGAAAGCGGGGTGCAGGCTCAAAGTCCAGGGCTGTCTTGCTGAATCTGGGATGGTTGGGATCTATGGATTTATTTTATTGTTTATTTATTCATAATTGTAACAGCCATATGTGTAGCCCAGCTACGCAGGCACACATAAAAGTCCAGGAGAGTGCACAGGAAGGTAACAGCAAAGCTTGATATGCACTTCACTCACACTTCTAGACACACCCACCAGGGGTATAGGAGGTGGTGACATGTAGCAGAGCTCAGTCAAGCTTCCTGTCTCAGGACAGTTCAGCAGTTTCCTGTCTTCGGACAGTGCAGATCAGTGCCAGTGGAGTCTGGACTTGGAAGGAGAGGAGAAAAGACTGGATCCTCGCAGAGTTAGCGTAGCTCACCTGACAAGCAAGTGGAGGCTAGTACGGGTGAAGTGGATCATCCTAGCCTAGTCAGAGCTACCCTTAGTCAGTACCTCAGCAGAATTCGAAGCTAGGAGGATACTGAGAGCTACTCAGCGAGCTCTAGGAGAAAGCTGACATTACCATCGAAGCCCCAAGTGTTTGTGCTAAGAGCGAGAGCAGGGCGAAGGGCACAGTGGAGAAGATAGAAAAGTGCTTTAGGTATTGGATTGCCTGCGCTAAATTGCCGGACACCGGGGTCAGAAGTGTTGCTACTGTTTCAGGCATAGTAACAAGAAATCCAGAGGCATCTGGACTACAGGTCGCAGAGTGCAGCCTTAAGTGTCAATATGTAATCGGAGTCAGGAGGAACAAGGACTTTTAGCTAGGCCAAGCATAGAAGGACTCTGTTCTCACCACATAGAAGGCTCCACCACAATATTGGCCGGGCAGTACAGCTACAGAGAGAGCTGGGGATTCAGAGTTAACTTCGCTTCAGGCAAGTTGGATTCACATGTATATGGAGTAAAGGAGGCCTCTAACCTGCTCAGCTGTTACCGGAATGTGCACTCTCCACCCCGACCAGCTCCCCGGGATCTGCTTGAACCATCATCAGTAAAAGGTATGAAAAGGAGCTACCTTGTGTGTGACTGAATTATTACTACACCCTGCATCATCTCCACCATAGACTTCCAGGGACCCGTCTCACCTGTGGGAGACTTACCACCAAGCTGCCCCATAACATCCCCTGTGGAAGTCCTCATAGCAGCGCTGGTACAATTACCAGAAACCACAGGTGGCGTCACGAACTACCTATCCTAATAATCCCCTGTAAATATTCCCCCATTGCACGACCGCCAGGGCCACGGACCGAGCCACCGCTACCAGTGACAACTCCCATAGATGCCCATGGGCTCGGCTCCGAGTACCCCATAGCCCTGGTATCCACAATTGTGGTGCGTGGTCGCAACACATAACTTTTTCATTTTTATGTAAGCTTCATTAAATATTATGCTTTTTTTTGTGTCTGTAAGGCCATGTTTACATGTAGCATAAGTGCTGCTGTTTATTTCTGCTCCCATTTATCTTCACTTTTTCTGCAGGAGTCACCACCAAACTATGCAAGAACGGGCTTTCCTTGTTATCGCATTTTTTCTTTGTTTTTATGCTTTTCCCCCTCGTATTTGATGCATTTTTTTCAGAAGCAGTGTTTTCAAAGTGTGTTTTTTTCTAGTACAGAATTTTTTTTATTCTGTAACTAAAAAAGTAACTGCATTTGTTATTTGTACTATATATTGCAGTATATAGTAAAAAAGGATCACAGCTTCAACTCCCCCCTGAAGGGACTAAAAATTAAAGTGTAAGGCTGGTTTCATATTTGCGTATCAGTGCTTGATCCGCATGCGCCATGCGTACATATCTTTAACATGGTGTACGCAGGGACATGCGTTCGCATGCGTCATTTCGCAGTGTCCGGCGAACGTAACATGTTGCATTTTTTGAAGCGTCAATAATCCGTCAAATATGTGCAGTCATGCATGTGCGGATGAGTGCGTCAAAAAAGCGCATTACTGTTTATAGAAACGCATTGGTACGCAAGGACATGCGCATGGATGCGCTCGATGCGCATGCGGACTTCAGACTGCGCATGTCCAGGAACTGATTACAGCACCTGGAAATATCGAACGCATGCGCATAAACAATGCAAACGCATGCAAAAATGTATGCAAACGCATGCACACGCAGCGTTTTTTTGGCATCATGTGTAAACTGATGCAGATAAAAAATGCTGCGTTAGCATGCGTTTGCGCATGCAGATGATACGCTGCGCACAAACGCTAATGTGAACCTAACCTAAGAGTTATAAAAAAGAATAAAAAAAAAAAGTTTGAATCACATAATTTTTCCAAGTAAAAAACAAACAAACAAAACAAGTAGAATTGGTATTGCAGCATTAGTAAAAGTCTTATAGATTAAAACATAAAACTATTTGAAAAATAATATAAATGCAGTAAAAAACAAAATTGTGATGCCAGAATTGTTGTTTTCTGATCTCTAAGGGTATGTTTCCACGATCAGGAAACATTCCGGATTTGCTGCGTGTTTGGCGCTGTGCGTTGGCGCAGCGTCAAACACGCAGCGTCCAGATGTTACAGCATAGTGGTGTCATGTGTGCATTGCCACGAAGATCGTCGCGTTGCACATTTTGACTTCTCACAGCTGAGCTGCTGTTTCTTTGTGTTTGGCAGCTAGGGAGTTAATTCTGTCTGTGCTCGGTGCTGGGACTGGGTGCAGTTTCTCCCGGCTGCAATTGATTATTTGTTGATTGGTTTCCTTTAAGTTCCTGGTTGTCTGCTTGGGGAGTTGCCAGTGAAACCTTCATGCAGACCACAGATAGGAATGAATCTGTATAGACTTTAGTTGTGAGCTCCTTAGTTGTTCTAAGCTCAACTTGGTTAGAGTTTATTTCCCAGACCATTTATGTTCCTTTGGTGTTTGAGTGTGTATACAAGCGAGTGTTATCCTGTCTGTCTTATATGTCTAAACTGTGTATTTACATTTTTGTGTGTGACTGAATTATTACTACACCCTGCATCATCTCCACCATAGACTTCCAGGGACCCTCTCACCTGTGGGAGACTTACCACCAAGCTGCCCCATAACATCCCCTGTGGAAGTCCTCATAGCAGCGCTGGTACAATTACCAGAAACCACAGGTGGCGTCACGAACTACCTATCCTAATAATCCCCTGTAAATATTCCCCCATTGCACGACCGCCAGGGCCACGGACCGAGCCACCGCTACCAGTGACAACTCCCATAGATGCCCATGGGCTCGGCTCCGAGTACCCCATAGCCCTGGTATCCACAATTGTGGTGCGTGGTCACAACAACTAAAACTTTGGCGTCACGAACAGGATGCGAAAACTTGCAATTGTGAGTCCTGTGTGCCTATATTGACTGTTTGTGCGGAAAAGACTGTGTGCTGTGTTGGCGCCAAATACCGCCATCTTTACCGCAATATTCGCGCCCTCAGGCGCTGGTGAAGAAGGGGGGCGTACCTGTAAAAGCGCGCTGTTGCCTGGCTCCGCCCCCAGCTCTGACGCGGCGGCAGGTCCTGTGAAACAGGAAGTGAACACTCTGACATCACAGTCCAGCGACGAAGGTCCTGTCTCCACAGCTGTGCCTGCTACGAAGGTCCTGTCTCCACCGCTGTGCCTGCGACGCTGCAGCCTGCAAAAGAGGTAGGCTCAGATTAACCAAGGGGGTACCAATATGTCGCAGCAACCAGCAGACGGAGCGGCCCCCGCCGGAGGCCCCAATAACCCACCGCTTGGCGTTGTAGTGCAGGATGGAGGTGCGGGCCCCTCACCTGGTCCGGTGGTCCCGCTTATGCCCCTAGCGCTCCCATACATGCCAGGAGCGAAGTGGCTCCCTCAATACAGCGGCGAGCCAGGCACCCTGCCAGGATTTAAACGGAAAATATGTAGCATCTTAGATATGTACTCCATGACTGAAAAGCAAAAAGCTGCTGTGGTAATAGGACAGTTAGCTGGTGCGGCTGAGAGAGAAGTAGAGACTTGGCCCATTGCAGCCCAGGAGTCGGTACCTGCGATACTCTTAAAGCTACAGGCCATCTTCGAGGACCACACAGAAACGGATCTCCGGATGGCATTTTATCAGTGCTTCCAGAAACCGGGTGACAGTATTAGGGACTACGCCTGCCGACTACAGGGGGCCCTGCGAGCTCTTAAACAGGCTAACCCTACAAGTCCCATTGATGAGAGCCAAATGTTGAAGGAGCAATTTGTGCGGGGACTGAGGTCTCCAGAGGAAGGCAGGACTGTAAACTGGTGGTCCTTAGATCATCCAGATGCCACTTTTGATGCTCTAAAGGACATGGCAATAAAGGGACTGCGACCCCTGGAAAAGCCTGAGGTGGCAAATCGGTATCACCCGGGTGAAGCCACTCTTAAGCCGGCAGTACCCACCTTTTCTCCGCAGGTGGCGGAGGCTAAAATGCAGGTGGCGCCCCCTAGTGAGTTGGAATGTCTGCGCTCAGAAGTGCGCCAGCTGACTAAGAACTTGGCCACTGTAATGGAGGCCCTGCAACTGCGGAAAGAGGAAGGAGGGAAGATCCAACTAGCCGACTGTCCGGAGGATGTCCCTTGGATGAACCGGAGGAAATGGAAGACGTCGCCTCACCGGAGGAGGACCACGCCACCCCCAGGAGCGACTCCGGAGCAACACCATCCTCGCCAGGAGATCGTCTGCTACCGCTGCAATCAAAAAGGTCATATGGCTCAGCAATGTCCTTTAAACGAGACGATCCTGGGTCAGAGGGCCAACACCCAGGAGTAGATTCATCAGGCCCCTTGGACTGGAACCGCAGGTTCGTGGGTGGACGGCCCTACCTGTCCATGATTCTGGACGGGATTGCAATCCCTGCACTGCTGGACACGGGATCTCAGGTGACCATCATACCTGACGTCCTTTACAATAAATTTTGGTCCATGGACAGTCTCCAGCCCCCAAACCCTGACTTGACAGTGTACGCCACCAATGGTCTCCCTGTTGAAGTAATTGGAGCCAAAAACGTGGACGTAAAAGTGGGCAGGGTGGAGCTGAAGGATCAGGGACTCCTAGTAGTCAGGACTGTAAATGAGGAAAATGGTCTAAATGTGATACTAGGTACTAACATTATCAGTAACTGTCTGGGAGAAGTTGTGTTTTTGCTCCAACAGCTCGCTGAAGTTGCCAAGCCAAAGCAGAAGGGAGTGATCCAGAGGGAGTTCCGGGCCTGATGTGCCAGCAGCAAGCGGAGCTTACAGATGGTGAAATCGGTAATGTACGGGTCACAGACTCGAACCCCATTGTAATACCCCCAATGAGTGAAATGTTAATATGGTGCAGAGCAGCCATAGGTCTGAGAGGACAGAACTACCAGGCAGTAGTAGAGCCCCATCGCTCCGAACACAGACCTACACTCATGATTGCTAGAGGGGTAGTGGAAGTAATAAATGGGAGAGTACCAGTACGGCTTCTCAACTGGGGGGACGATGAAGTAAATTTGCCGCGTTATGCTACAGTTGCTAAATTACATGCCGTAGATAACAATTCTATCCTCACAACCGAGTCCTTAGCCTCCTGCCAACCAGCGGAGGATAATGATCCGGCAACCCCGGTAGCGGACTGGTGTCAGCAGCTTCATATTGGGACCGACACCACTACCGTCCACCAGAAACAGGGGGTACTACGGGTGGTACAAGAGTACGCACAAGTATTTAGCAAGCACCCACTTGATTTTGGGACCATTAAGGGAGTACAGCATCATATCCCTACAGGCAGTCATCCTCCCATCAAAGAGCGGTACAGGCCCATACCTCCAGCCCATTATCAGAAAGCTAAGGAAATGCTGCATGACATGAAGAAAGCCGGGGTGATAAGGGATAGTTGTAGCCCCTGGGCGGCACCTCTAGTGCTAGTTAAGAAGAAGGATGGTAGCATGCGAATGTGTGTAGATTATAGGCAAGTAAATCGTATAACACATAAAGATGCTTATCCATTACCACGCATAGAGGAATCCTTAGCTGCTCTGAAAACGGCTAACTACTTTTCTACCCTCGACCTTACTAGTGGATACTGGCAAGTAGCTGTGGCTGAGGAGGATCGGGAGAAAACTGCTTTCACCACCCCAATGGGACTCTGCGAGTTCGATAGGATGCCGTTTGGTCTCAGCAGTGCCCCAGGAACATTCCAGAGGGTGATGGAGAGCTGTCTGGGACATCTCAACTTCGAAACTGTGCTGCTGTACTTGGACGACGTAATTGTGTACTCTAAGACATATGAAGATCATCTGAAGCACCTGGCGGAGGTATTTGAGTCATTGTCCAAGTTTGGGATGAAATTAAAGCCTCTAAATGCCACCTGCTCAAACGGAAGGTACAGTACTTGGGACACATTGTCAGTTCCGAAGGAGTAGCGCCGGACCCCGAGAAGGTCACAGCTATTCAGAAATGGCCGGAGCCGAAGAATCTAAAGGAGGTGCGTCAGTTCCTGGGATTAACAGGTTACTACAGGAGGTTCGTGAAAGATTACACTAAGAAGGCGGCGCCTTTACAGGACCTCCTGGTCGGACAACCTCTCAAGAGCAGAAACCTTCCATTCAATTGGGGAAAAGAACAAGCTGAGGCATTCAAAGAGATGAAAGAGATTCTGACAGGCGATGAAATCTTAGCCTACCCAGATTACAGCCAACCGTTCCTGCTATACACAGATGCCAGTAACGAAGGATTAGGAGGGTCCTCAGTCAGAAGCAGAACGGCCAAGAAAAAGTCATCGCATATGCCAGCAGAAAACTCAGGCCAACTGAGAGGAATCCGGAAAACTATAGCAGCTTCAAACTGGAGTTCCTGGCGCTGGTCTGGGCCATTACCGAAAGATTTAAACATTACCTTGCCTCCAACCGGTTCACTGCGTTTACAGACAACAACCCCTTGACGCATCTGGAAACAGCCAAGCTGGGAGCCATGGAGCAACGTTGGATGGCTCGGTTATCAAACTACCAGTTTACCATCAAATACAGAGCGGGCCGTAAAAATGCTAACGCGGACGCCTTGTCTAGAATGCCGCATGAATCTGACACAGAGGAAGAGTCAGACGATCTGGAAGAAATCGAGCTACCTGCGTTCCACCGAAATGGGATGGTCCAAGAGCAACGAGTCTACAGGAAGCGGTGTGGTGAGATGTTGAACCCTTTACCTCATCACAGCTGGAAAGAGACTCAGGACAGCGATCCCGTGGTGAGCCGTATCAAGGAGTTGATAAAACAGGAAGGTTCCTCCTTGGAGAAAGATGCATCCATGCCAGCAAAGCTCCTGTGGAACGAGAGGAGCCGGTTATTCATTTACCGTGAGAAATTGTGCAGGAGATACGTCGACCCAAGGACCCATGAGATGGTGTGGCAAATAGTGGTCCCGAGAGCAGACATCCAAATGGTGCTGGAAGCATACCACGATCAAGCAGGACACTTTGGCTGGAGAAAGCTGGAGACCCTGTTGAGGTGCCGGTTCTACTGGGTAGGGATGCGCAGCTCCATCGAGAAGTGGTGCCGGAACTGTGGACCCTGTGGCCTCAGGCGAAAAGACTACAGTAGCCAGAAGGCACCCTTGCAGCCTATCCGGACGACTCGTCCCTTGGAGATCGTGGCATTGGATCACGTCAAGTTGTCCCCAAGCAGGTCAGGATACACATATGCCCTGACCATGGTGGATCACTATTCCCGGTTTCTGGTGGTCGCCCCTGTCAAAGATCTGACAGCAGAGACAGCAGCAAGAACCTTCCAAGCAAGTTTCTGCAGACCACACGGATATCCGGAGCAGGTGCTGACTGATCGAGGTCCTGCATTCGAAGCTGAATTGTTTCAGGAATTTTGTCAATTGTATGGATGTAAAAAGATCAGAACGACACCATACCACCCTCAGACCAACGGCCTTTGTGAAAAAATGAATCACATTGTCCTCGACTTACTGAAAACTGTACCACTGGAAGAAAGAAATCGGTGGCCAGACTTGTTACCTGACCTGGTCGACTTGTACAACCACATCCCAGTAAGTTCCACCAACTGCACTCCAGCCTACCTTATGAGAGCAAGACCGGGAAGGCTGCCAATGGACTTAGAACTCGGTGTGGTAGAACCAGAGGCTGATGACAGTGCTGAAGATTGGGACACCACTCGACAAGAACAGTACAAGAGAGTACAAGCCTGCGTAGAAGATAGTCTCAACAAAGTAAGAGAAAAGCAAGAGATGAATTATAACAAAAATGCTCCCGCTAAGCCTTTAATGCCTGGAGAAATGGTGCTCAAAAGGAAAAGAAGAACACACAAGTTGGATGATCAGTGGGAACAGGAGCCGTATGTCGTGCAAAATTCCAATTTCGATAACAGCAAGGTCTGTACCATCAGCAAGGATGGGGGAAAAACGACAGCAACTGTGTCTAGAGATCAATTGAAGTTGTGTCCTGGCCCATTAAAGCTCCGTGAAGAAAACCCTGTTGTTCATCAAGAAGAGAGTGCTGAAGCGGTCATACACACGGATTTGGGAGATTTACCTGCAGATTGGCCCAGATTAGGAGATGCTGTAATTATTCCTGTGCTGCAGTTTTATCAACCGCAAGAGGAGTCTCTACAACCGGTCATACCAATTGTGCCAGTAGAGCCAGTTCCAGAAGAACCTGTTCCGGCAGATCCTCAACCGTTAGAACCCCAAGAAGCGGACCCGCAAGAAGCAGTGCCACAAGAAGTGGAATCCCTTGGTGAAGCTGGTGAAGCAGTACCGCCTCCTCCAGTCACTAGCATGCTTGCCAGGTCCATAGAAAGGTTGAGACAGTATTATAGTTTGCCATTACGCAGAACAGAAAGGTTAGAGAATACCATACCTGATGCTACCCCACGTAGGTCAGAACGTCTCACTAAAGGTAAACTACCTATTCGTTATCAAGACTAGTTAGCAAGACCCAGATAGGGTTTATTGCATCTGAAAAATTGTATAAAGTTTGAAAAAGTATTAATGTAATTATTTGAAATGTGTTTTAACCATGCCAATGGACTGAGTGGCTGTGGACTATGCCAGCCCAAGTACTTTCTTGTAAATAGTTGCGCTTCGGTGCATTATCTTGGTTTGACACGAAACCATTACTACCCACCTCTGAAGAAAAACCCGTATGTTGTGGCCTAGAGTGAGGTCTGCAGTCAGAAGTCCTGCAGCCCACCCAGGACCCACGTGGGAGGTTTTTGGTGCGGGTCCTCCACAAGAATACTGTCAATACTGTGAATATTTAAAAATGTTTTGATACTTTTGTATTATTCTTCCTTGTACATATTGTAACGTTAAAGAAGTCTTACCTCCCGGATGGGATGAGTTTGAAATGTTATGTTATTGCAAAACAAAATATTTCTTTTTGTCTTTTACAGCCCGGGAGTGCTGTGTTTTACCAAGGGGGGATGTGTAGCCCAGCTACGCAGGCACACATAAAAGTCCAGGAGAGTGCACAGGAAGGTAACAGCAAAGCTTGATATGCACTTCACTCACACTTCTAGACACACCCACCAGGGGTATAGGAGGTGGTGACATGTAGCAGAGCTCAGTCAAGCTTCCTGTCTCAGGACAGTTCAGGCAGTTTCCTGTCTTCGGACAGTGCAGATCAGTGCCAGTGGAGTCTGGACTTGGAAGGAGAGGAGAAAAGACTGGATCCTCGCAGAGTTAGCGTAGCTCACCTGACAAGCAAGTGGAGGCTAGTACGGGTGAAGTGGATCATCCTAGCCTAGTCAGAGCTACCCTTAGTCAGTACCTCAGCAGAAGTCGAAGCTAGGAGGATACTGAGAGCTACTCAGCGAGCTCTAGGAGAAAGCTGACATTACCATCGAAGCTCTAAGTGTTTGTGCTAAGAGCGAGAGCAGGGCGAAGGGCACAGTGGAGAAGATAGAAAAGTGCTTTAGGTATTGGATTGCCTGCGCTAAATTGCCGGACACCGGGGTCCGAAGTGTTGCTACTGTTTCAGGCATAGTAACAAGAAATCCGGAGGCATCTGGACTACAGGTCGCAGAGTGCAGCCTTAAGTGTCAATATGTAATCGGAGTCAGGAGGAACAAGGACATTTAGCTAGGCCAAGCATAGAAGGACTCTGTTCTCACCACATAGAAGGCTCCACCACAATATTGGCCGGGCAGTACAGCTACAGAGAGAGCTGGGGATTCAGAGTTAACTTCGCTTCAGGCAAGTTGGATTCACATGTATATGGAGTAAAGGAGGCATCTAACCTGCTCAGCTGTTACCGGAATGTGCACTCTCCACCCCGACCAGCTCCCCGGGATCTGCTTGAACCATCATCAGTAAAAGGTATGAAAAGGAGCTACCTTGTG
The DNA here is from genome assembly GCA_033576555.1 of Oophaga sylvatica. NCBI lineage: Eukaryota > Metazoa > Chordata > Amphibia > Anura > Dendrobatidae > Oophaga > Oophaga sylvatica. Next base: position 375,115,698 of record JARQOD010000006.1, read on the forward strand.
TATGACTGAATTATTACTACACCCTGCATCATCTCCACCATAGACTTCCAGGGACCCGTCTCACCTGTGGGAGACTTACCACCAAGCTGCCCCATAACATCCCCTGTGGAAGTCCTCATAGCAGCGCTGGTACAATTACCAGAAACCACAGGTGGCGTCACGAACTACCTATCCTAATAATCCCCTGTAAATATTCCCCCATTGCACGACCGCCAGGGCCACGGACCGAGCCACCGCTACCAGTGACAACTCCCATAGATGCCCATGGGCTCGGCTCCGAGTACCCCATAGCCCTGGTATCCACAATTGTGGTGCGTGGTCGCAACACATAACTTTTTCATTTTTATGTAAGCTTCATTAAATATTATGCTTTTTTTTGTGTCTGTAAGGCCATGTTTACATGTAGCATAAGTGCTGCTGTTTATTTCTGCTCCCATTTATCTTCACTTTTTCTGCAGGAGTCACCACCAAACTATGCAAGAACGGGCTTTCCTTGTTATCGCATTTTTTCTTTGTTTTTATGCTTTTCCCCCTCGTATTTGATGCATTTTTTTCAGAAGCAGTGTTTTCAAAGTGTGTTTTTTTCTAGTACAGAATTTTTTTTATTCTGTAACTAAAAAAGTAACTGCATTTGTTATTTGTACTATATATTGCAGTATATAGTAAAAAAGGATCACAGCTTCAACTCCCCCTGAAGGGACTAAAAATTAAAGTGTAAGGCTGGTTTCATATTTGCGTATCAGTGCTTGATCCGCATGCGCCATGCGTACATATCTTTAACATGGTGTACGCAGGGACATGCGTTCGCATGCGTCATTTCGCAGTGTCCGGCGAACGCAACATGTTGCATTTTTTGAAGCGTCAATAATCCGTCAAATATGTGCAGTCATGCATGTGCGGATGAGTGCGTCAAAAAAGCGCATTACTGTTTATAGAAACGCATTGGTACGCAAGGACATGCGCATGGATGCGCTCGATGCGCATGCGGACTTCAGACTGCGCATGTCCAGGAACTGATTACAGCACCTGGAAATATCGAACGCATGCGCATAAACAATGCAAACGCATGCAAAAATGTATGCAAACGCATGCACACGCAGCGTTTTTTTGGCATCATGTGTAAACTGATGCAGATAAAAAATGCTGCGTTAGCATGCGTTTGCGCATGCAGATGATACGCTGCGCACAAACGCTAATGTGAACCTAACCTAAGAGTTATAAAAAAGAATAAAAAAAAAAGTTTGAATCACATAATTTTTCCAAGTAAAAAACAAACAAACAAAACAAGTAGAATTGGTATTGCAGCATTAGTAAAAGTCTTATAGATTAAAACATAAAACTATTTGAAAAATAATATAAATGCAGTAAAAAACAAAATTGTGATGCCAGAATTGTTGTTTTCTGATCTCTAAGGGTATGTTTCCACGATCAGGAAACATTCCGGATTTGCTGCGTGTTTGGCGCTGTGCGTTGGCGCAGCGTCAAACACGCAGCGTCCAGATGTTACAGCATAGTGGTGTCATGTGTGCATTGCCACGAAGATCGTCGCGGTTGCACATTTTGACTTCTCACAGCTGAGCTGCTGTTTCTTTGTGTTTGGCAGCTAGGGAGTTAATTCTGTCTGTGCTCGGTGCTGGGACTGGGTGCAGTTTCTCCCGGCTGCAATTGATTATTTGTTGATTGGTTTCCTTTAAGTTCCTGGTTGTCTGCTTGGGGAGTTGCCAGTGAAACCTTCATGCAGACCACAGATAGGAATGAATCTGTATAGACTTTAGTTGTGAGCTCCTTAGTTGTTCTAAGCTCAACTTGGTTAGAGTTTATTTCCCAGACCATTTATGTTCCTTTGGTGTTTGAGTGTGTATACAAGCGAGTGTTATCCTGTCTGTCTTATATGTCTAAACTGTGTATTTAGCTGAGATCAGCCCATATCCCTTTGGTGGTAGTCAGGATCCTTCTTAGGACTGATTACAGGGTTCAGGGTCTGATAGGAGACAGGGTTAGGTTGGAGACTTGGACCTCTGAACCATTATCAGTACCTCCAAGGTCAGGGATTAGTTAGGACCCCAGTTTAGGGTCAGGTTAGATCCCGGTCCACCTCTTTCCTGTTTCAGCTCATCAAGTCCTCAAGATTAACCCTGAGTTCAGCAGATATCGTGTCAGGTAAATCTATTCTATACTTACATGTTGATGTTGCTATACTAGTTGTTGTATAGAGTGTTGTTCCTGTATTAATAGTTTACTGACATTGTATACATATCATTAGACAGCGTGACATTTTCACTGGCCTTAAAAATTATCTCCAGTTACCATGGATCCAGTAGCCCAGCTGGCTCTGCAGTTGCAGGGATTATCCATGGAGCTGACGGACATTAAGTCCAAAGTTTTGTCTCCCCTGGAGCAAACCAGAGTTGAACCTAAAGTAGCTCTCCCGGACAGGTTCACTGGTGGGCGAGACAAATTTTTCACCTTCCGGGAGGCATGTAAATTGTATTTTCGGCTTCGGCCTCGATCATCAGGGAGTGAGGAGCAGAGAGTGGGAATTGTTATCTCACTTCTGCAAGGGGACCCTCAATCCTGGGCATTTTCCCTTCCTCCGGGATCCCCGGCTCTACTGTCTGTAGATCAATTTTTTACTGCCCTGGGATTGGTATATGATGACCCAGATCGGGTCTCTCTTGCTGAGACAAAATTACGTAAGATACAGCAGGGAGATCGTCCGGCAGAGGAATTTGCTTCTGAGTTTCGTAGATGGGCCACAGATACTCAGTGGAATGACCCAGCTCTTAGGAGCCAGTTTTGTCATGGGCTTTCTGATAAATTAAAAGACGTTTTGGCTCAGTATGAGTCTCCTCCTTCTCTGGAGGCTGCTATGGCCCTAGCTATCCGTACTGATAGACGGCTTCGGGAGAGGGGTGAGGTAACCCCACTCCCTGTTGTTTCTCCACCTACCACTAAAGTCCCTTATGTTGAGGTTCCCCTTGTCTGTTCGGATGAGCCTATGCAGTTGGGAGGGACATCATTTCGTAGGAGGGGATTGGCGGTACGCCGCAGGACTAGAAGATGTTTTTTCTGCGGGAAAGAGGGACATTTTGTTGGAGAATGTCCATCCCGTGCCTTGTTGAGCCAAAAGTCGCCGGAAAACTGTTAATCCCAGGTTGTGTGGTGGACGACAACCTGGGAGTATGTATTTCATCCGCCGGTTCTTCTCAGTTCCTTGTACCAGTGGAGGTGGTAGTTGGTACAAGAGTGGAGAGATTGTCTGTTCTTCTTGATAGTGGTTCCGGGGCTAATCTGGTTGACGCTCAGTTTGCTCAGGCTCAAGGTATGCATCTGAGTGTATTGGTCAAACCGATCCCTATATTCTCCATTGACGCCAGGCCTCTCGGCCAAGGTAGCTTTGTTCATGAGGTTCATAACATTGACCTTCGGGTAGGGGCAATACATAGGGAACAATTATCTTGTTATGTGTTGGAGGGTCTACCTACTCCCATTGTGTTGTGACTTCCTTGGTTGGTTAAACATAACCCTGTGATTAATTGGCAGTCCAGAGAAATAAGCCAATGGGGTGAGTTTTGCAAAAGCAACTGCATGAACACAGTCATCAGTGCGGTCGTGCCTAGTACATTGCCTCCTTTTTTGGAGGATTTTGGGGATGTTTTCTCTGAGGAGGGGTGTCAGGAGTTGCCTCCTCATCGCGTGTATGACTGCTCTATTAATCTCCTTCCTGATGCTAAGTTGCCTAAATGCTAGGTTGTATAATCTTTCTGGTCCTGAGAGGCAGGCTATGAAAGATTATATTTCTGAAAGTCTGGCCAAAGGGCATATTAGACCTTCATCTTCCCCAGTAGCCGCGGGGTTCTTCTTTGTGAAGAAGAAAGATGGAGGCCTACGCCCTTGCTTGGATTTCCGCGAACTTAATCGGATTACTGTTCGAGATCCGTATCCACTCACTCTTATTCCTGATCTCTTCAATCAAATTGTTGGCGCCAAATGGTTTTCTAAATTGGATCCAGGGGGGCGTATAATCTGATTAGGATAAAAGAGGGGGATGAGTGGAAAACGGCGTTTAACACGCCGGAGGGACATTATGAGAACCTAGTCATGCCTTTTGGTCTGACTACTGCACCAGCAGTATTCCAACATTTTGTTAATGACATTTTTCGTCACCTTGTGGGGCTGTTTGTGGTTGAATATTTGGACGACATTTTAATTTACTCGCCAGATCTTGTTTCTCATCAGGAGCATGTGAGACAGGTGTTGCAGATCTTGCGAGACAATAAACTATACGCCAAACTGGAGAAGTGTGTATTTGCCGTACAGGAACTTCAGTTTTTGGGTTTTTTGGTGTCAGCCTCCGGTTTCCGTATGGACCCTGAAAAGGTGAGAGCAGTGCTTGAATGGGATCAGCCAGGGGATCTTAAGGCTCTGCAGCGTTTTTGTGGGTTTGCTAACTACTACCGGAAATTTATTTGTAATTTCTCATCTGTCGTCAAACCTCTCACTGACATGACAAGAAAAGGGACGGATTTTTCTAATGGTCGGACAAAGCTTGCCAAGCCTTTCCTCTTTGAAGAAATGTTTTGCTTCGGCACCCGTTCTCATCCAACCAGATGCATCTCAGCCGTTCATTGTGGAGGTGGATGCGTCTGACGTAGGGGTGGGTGCTATATTGTCCCAGGGTCCGTCCCCTGGTAAATGGCATCCGTGCGCTTTCTTTTCTAAGAAATTGTCGTCCGCCGAAAGGAATTATGATATCGGCAATAGGGAACTTTTGGCCATTAAGTTAGCTTTTGAAGAATGGCGTCACTTTTTGGAGGGGGCAGTCCACCCGGTTACCGTTATTACTGATCACAAGAACCTGTTGTATTTGGAATCCGCTAAGCGTCTGAATTCCAGACAAGCTCGATGGTCGTTGTTTTTTACCAGGTTTAATTTTGTCGTCACTTATCGCCCGGGGTCTAAGAATGTAAAGGCTGATGCCTTGTCTCGCAGTTTCCCAGGGGCCGGGAAAACGGATGACCCGATTCCTATCCTTCAGGAGGGGGTGGTAGTGTCGGCTGTATGTTCTGAGCTTGAGGAGGAGGTGTTAGAGGCTCAGGGGGACGCCCCTGCAGGACCTCCAGGGAGACTGTTTGTCCCAAATCTGTTGAGACAAAAGGTTATTGAGGCACATCATAATTCTGCTCTAGCAGGACATCCAGGGAGTAAGGCTACTTTAGATCTCCTTTCTCGCCGGTTTTGGTGGCCTAATGCTAATAAAGATGTTATAACTTTTGTCGCGTCATGTGGGGTGTGTGCTCGCTCTAAAACCCCTCATACCCGTCCGTCTGGGACCCTTTTACCCTTGAAACTTCCGGAGCGTCCATGGACTCATTTATCTATGGACTTCATTACGGACCTTCCTCCGTCGTCAGGGAATACTGTCATACTGGTGGTTGTTGACAGGTTCAGTAAGATGGCACATTTCGTTGCTCTTCCTGCACTCCCTAATGCTAAAACTCTGGCGCAGGTGTTCATTAGGGAGATCGTTAGACTTCATGGGTTGCCTTCTGATGTGGTGTCAGATAGGGGGTCTCAGTTTGTGTCCAAATTTTGGAGGGCATTTTGTTTACGTCGGGGGATGCAATTGTCATTTTCCTCGGCTTTTCATCCGCAGACCAATGGTCAGACAGAGCGTCTGAATCAGAGCTTAGAGACATATCTCCGGTGTTTTGTCTCAGAGAACCAAGAGGACTGGTCTTCTTTCTTGCCTCTGGCAAAGTTCGCTCTTAACAACAGGCGGAGCGAGTCCACTGGTAAGTCCCCGTTTTTTGGGGCATATGGTTTTCATCCCCAGTTTTGTACTTTCAATGGGGGGGTCCTTCTGGGGTTCCTGAGGAGGAGCGTTTCTCGTCGTCACTTGCTTCTGTGTGGAGAGGTGTATTGAATAATCTGAGTGCGATGGGGAACCGTTACAAACGTATGGCTGATAGGAGGAGAGTTTCTGGTCCAGATCTGAATGTGAACGATCTGGTATGGTTGTCTACCAGGAATATAAAACTTAAAGTGCCCTCCTGGAAACTGGGTCCCAGATTCATCGGGCCGTACAGGATCAGTTCCATAATTAATCCTGTGGCATTTCGTCTGGACCTCCCTCCTACGTTTAAAATTCATAATGTGTTCCACAAGTCATTACTTAAAAGGTATGTGGCACCAGTCATACCGTCACCTCTACCTCCTCCTCCTGTGTTGGTCAATGGTAACTTGGAATTTCAAGTATCAAAGATCATTGACTCACGTCTGAATCGCCGGTCCCTTCAGTACTTGGTGCATTGGAAGGGGTATGGTCCGGAGGAGAGGACGTGGGTCCCTGCGTCTGATGTTAACGCAGATCGTTTGGTTCGGACCTTCCACAGAACTCACCCGGGCAGGCCTGGCCCTGAGGGTCCGGAGGCCCCTCGTAGAAGGGGGGGTACTGTCATGTGTGCATTGCCACGAAGATCGTCGCGGTTGCACATTTTGACTTCTCACAGCTGAGCTGCTGTTTCTTTGTGTTTGGCAGCTAGGGAGTTAATTCTGTCTGTGCTCGGTGCTGGGACTGGGTGCAGTTTCTCCCGGCTGCAATTGATTATTTGTTGATTGGTTTCCTTTAAGTTCCTGGTTGTCTGCTTGGGGAGTTGCCAGTGAAACCTTCATGCAGACCACAGATAGGAATGAATCTGTATAGACTTTAGTTGTGAGCTCCTTAGTTGTTCTAAGCTCAACTTGGTTAGAGTTTATTTCCCAGACCATTTATGTTCCTTTGGTGTTTGAGTGTGTATACAAGCGAGTGTTATCCTGTCTGTCTTATATGTCTAAACTGTGTATTTAGCTGAGATCAGCCCATATCCCTTTGGTGGTAGTCAGGATCCTTCTTAGGACTGATTACAGGGTTCAGGGTCTGATAGGAGACAGGGTTAGGTTGGAGACTTGGACCTCTGAACCATTATCAGTACCTCCAAGGTCAGGGATTAGTTAGGACCCCAGTTTAGGGTCAGGTTAGATCCCGGTCCACCTCTTTCCTGTTTCAGCTCATCAAGTCCTCAAGATTAACCCTGAGTTCAGCAGATATCGTGTCAGGTAAATCTATTCTATACTTACATGTTGATGTTGCTATACTAGTTGTTGTATAGAGTGTTGTTCCTGTATTAATAGTTTACTGACATTGTATACATATCATTAGACAGCGTGACAAGTGGAGGGGATTTCAAGAAATCCCGTCTCCACTATGCGTAAAAATACGCAGGCGGAAGACCTGCGTTTCCGGACATGCGGCGCGTCTTTTCAGACCGCAGCATGTCCTAGCGTCTTGCGGCGACGCTGCGTCGCCGCAACGGAAATAACACAGGGCTATGCAGCCCTGCGATCATTCCGCATGTATTCCGGAGGTGTCCGGAACACATCCGTAAGGAGCGCGCCTCAAAAAGGGGCGGGGCTTTGGGCGGTGCGGAATTTCCGCTCCGTCCAAAGCGCTGTGGTTCCGGACCGTGGAACCACAGCCTTAACCTTTCCTAAAAAATGCAATAGAAAATGATGGAATCATCTTACCACCGTATGGCACTAAAAAACTACAACTCATCCCACAAACACTAGGCATGACTATGACGATGGAAAAATAAAGAAGTTATGGCTCTTGAAACAAGGCAAGGGAAAAACGGAAGTGCAAAAATAAAAATGGTCTGTCTTTATTTGGCCTTTTACCTGACTATAGATGGACAGAGACATCTAGTGGTGGAATATATTATAATGATCTATTCATACCATAGAAAGATTGTACAAGTAGCACAGAAATGTATGATAAAATACCAATATTCACCAAAAATGTTGTTTATGACTAAATGAATCCACAAAACAAAAACAAAATATGATATGGAAAAGTAACACATCAACAAGATTTTTACAAATTTATAGGGAACCTGACACTTGATTCATGCTGTCTAAACCGTGGACAGCATGAATCAGAGCCTGCAGCCAGGACGAGATGAATCCGACGTAGGTTCTCTATGACCCTGGTGTACACACAAAGGAGAAACTTGTCAACCGGCAGAAGTGGGGCAAAGAAAAGCCACATCAGTGTCATCTCATCCCTCCCAATGGTTCCTTGATGGATTTTAAACTATGTTTTCTCTGAAATGCCATAGTGTTTAAGAGAAAACCATACCTGGCTTCAGTCATAGGGCCAGGCTCGTACTCCTGCAGCCCATAGTTTAACATAGGCCAGGGTCAGATTAGCATATGGCATCCGATACGAGAGCATTGGATGCGATAAGCTAATGACCCTCGGCTCCGGCTCTGCTGCGTGCGGGAGCTGAGTGTCACGCTACTGAGCCTCTCGCACAGAGCGGATCGGAGCACAGCTGCGGAGGAGGCAGAGAAACTAATTTCTCCATCTCCTCCATTGCCGGCGTATATCGCACAGCATTTGGATGATATCTGAGTGATGTGCGCTGTGTCACTCGCACCCATAGACTTATATGAGTGCGAATGCGCCAATACTCAGCCGAGTGTCACACGTAGAATACGGCCGAGAAAAAAACGGTGATGGGAGCTGCCCCATAGATGAATACTGGTCCGAGTGCTGTGTGATGTTTCATCCCATAGCACTCATCCGTATTCATCGCTAGTGAGACTCCGGACATACATGCATTTATTTCCTTTTCTCAAAAATGGTGAGAAATTATGTGACAGAAACTTATCCATATGTTATGTCATAATGAAGGCTTCTGATAGGCTCCAAATTCATTCGGCAGTAGTAAAGATGCTTTAAAAATAGAAGTGTTAATAGTTAATTTATGTTAATTAACAAAATTCAAAGTGAATGGACAGAATAAAAATCTAAATCATTTCAATACAGGTCCTTCTCAAAAAATTAGCATATAGTGCTAAATTTCATTATTTTCCATAATGTAATGATTACAATTAAACTTTCATATATTTTAGATTCATTACACACCAACTGAAATTTGTCAGGTCTTTTATTGTTTTAATACTGATGATTTTGGCATACAACTCCTGATAACCCAAAAAACCTGTCTCAAAAAATTAACATATTTCAACCATCCAATAAAATAAAAGTGTTTTTTAAAAACAAACAAAAAACCATCAAATAATAAAGTTCAGTTATGCACTCAATACTTGGTCGGGAATCCTTTTGCAGAAATGACTGCTTCAATGCGGCGTGGCATGGAGGCAATCAGCCTGTGACACTGCTGAGATATTATGGAGGCCCAGGATGCTTCGATAGCGGCCTTAAGCTCATCCAGAGTGTTGGGTCTTGCGTCTCTCAACTTTCTCTTCACAATATCCCACAGATTCTCTATGGGGTTCAGGTCAGGAGAGTTGGCAGGCCAATTGAGCACAGTAATACCATGGTCAGTAAACCATTTACCAGTGGTTTTGGCACTGTGAGCAGGTGCCAGGTCGTGCTGAAAAATGAAATCTTCATCTCCATAAAGCATTTCAGCCGATGGAAGCATGAAGTGCTCCAAAATCTCCTGATAGCTAGCTGCATTGACCCTGCCCTTGATGAAACACAGTGGACCAACACCAGCAGCTGACATGGCACCCCACACCATCACTGACTGTGGGTACTTGACACTGGACTTCAGGCATTTTGGCATTTCCTTCTCCCCCGTCTTCCTCCAGACTCTGGCACCTTGATTTCCGAGTGACATGCAAAATTTGCTTTCATCAGAAAAAAGTACTTGGGACCACTTAGCAACAGTCCAGTGCTGCTTCTCTGTAGCCCAGGTCAGGCGCTTCTGCCGCTGATTATGGTTCAAAAGTGGCTTTACCTGGGAATGCGGCACCTGTAGCCCATTTCCTGCACACGCCTGTGCACGGTGGCTCTGGATGTTTCTACACCAGACTCAGTCCACTGCTTCCTCAGGTCCTCAAGGTCTGGAATCGGTCCTTCTCCACAATCTTCCTCAGGGTCCGGTCACCTCTTCTCGTTGTACAGCGTTTTCTGCCACATTGTTTCCTTCCAACAGACTTCCCATTGAGGTGCCTTGATACAGCACTCTGGGAACAGCCTATTTGTTGAGAAATTTCTTTCTGGGTCTTACCCTCTTGCTTGAGGGTGTCAATGATGGCCTTCTTGACATCAGTCAGGTCGCTAGTCTTACCCATGATGGGGGTTTTGAGTAATGAACCAGGCAGGGAGTTTTTAAAAGCCTCAGGAATCTTTTGCATGTGTTTAGAGTTAATTAGTTGATTCAGAAGATTAGGGTAATAGGTCGTTTAGAGAACCTTTTCTTGATATGCTAATTTTTTGAGACAGGTTTTTTGGGTTATCAGGAGTTGTATGCCAAAATCATCAGTATTAAAACAATAAAAGACCTGACAAATTTCAGTTGGTGTGTAATGAATCTAAAATATATGAAAGTTTAATTGTAATCATTACATTATGGAAAATAATGAAATTTAGCACTATATGCTAATTTTTTGAGAAGGACCTGTATTTGGTGTGGCCGCCCTTTCCCTTCAAAACAGAATCCAAGCATCAGTTCTTCTAGGTAGCTTGCACACAGCATTTGAAGGAATCTCGGCAGCGTGGATGTTCCATACATCCGGGAGAACTAACCACATCTTCAGTGGATGGAGGCTTCTGTCTCTTCATTTCATCGCACAGACTTGATGTTGAGGTCAGGGCTTTGTGAAAGCCATATCATCACTTTCCGGACTCCTTATTCTTCTTAGACTCTGTTCACATAGTGTTATCCCATACGTTCAGTGACTCCGTCAGAGCTTACATATATGAACCCCTGCCGAATGGGATTTGGGAGTATGTAGTGACGCGGCCATTGAGTATAATGATGCAGACAGAGTTAATGTAAGCTCTGTCGTACACCATTTTCGGCCGTATACCTCTATTGGAGGCAGTCAGCAAGATGTAGTAGACTGAGGGGGCAACTGTGGGGTCCTCATACTGAATGAGGGATTGGATGGGGCCATCATAATGAGTGAGGGGATGTGGGGGCTGTCACACTGAGTGGGGGACTGTGAAGCCATATACTAAGTGAGCGGTGGTGGAGGCCATTGTTCTGAGTGGGGGACTGAGGGGTCCTCATACTGAATGTATTTCTATGCAGCTGTCAGTCTTGTGCCAGTCCATGCACAGCATTCTGATTATGCCCTGATTTATATGGCCATCTGACTGCGCCGGAAGTGGGGGCCATAGACTTGAGTAGTGAACTGTGAAGTCCATCATACTGAATGGGGGACGGTGGCGGCTATGGGAACCATCATATTCAATGGGGACCAGAATATTGGGGCATTTTTGATTCCATCATAACGATTGAGGGAATGTAGGGGCCATTACACTGAAGGGCCATCATACTGTGTGGGGTATCATACTAAATGGAGGCCATCATACTGAGTAGGGGATTGTGGGTGCCATCGTACTGAGTAAGGGATTGTGGGGGCAATCATACTGAGTAGGAGATTGTGGGGGCCATCATACTGAGTAGCGGATTTTGGGGGCCATCAAACTGAGTAGGGGATTGTGGGGGCCATTATACTGAGTAGGGGATTGTAGGGGCCATCTTACTGAGTAAGGGATTGTGGGGGCCATCATACTGAGTAGGGGATTGTGGGGGCCATCATACTGGGTAGGTGATTGTGGGGCCATCATACTGAGTAGGGGATTGTGGAGGCCATCATACTGAATAGAGGATTGTGGGGCCATCTTACTGAGTAGGGGATTGTGGGGGCCATCATACTGAGTAAGGGATTCTGGGGCCCATCATACTGAGTAGGGGATTGTGGAGGCCATCATACTAAATAGGGGATTGTGGGGGCCATCTTACTGAGTAAGGGATTGTGGGGGCCATCATACTGAGTAAGGGATTGTGGGGGCCATCATACTGGGTAGGGGATTGTGGGGGCCATCATACTGGGTAGGGGATTGTGGGGCCATCATACTGAGTAAGGGACTGTGGGGGCCATCATACTGGGTAGTGGATTGTGGGGGCCATCATACTGAGTACGGGATTGTGGGGGCCATCATACTGAGTATTGTGGGGGCCATCATACTGGGTAGGGGATTGTGGAGGCCATCATACTGAGTAAAGGATTGTGGGGGCCATCATACTGAGTAGGGGATTGTGGGGGCCATCATACTGAGTAGGGGATTGTGGGGGCCATCATACTGAGTAGGGGATTCTGGGGGCCATCATACTGAGTAGGGGATTGTGGGGGACCATCATACTGAATAGGGGATTGTGGGGCCAACATACTGGGTAGGGGATTGTGGGGGCCATCATACTGGGTAGGGGATTGTGGGGGCCATCATACTAAGTAGGGGATTGTGGGGGCCATCATACTGAGTAGGGGATTGTGGGGGCCATCATACTGGGTAGGGGATTGTGGGGGCCATCATACTGAGTAGGGGATTGTGGGGGCCATCATACTGAGTAGGGGATTGTGGGGGGCCATCATACTGAGTAGGGGATCGTGGGGGCCATCATACTGAGTAGGGGATCGTGGGGGCCATCATACTGGGTAGGGGATCGTGGGGGCCATCATACTGAGTAGGGGATCGTGGGTGCCATCATACTGAGTAGGGGATCGTGGGGGCCATCATACTGAGTAGGGGATCGTGGGGGCCATCATACTGGGTAGGGGATTGTGGGTGCCATCATACTGAGTAGGGGATTGTGGGGGCCATCATACTGAGTAGGGGATTTTGGGGGCCATCATACTGGTAGGGATTGTGGGGGCCATCATACTGAGTAGGGGATTGTGGGGGCCATCATACTGAGTAGGGATTGTGGGGCATCATATGGTAGGGATTGTGGGGGCCATCATACTGAGTAGTGGATTGTGGGGAACATCATACTGGTAAGGGATTGAGGGGGCCATCATACTGAGTAGGGGATGTGGGGGCCATCATACTATAGGGGATTGTGGGGGCCATCATACTGAGAAAGGGGATTGTGGGGCCATCATACTGAGTAGGGGATTGTGGGGGCCATCATACTGAGTAGGGGATTGTGGGGCCATCATACTGAGTAGGGGATTGTGGGGCCATCATACTGAGTAGGGGATTGTGGGGGCCATCATACTGAGTAGGGGATTGTGGGGCCATCATACTGAGTAGGGGATTGTGGGGGCCATCATACTGAGTAGGGGATTGTGGGGGCCATCATACTCAGTAGGGGATTGTGGGGGCCATCATACTGGTTAGGGATTGTGGGGGCCATCATACTGAGTAGTGGATTGTGGGGGCCATCATACTGAGTAGTGGATTGTGGGGGCCATCATACTGAGTAAGGGATTGATGGGGGCCATCATACTGAGTAGGGGATTGTGGGGGCCATCATACTTATAGGGGATTGTGGGGGCCATCATACTGAGAAGGGGATTGTGTGGGCCATCATACTGAGTAGGGGATTGTGGGGGCCATCATACTGATAGGGGATTGTGGGGCCATCATACTGAGTAGGGGATTGTGGGGCCATCATACTGAGTAGGGGATTGTGGGGGCCATCATACTGAGTAGGGGATTGTGGGGCCATCATACTGAGTAGGGGATTGTGGGGCCATCATACTGAGTAGGGGATTGTGGGGGCCATCATACTGAGTAGGGGATTGTGGGGCCATCATACTGAGTAGGGGATTGTGGGGCCATCATACTGAGTAGGGGATTGTGGGGGCCATCATACTGAGTAGTGGATTGTGGGGCCATCATACTGAGTAGTGGATTGTGGGGGCCATCATACTGAGTAAGGGATTGTGGGGGCCATCATACTGAGTAGGGATTGTGGGGGCCATCATACTGATAGGGGATTGTGGGGGCCATCATACTGAGTAAGGGGATTGTGTGGGCCATCATACTGAGTAGGGGATTGTGGGGGCCATCATACTGAGTAGGGGATTGTGGGGGCCATCATACTGAGTAGGGGATTGTGGGGCCATCATACTGAGTAGGGGATTGTGGGGGCCATCATACTGAGTAGGGGATTGTGGGGCCATCATACTGAGTAGGGGATTGTGGGGGCCATCATACTGAGTAGGGGATTGTGGGGCCATCATACTGAGTAGGGGATTGTGGGGGGCCATCATACTGAGTAGGGGATTGTGGGGGCCATCATACTGAGTAGGGGATTGTGGGGCCATCATACTGAGTAGGGGATTGTGGGGGCCATCATACTGAGTAGGGGATTGTGGGGCCATCATACTGGTAGGGGATTGTGGGGCCATCATACTGAGTAGGGGATTGTGGGGCCATCATACTGAGTAGTGGGATTGTGTGGGGGCCATCATACTGAGTAGGGGATTGTGGGGCCATCATACTGACTCAGTATTCTCTGGCGCATTCAGACTGGTCCGCACACCATCAGTGTCTGCCCTCCCACAATGCTTTGCAGCTGCCGGTGCTGATGCAGCCGAGCCTCCCTCCGCCGGCAGAGATGAGTGAGCAGGCCGGGCCGGACGCGGGGATAAGCTCATCCTCTACCACTGGACTCACTCGTTCACGTCCCAGAAGGTGAGAGGCCCGGGCGGGGTCGGACTGACAGTGCAGGGGCGCATCGCGGCCTGGCAGGTGCGGGCGTGACTGTACGGGGCATCCTCCCCGGATTACCGCTGCGTGCAGAGCTCTCAGCCTCCTCTGCAGCCCGGGAGGTAGGAGGCAGCCGGGCCTGGGTGCTGGGAGCGGAGGTGGGGAGCCGGAGAGCGGGGCTGAGCCCACTGCGGACACACGGAGGTCTGGCAGCTCCATGTCCTCTGCTCCTGCAAGTGGTGTGAGCCAAGGCGATGACTGACCGGTGCATGTGTGTGTGTGTATAACGTGCTGCTGTGTATATAGGTGTGTATATGTCACTGTGTATATAGGTATGTATATGTCACTGTGTATATAGGTGTATATATGTCACTGTGTATATAGTGTGTATATGTCACTGTGTATATAGGTGTGTATATGTCACTGTGTTATATAGGTGTGTATATGTCACTGTGTATATAGGTGTATATGTCACTGTATATAGGTGTATATGTCACTGTGTATATAGGTGTGTATATGTCACTGTGTATATAGGTGTATATGTCACTGTGTATATAGGTTGTGTATATGTCACTGTGTATATAGGTGTATATGTCACTGTGTATATAGGTGTGTATATGTCACTGTGTATATAGGTGTATATGTCACTGTGTATATAGGTGTATATGTCACTGTGTTATATGTTGTGTAATATGTCACTGGTAGGTATATTCAGGTATGTGTATATGTCACTTTTATATAGGTGTATATGTCACTGTGTATATAGGTGTGTATATGTCACTGTGTATATAGGTTGTATATGTCACTGTGTATATAGGTGTATATGTCACTGTGTATATAGGTGTGTATATGTCACTGTGTATATAGGTAGTGTATATGTCACTGTGTATATAGGTGTATATATGTCACTGTGTATATAGGTGTGTATATGTCACTGTGTATATAGGTGTATATGTCACTGTGTATATAGGTGTATATGTCACTGTGTATATAGGTGTATATGTCACTGTGTAAGGTGTGTATATGTCACTGTGTATATAGGTGTATATATGTCACTGTGTATATAAGGTTATATATGTCACTGTGTATATAGGTGTGTATATGTCACTGTGTATATAGGTATAGTATATGTCACTGTGTATATAGGTGTATATATGTCACTGTGTATATAGGTGTGTATATGTCACTGTGTATATAGGTGTGTATATGTCACTGTGTATATAGGTGTTATATGTCACTGTATATAGGTGTATATGTCACTGTGTATATAGGTGTATATGTCACTGTGTATATAGGTGTATATGTCACTGTGTAAGGGTGTATATGTCACTGTGTATATAGGTGTTATATGTCACTGTGTATATAGGTATGTATATGTCACTGTGTATATAGGTGTGTATATGTCACTGTGTATATAGGTGTGTATATGTCACTGTGTATATAGGTTTGTATATGTCACTGTGTATATAGGTGTATAATGTCACTGTGTATATAGGTGTATATGTCACTGTGTATATAGGTGTGTATATGTCACTGTGTATATAGGTGTATATGTCACTGTGTATATAGGTGTGTATATGTCACTGTGTATATAGGTGTATATATGTCACTGTGTATATAGGTGTGTATATGTCACTGTGTATATAGGTGTATATGTCACTGTGTATATAGGTGTGTATATGTCACTGTGTATATAGGTGTATATGTCACTGTGTATATATAGGGTGTATATGTCACTGTGTATATAGGTGTATATGTCACTGTGTATATAGGTGTATATGTCACTGTGTATATAGGTATGTAAATGTCACTGTGTATAATAGGGTGTATATGTCACTGTGTATATAGGTGTATATGTCACTGTGTATATAGGTGTGTATATGTCACTGTGTATATAGGTGTGATATGTCACGGTGTATAATATGGTGTATATATTATAGTCACTGTGTATATGTAGGGTGTATATGTCACTGTGTATATAGGTGTGTATATGTCACTGTGTATATAGGTGTATATGTCACTGTGTATATAGGTGTGTATATGTCACATATGTATATAGTTGTGTATATAGGTGGTATATGTCACTGTGTATATAGGTGTATATGTCACTGGTGTATATTAGGTTGTATATGTCACTGTGTATATAGGTGTGTATATGTCACTGTGTATATAGGGTGTATATGTCACTGTGTATATAGGTGTATATGGTCACTGTGTATATAGGTGTGTATATGTCACTGTGTATATAGGTGTATATGTCACTGTGTATATAGGTGTGTATATGTCACTGTGTATATAGGTGTATATGTCACTGTGTATATAGGTTGTATATGTCACTGTGTATATAGGTGTGTATATGTCACTGTGTATATAGGGGTGTATATGTCACTGTGTATATAGGTGTATATGTCACTGTGTATATAGGTGTATATTCACTGTGTATATAGGTGTGTATATGTCACTGTGTATATAGGGTGTATATGTCACTGTGTATATAGGTGTGTATATGTCACTGTGTATATAGGTGTATATGTCACTGTGTATATAGGTGTGTTATATGTCACTGTGTATATAGGTGTGTATATGTCACTGTGTATATAGGTGTATATGTCACTGTGTATATAGGTGTATATGTCACTGTGTATATAGGTGTATATGTCACTGTGTTATATAGGTGTGTATATGTCACTGTGTATATAGGTGTATATGTCACTGTGTATATAGGTGTATATGTCACTGTGTATATAGGTGTGTATATGTCACTGTGTATATAGGTGTGTATATGTCACTGTGTATATAGGTGTATATGTCACTGTGTATATAGGTGTATATGTCACTGTGTATATAGGTGTATATATGTACACTGTGTATATAGGTGTATATGTCACTGTTAGTGTATATCATGTGTTATGGTGTATATGTCACTGTGTATATAGGTGTATATATGTCACGTGTTATAATAGGTGTATATGTCACTTTTGGTGTATATAGGTTGTATATGTCACTGTGTATATAGGTGTATATATGTCACTGTGTATATAGGGGTGTATATGTCACTTGTGTATATAGGTGTATATATGTCACTGTGTATATAGGTGTATATATGTCACTGTGTATATAGGGTGTATATGTCACTGTGTATATAGGTGTGTATATGTCACTGTGTATATAGGTGTATATGTCACTGTGTATATAGGTGTGTATATGTCACGTTGTATATAGGTGTATGCACGTATATAGGTGTGTATATGTCACTGTGTATATAGGTGTATATGTCACTGTGTATATAGGTGTATATGTCACTGTGTATATAGGTGTAGTATGTCACTGTATATAGGTGTATATGTCACTGTGTATATAGGGTGTATATGTCACTGTGTATATAGGTGTATATGTCACTGTGTATATAGGTGTGTATATGTCACTGTGTATATAGGTGTATATGTCACTGTGTATATAGGTGTATATGTCACTGTGTATATAGGTGTATATGTCACTGTTATATAGGTGTATATGTCACTGTGTATATAGGGTGTATATGTCACTGTGTATATAGGTGTATATGTCACTGTGTATATAGGTGTATATGTCACTGTGTATATAGGTGTGTATATGTCACTGTGTATATAGGTGTATATGTCACTGTGTATATAGGTGTATATGTCACTGTGTATATAGGTGTATATGTCACTGTGTATATAGGTGTATATGTCACTGTGTATATAGGTGTATATGTCACTGTGTATATAGGTGTATATGTCACTGTGTATATAGGTGTATATGTCACTGTGTATATAGTGTGTATATGTCACTGTGTATATAGGTGTATATGTCACTGTGTATATAGGTGTATATGTCACTGTGTATATAGGTGTATATGTCACTGTGTATAATAGGGTGTATATGTCACTGTGTATATAGGTGTATATGTCACTGTGTATATAGGTGTATATGTCACTGTGTATATAGGGTGTATATGTCACTGTGTATATAGGTGTATATGTCACTGTGTATATAGGTGTATATGTCACTGTGTATATAGGTGTATATGTCACTGTGTATATAGGTGTATATGTCACTGTGTATATAGGTGTATATGTCACTGTGTATATAGGTGTATATGTCACTGTGTATATAGGTGTATATGTCACTGTGTATATAGGTGTATATGTCACTGTGTAAAGGTGTAAGTCATGTGTATATAGGTATATAGTCACTGTGTATATAGGGTGTATATGTCACTGTGTATATAGGTGTATAATGTCACTGTGTATATAGTGTATGTATATGTCACTGTGTATATAGGTGTATATGTCACTGTGTATATAGGTGTGTATATGTCACTGTGTATATAGGTGTATATGTCACTGTGTATATAGGTGTGTATATGTCACTGTGTATATAGGGTATGTCACGTGTATATAGGTGTGTATATGTCACTGTGTATATAGGTGTAATATGTCACTGTGTATATAGGTGTATATGTCACTGTGTATATAGGTGTGATATTGTCACTATGTATAATAGGTGTATATATGTCACTGTGTATATAGGTGGTATATGTCACTGTGTATATAGGGTGTATATGTCACTGTGTATATAGGTGTATATATGTCACTGTAGTATATAAGGTGTATATGTCACTGTGTATATAGGTTGTATATGTCACTGTGTATATAGGTGTATATGTCACTGTGTATATAGTGTGTATATGTCACTGTGTATATAGGTGTATATGTCACTAGTGTATATAGGTGTGTATATGTCACTGTGTATATAGGTGTATATTCACTGTGTATATAGGTGTGTATATGTCACTGTGTATATAGGTGTGTATATGTCACTGTGTATATAGGGTGTATATGTCACTGTGTATATAGGTGTATATTTCACTGTGTATATAGGTGTGTATATGTCACTGTGTATATAGGTGTGTATATGTCACTGTGTATATAGGTGTGTATATGTCACGGGTATATAGGTGTATATGTCACTGTGTATATAGGTTGTATATGTCACTGTGTATATAGGTGTGTATATGTCACTGTGTATATAGGTGTATATGTCACTGTGTATATAGGTGTATATGTCACTGTGTATATAGGTTGTATATGTCACTGTATATATTATAGTGTGTGGGTATATGTCACTGTGTATATAGGTGTATATGTCACTGTGTATATAGGTGTATATGTCACTGTTATATAGGTGTGTATATGTCACTGTGTATATAGGTGTTATATGTCACTGTGTATATAGGTGTATATGTCACTGTGTATATAGGTGTATATGTCACTGTGTATATAGGGTGTATATGTCACTGTGTATATAGGTGTTATATGTCACTGTGTATATAGTGTGTATATGTCACTGTGTATATAGTGTCATGTATATAGTTATTGTCACTGTGTATATAGTAGTGTATATATGTATCACTGTGTATATAGGTGTATATGTCACTGTATATAGGTGTATATGTCACTGTGTATATAGGTGTATATGTCACTGTGTATATAGGTGTTATGTCACTGTATAATAGATGTATGGTATGTCACTGTGTATATAGGTGTAACAAATTCCACCACCACTACAAAACAGTCAAATGATCAAGATAATGATACAAAATACTTTATTAACACATATAATAAAATTTGGCCAAGTAGTAGGTGAAGGCAGGAAAACACATTGCCATAGTATACAGAAACAAAATCACAGATAGCTAGGAAGCCCTGCAGTTACCCTGTTGTATATAAAAAGGGGGGATTGCCAGTAACAATATGATTAAATCTATAATGCACAAAAAGGCACTTGCAACATAATAACAGTTCTGGGCAATCACACATAGCCATGAGATGGAAAATCCACATGAATGGGTGAACTATGCACACAAATTGAAATCCAGAGTAAACATACCATGGTAGAAGAAAGGGAGACCTGCAGGGCGATCCACAGCTAACCCCGACGTACGTTTCGGAGATTGTTCTCCTTCCTCAGGGGCGTGGTTAAACGGAGTAATGTAAGCACTTTATATATACACGAACCCGGAAGTAAAGCGGACTCCCTGCGCATGCGCAAAACACCGCACACATACACCTAGCAACGCACACGCTGCCACAACGGCACCAATCAAAAGCACCTGGGGCCCCACATGATCCGATGTAGCCATATATGGCAAACGCGATGCGGCATCAGTCCCCGAGTGCGGCGCATGCGCAAACAGAAAGCGCTGAGGATAAGCAGCTGCACTATGAAAATTGCAATCGCTGTAAGGCACCTATACCACAGTAACCATTAAAATACAGTTGGGACACTGGTCACATATTTAATAAGGATGATTAATGAAAAATAAAATAAAAAAATAAAAAACATGATGAAAAAAAGAGAGAAATTGTGTATATAATACATCAAACCATATCGTACAACAGTACATATATCACATAATAGAATTACAGCAAAAAACATTGGCGACTGTATGTACATAAAGATCATAATAATGTGGGACATAACGATGTCAGACAAAATGTACGTAACCAAATACAAGATATACACAATATTTACTTTTGAGAGAAATAATATATCGCAAATACATCAAAAATATGAAACAAATAAAGAAAAATAAAGCAAAAATATGTAAAATAAAAATAACAAATAAATAAAGAATAATAAAAAATAAAATAAAAAATAAATAATAATAATAAAGAAGAATAAGAAATAATAATAATAATAATAAACAAATATGAAGAATATATAACAATATGTGACCAAAATGCAAATACAGAATTTTAGGGAAATAAAAATAATGATAAACATGGAGACAAAATAAGTAAATATGACCATAATATCATTTATCATATATCATATAGACGTATCAGAAGATCCATGTAAATTCAGGTTGGTCGGCAGGGAGGCTGAAAATCCACCAGATCCAAACATAATGAAGGATATAACAGCCATATATTCGCCACATTTTTAATCCTAGAAAATAAAAACTAATTAAAAACCACAGAAAACAATGATAGTGCTACTGAATACGGCAATGTAACACAGCAAGATATATTATCCCAAGAAGGGTACAAAGGAATTATTTTCGTTTAATCCCATAGGTTGGACTGTTTTCAATGTCCAAATCCAGCGTGTTTCCATTTGTCCCAACTTTTTAAATAAGTTGCCACCCCTAATATTAATATTAAGAACATCAATGCCCCTAAATCTAAGCAGAGTGCTATCACAATTATGGGAAGATTTAAAATGACGAGGAATTGTCGTAAGGGTGGAAGGATCCGTGTGGGTGGCTGCAGCTGCAATCCCCAAAACATGTTCTCTAATGCGTACTTTAAACTGCCTGGTAGTCATACCGACATATATGAGCCCGCATGGACACGTTGCATAGTAGATAATATATCTGGTTGTGCAGGTAATTCGTTGTTTTATTTTAAAAGTCCTGCTACCATCAGAGTTAGAGAAGGAATTGCAGCGATCTACATTAGGACATGCCACGCATCTCCCACACGGAACACAACCACCCCGAATTGGGATGGCATCAAGGAAAGTAGTTCCTGATTGTTTGTTATAATGACTGTGTACGATGATCTCGGAGGTTTTTAGCCCTTCTAAACGTAATTAAGGGTCTTTTTGGTAAGATTTTACCCAAAATTGGGTCCACCATAAGAATAGGCCATGCCTCCTCAAGCGCAGATCGAATTCTTCCAGACTGTAAATTGTAGGAGGTGATAAATCTAAATTTTTCATTCGATTTTTCTCTATTAGAGTTACCATAAAGAAGCTCATTGCGCGAGGAATTTTTGGCCTTAAGATATGCCCTTTTTATACTACGTCTACTGTAGCCACGTGACAAAAACCGTTCACGTAATTCACCAGCACGCCTTTCAAAATCCATATCGGTTGAACATATACGACGTAGTCGAAAAAATTGGCCAATTGGTATTGCCCTAATCAAATGTGGAGGGTGACAAGAGGCAGCATGAAGCAACGTGTTAGTTGCCGTGGCCTTTCTGAAGATATCAGTCTGAACGTCACCACCAGAATCAATTCTAATGGTGACATCCAGAAAATCAACACTATCGGATTTACAAGTAAAAGTCAGATGAATATTGCGATCATTGCTATTCAGGAAGGACATGAACTGCTGAAGGTCAACGGATGTGCCCTGCCAGATGAAGAAGATATCATCAATGTACCGGGTCCATAAACGGACCCGGTCCATCAATCCCTGTTCATCTGACAGGAGAAGGTCCCTCTTCCACATCCCCAGGAATAAGCAGGCGTAGGATGGCGCAAAGGACGCCCCCATGGCTGTACCCTGGAGCTGTAGGTAGAAGGACCCTTTGAACACAAAAAAGTTGTGTGTGAGTGTGAACTCAAGTAGTTCCAGCAGAAGTCGTTTGATGCCAGTGGATAAAGAGGATGATTCAGAAAGAACTGAACAGCAGTCAATCCATCTTGATGTTTGATACTGGTGTATTAGGATTCGACGTCTGCTGAAACTAGAAGAGAACCCTCATCTAAACACAAACCGTCGACCTTACAAAGCAGCTCACCAGTATCTCTGAGGAAGGAAGGAAGGCATTTCATGAGAGGTTGGAGGTGGAAATCAATCCATTTATTCACATTCTCCAGGAAGTTCCCTCTGCCGGAAATGATTGGTCGTCCAGGTGGCACAGAAACATTTTTATGTATCTTCGGGAGAAGATATAGGGTAGCAATAGTTGGATCATCTACCCGCAAAGCCAGCGATAAGTCCTTGGTGATAATGTCGTCCTGTAGTGCTTTTTAATTATTGCATCTAGTTGACAAGAATAAGCAGAGAGGGGATTGTAAGTAAGCTTTCTATAGCAAACATTATCATTAAGCTGACGGAAAGCCTCCCTTTCATACATAGATGTAGGCCACAGGACGACATTTCCACCCTTATCAGCTGGCTTTAGGAGCACATCTGGGAGATCTTGGAGATATTTAAGTCTCCTCCTCTGATCTCTCGAAAGATTATCCAAATGACTGAATCCAGGAATTTTTTGTAATTTTTCAGTAACCACCTGGACGAACAGATCAACATTAGAACAAGAAGTTAAAGGAGGGAACTTCCTGGAGTGTGGGCGAATGGAGGGAGGAATCTTACCTCCATCATGTATATGTTCATTCGCTAATTCCTCCAACGTTCTCAGCGCATTTTGTTCCTCCTCTGTGGAAAAAAGTTGGAAACATTCATCATTGTGAAAATACCTACCGAAAAGCAATGATCTAGCAAATAATTGGAGATCCTTCACCACCGAAAAAGTGTCAAAAATGGGAACTGGTGAAAAAGAGAGACCCTTCTCCAACAGTGATATATCAGTTATAGATAATTTGTATTGACTAAGATTAATCACCTTATTATCTTTACGTTTTGGAACCGATAGTTCATCAACCCGCCTTTTATATGGATGGTAAGAATGATCTCTGAGGCGATTTATATCGTGTGACATATTAGAATTTGATGAAGTATCAGAATATCCACCCAAAGATGATAGGGATGTGTCAGATGTAGTTCTCTGTAGACTAATGTTTTTCTTTCCTCGCGCAATGAGCTTCTTTATGGTAACTCTAATAGAGAAAAATCGAATGAAAAATTTAGATTTATCACCTCCTACAATTTACAGTCTGGAAGAATTCGATCTGCGCTTGAGGAGGCATGGCCTATTCTTATGGTGGACCCAATTTTGGGTAAAATCTTACCAAAAAGACCCTTAATTACGTTTAGAAGGGCTAAAAACCTCCGAGATCATCGTACACAGTCATTATAACAAACAATCAGGAATTACTTTCCTTGATGCCATCCCAATTCGGGCGTGTGGGTTGTGTTCTAACGTGATTTTTAACTCTGGCAACAAAAAACAACAAAGATAATATTATCTACTATGCAACGTGTCCATGCGGGCTCATATATGTCGGTATGACTATCAGGCAGTTTAAAGTACGCATTAGAGAACATGTTTTGGGTATGGCAGCCGCAGCCACCCACACGGATCCTTCCACCCTTACGACAATTCCTCGTCATTTTAAATCTTCCCATAATTGTGATAGCACTCTGCTTAGATTTAGGGGCATTGATGTTCTTAATATTAATATTAGGGGTGGCAACTTATTTAAAAGTTGGGACAAATGGAAACACGCTGGATTTGGACATTGAAAACAGTCCAACCTATGGGATTAAACGAAAATAATTCCTTTGTACCCTTCTTGGGATAATATATCTTGCTGTGTTACATTGCCGTATTCAGTAGCACTATCATTGTTTTCTGTGGTTTTTAATTAGTTTTTATTTTCTAGGATTAAAAATGTGGCGAATATATGGATGTTATATCCTTCATTATGTTTGGATCTGGTGGATTTTCAGCCTCCCTGCCGACCAACCTGAATTTACATGGATCTTCTGATACGTCTATATGATATATGATAAATGATATTATGGTCATATTTACTTATTTTGTCTCCATGTTTATCATTATTTTTATTTCCCTAAAATTCTGTATTTGCATTTTGGTCACATATTGTTATATATTCTTCATATTTGTTTATTATTATTATTATTATTTCTTATTCTTCTTTATTATTATTTATTTTTTATTTTATTTTTTATTATTCTTTATTTATTTGTTATTTTTATTTTACATATTTTTGCTTTATTTTTCTTTATTTGTTTCGTATTTTTGATGTATTTGCGATATATTATTTCTCTCAAAAGTGAATATTGTGTATATCTTGTATTTGGTTACGTACATTTTGTCTGACATCATTATGTCCCACATTATTATGATCTTTATGTACATACAGTCGCCAATGTTTTTTGCTGTAATTCTATTATGTGATATATGTACTGTTGTACGATATGGTTTGATGTATTATATACACAATTTCTCTCTTTTTTTCATTATGTTTTTTATTTTTTATTTTATTTTATTTTTCATTAATCATCCTTATTAAATATGTGACCAGTGTCCCAACTGTATTTTAATGGTTACTGTGGTATAGGTGCCTTACAGCGATTGCAATTTTCATAGTGCAGCTGCTTATCCTCAGCGCTTTCTGTTTGCGCATGCGCCGCACTCGGGGACTGATGCCGCATCGCGTTTGCCATATATGGCTACATCGGATCATGTGGGGCCCCACGTGCTTTTGATTGGTGCCGTTGTGGCAGCGTGTGCGTTGCTAGGTGTATGTGTGCGGTGTTTTGCGCATGCGCAGGGAGTCCGCTTTACTTCCGGGTTCGTGTATATATAAAGTGCTTACATTACTCCGTTTAACCACGCCCCCTGAGGAAGGAGAACAATCTCCGAAACGTACGTCGGGGTTAGCTGTGGATCGCCCTGCAGGTCTCCCTCTTCTTCTACCATGGTATGTTTACTCTGGATTTCAATTTGTGTGCATAGTTCACCCATTCATGTGGATTTTCCATCTCATGGCTATGTGTGATTGCCCAGAACTGTTATTATGTTGCAAGTGCCTTTCTTGTGCATTATAGATTTAATCATATTGTTACTGGCAATCCCCCCTTTTTATATACAACAGGGTAACTGCAGGGCTTCCTAGCTATCTGTGATTTTGTTTCTGTATACTATGGCAATGTGTTTTCCTGCCTTCACCTACTACTTGGCCAAATTTTATTATATGTGTTAATAAAGTATTTTGTATCATTATCTTGATCATTTGACTGTTTTGTAGTGGTGGTGGAATTTGTTATATACCGTATATACTCGTGTATAAGCCGAGATTTTCAGCACCTTTTTTCGTGCTGAAAATGCCCCCTCGGCTTATACACGAGTCATAGGGCAGAAACCAGCGGAGGAGGGGATGCCGCGGCAGGAGCCGGTGACTGGGATCATACTCACCCCTCCCCGTGCCATCGCTGAACGTCCCTGCAATCCTGCGTTCTCCCCTTCCTGCAGCTCTTCTGCACTGAGCGGTGATGTAATACCCGCTCATTAAGGTCATGTAATATGGACGCGACGCCACTCCCATAGGCGTGGCCTCCATATTCATGGCCTTAATGAGCGGTATTACGTCACCGCTCAGTGCAGAAGAGCTGCAGGAAGACGGGGAGAACGCAGGATTGCAGGGACGTTCAGCGATGGCACGGGAGGGTGAGTATGATGGAGGAGAGGACAAGGAGCACGGAGCTGGACGAGGGGGGAGAACGGTGGATGGGGGAAGCATGGAGGAGGACGGGGAAGCTGGAGCAGGACGGGGGAAGCATGGAGGAGGACGGGGGGAGAACGGAGGACGGGGAAGCATGGAGCAGGACGGGGGGGGAGAACGGTGGATGGGGGAAGCATGGAGGAGGACGGGGGAAGCATAGAGGAGGACGGGGAAGCTGGAGCAGGACGGGGAAGCATGGAGGAGGACGGGGGGAGAACGGAGGACGGGGAAGCATGGAGCAGGACGGGGGGAGATCGGTGGACGGGGGAAGCGTGGAGGAGGACGGGGGAAGCATGGAGCAGGACAGGGGAGGATGGAGGGCACAGAGGAGCACGGAGCAGGACGGGGGGCACAGGAGGACGGAGAAGGAATGGGGGAGCACAGCGGAGGACGGAGCAGTAGGGGGGGAGTACAGAGGAGAATGGGGGAGCACAGAGCTGGATAGGGGAGCAAGGAGCAGGACGGGGGCAGCACAGAGCAGGAGGGCAGTTTATACACCCGGCTTATACACGAGTCAATAATTTTTCCCAGTTTTTTGTGGCAAAATTAGGGGGGTCGGCTTATACACGGGTCGGCTTATACACGAGTATATACGGTAATTCTTTACAGTTGATCACTATTAATGTCCTCAGGTATATCTGGAGTTATACATTTATTTAATGTTTACTAAAAGTTCTATATGTATATATACCTCCATGAATATACTATGCTTGCCAGTCATCTGTGTATATAGGTGTGTATATGTCACTATGTATATAGGGGTGTATATGTCGCTGTGTATATAGTCGTGTATATAGGTGTGTATATGTCACTGTGTATATAGGTGTGTATATGTCATTGTATATACGGGTGTATATGTCATTGTATATAGGTGTGTATATGTCACTGTGTATATAGGTGTGTGTATATGTCATTGTATATAAGGGTGTATATGTCATTGTATATAGGTGTGTATATGTCACTGTATATAGGTGTGTATATGTCACTGTATATAGGTGTGTATATGTCACTGTGTATATAGGTGTGTATATAGGTGTGTATATAGGTGTATATATAGGTGTGTATATGTCACTGTGTATATAGGTGTGTATATAGGTGTGTATATGTCACTGTATATAGGTGTGTATATGTCGCTGTGTATATAGGTGTGTATATAGGTGTGTATATGTCACTGTTTATATAGGTGTGTATATGTCACTGTGTATATAGGTGTGTATATAGGTGTGCATGTACAGTATCTATCCACCTTCATGTTTGTATGAGCGTATATAGGACTTGTGTATACATATGGCGGTATATGTGCGCCGGTATACATGTGTACATAGTAGATGCCTCTATATACAGTATATAGAGATCTCACAGCTGGAGGCTGAGGCTATGTGCACACGTTGCGGATTCTGCTGCGGATCGGCAGCAGAACTGCAAGTGATGTACAGTAGCATTAGATGCAATGTTAAAAAAAAAACGCAGTGCACATGCTGCGGATTTTTCCGCGCGGATTTGGTGCGGATTTAAATCCTCAGCATGTCACTTCTTTTGTGCAGTTCCGCAGCGTTGTCAGACCTGCTCTAAATAGAAATCCGCAGGTCTGAAACCGCTGGGGAAATCCGCACAAAAAGCGCAGCAAATCCGCAGTAAATCCGCAGGTAAAAAGCAGGTCATTTTACCTGCGGATTTACCAAAATCTGCGCGGAAAATTCCTCAGCAGAATCCGCACCGTCTGCACCTAGCCTGATTCCTGCTGTCTGTGGATTGTGCAGGATGTATCCGCTGTCAGGTTCCATTTACCTAATTATGGTGTAAAATGTGTCGCGATTCTCAGACCCTTTGACCAGTGGAAGCCATAGTGAGGAAAAAGGGCAATGATAATAAAGGATGAGCGGCAGGGCCTATAAAGATACAGTGCAGGGCATGAATACATTGTATCCAGAGGTGTTAAAGGGGAGATGTCAGGTCCCTCATGACCCCAGACCCTCCAGCAGTTGTGTAAATTCCCTGCCTGACAGCCCCTGTATTACATTCCATATGCAGACACAAGTGCTGGACGTGTATAGCAGTAACCTGCCGTTATCAGTCTGTACCGTCATTGGAAGAGCGATAATAAGAACAACAATAACGAGTGCAAATAAAACACCACAAAGAAACAACACGTGGTTATAAATATGGACTCATTGTGCAATAAAGGGAAAATGTATGTCACAATATTAGTGTCACCCACTATAGTGGGGTTCTCTGCAAATCATACTGCAGCCCATCTACTGCAGATGACACTACACATCCCATCATCCACTGCAGATGACACTACACATCCCATCATCCACTGCAGATGACACTACACATCCCATCATCCACTGCAGATGACACTACACATCCCATCATCCACTGCAGATGACACTACACATCCCATCATCTACTGCAGATGACACTACACATCCCATCATCCACTGCAGATGACACTACACATCTCTTCATCTTCTGCAGATGACACTACACATCCCATCATCCACTGCAGATGACACTACATATCCCATCATCCACTGCTAATGACACTACACATCCCATCATTCACTGTAGATGACACTACGCATCCCATCATCCACTGTAGATGACACTACGCATCCCATCATCCACAGCAGATGACACTACACATCCCATCATCCACTGCAGATGACACTACATATCCCATCATCCACTGCAGATGACACTACATATCCCATCATCCACTGCTAATGACACTACACATCCCATCATCCACTGTAGATGACACTACGCATCCCATCATCCACAGCAGATGACACTACACATCCCATCATCCACTGCAGATGACACTACATATCCCATCATCCACTGCAGATGACACTACACATCCCATCATCCACTGCAGATGACACTACACATCCCATCATCTACTGCAGATGACACTACACATCCCATCGTACACTGTAGAACTGCAGATGACACTACACATCCCATCATACACTGTAGATGACACTACACATCCCATCATACACTGCAGATGACACTACACATCCCATCATCCACTGCTGATGACACTACACATCCCATCATCCACTGCTGATGACACTACACATCCCATCATCTACTGCAGATGACACTACATATCCCATCATCCACTGCAGATGACACTACACATCCCATCATACACTGCAGATGACACTACATATCCCATCATCCACGGCTGTTGACACTACACATCCCATCATCCACTGCTGATGACACTACATATCCCATCATCCACTGCAGATGACACTACACATCCCATCATACACTGCAGATGACACTACATATCCCATCATCCACTGCTGATGACACTACACATCCCATCATCCACTGCTGATGACACTACACATCCCATCATACACTGCAGGTGACACTACACATCCCATCATCCACTGCAGGTGACACTATACATTCCATCATCCACTGCTGATAACACTACACATCCCATCATCCACTGCTGATGACACTACACATCCCATCATACACTGCAGATGACACTACATATCCCATCATCCACTGCAGATGACACTACACATCCCATCATACACTGCAGATGACACTACACATCCCATCATCCACTGCAGATGACACTACACATCCCATCATACACTGCAGATGACACTACACATCCCATCATACACTGCAGATGACACTACACATCCCATCATACACTGCAGATGACACTACATATCCCATCATCCACTGCAGATGACACTACACATCCCATCATCCACTGCTGATGACACTACACATCCCATCCATCTCACAGGTCACACTGCTGTTGTCTTTATGTATGATGGATCTCAGGTGTTGGGTAATGCATTAGTGATATTCTTGCTCACTTGTGGTATGAGGACATGTTCCTATACAGACTCTGGGGCAGAATGAATGCAGCCCAGCTGCTGCTATAACCCACATCAGTCCTACATGTGATTAATCCCGGCCAATGTGCCCTCCTGTCCCTTCCATCATTAGGTGAGGCTCGTCATAGCAGAAAAGGCTTTGAAGTGTGAAGAGCACGATGTGAGCCTGCCACTGAGCGAGCACAACGAGCCCTGGTTCATGCGGCTCAACCCCTCAGGAGAAGTCCCGGTGCTGGTTCATGGCGAAAATATCATCTGTGAAGCTGCGCAAATTATTGATTATCTGGAGCAGACATTTATTGATGGTAATATTGTTGTGATGTGATGGTGTGGGCACTATAGTATTAGGGTGGGAACTCGTCCATTAGTACATATATAGAAAACTAGAAAAAAGGAGAACACCGGAGTAACGGATTAAATATAGTAAATATATAATAATTTATTTAATTGCAATATAATTCAAGTACAAAGGTAATACAAAAATGTCATGGAAAACACAGACAAATGCAGGAATAGGGAAAAGAAGGACAAAGTCCTGTGCACACTGACCCATACTGATATAATCAATCAACGTATAAGTCACACAATGTGACTAGCTACATAAGAACAATAGGTAAGCCAACCCATGAGCACTAAAACAGAGTATAAGCTCAAAGTATCAAATCATAGTTAATCAGGCAAAATGGGAGGCTTGCCAACAGGGGCGTGTGCACGGACGCCAGAGCAGAGGGTAAGAACCCCGACGCGCGTTTCGCGCCCACACAAGCCGCTTTGTCAAGGGGATGTGGAGAAAATGTTTCACAAGGACCTTTTATAGTCAATATGACTGATCACATGGTCAGTCACGAGATACAGACGGACCAATGATTACCGCCATAGCGGCGCATGCGCCATATCACCGCCAGGTCCTCATCATGAGTAGCCGGGCGTCAGGCATCCCAGCGCATGCGCAGAGGGGATGCCTCCACAAACGTACCTGGGAGGCACAGAGATACCCGGCCCCATGTGAGGACAGAGGAGAGGACACTGCGCATGCGCAGACGTAAATGGATGTAAGTAAATACAACCACATTTGCAAAATGACCGCTGTCAAGAGCAATGACCCAATGTATGGAAGAAGTATATACATATCTTACAAACATCTTTCAAAGGCGCCTATGTACAGTCATGGCCAAAAGTTTTGAGAATGACACAAATATTAATTTTTACAAAGTCTACTGCTTCACTTTTTCTAATGGCAATTTGCATATACTCCAGAGTGTTATAAAGAGTGATCAGCTTAACAGCAATTACTTGCAAAGTCAATATTTGGCTAGAAAAATGAACTTTATCCCCCAAAACACATTTCAACATCATTGCAGCCCTGCCTTAAAAGGACCAGCTAACCTCTTTTCAGTGATTGCTCCATTAACACAGGTGTGGGTGTTGATGAGGACATGGCTGGAGATCAATCTGTCATGATTAAGTAAGAATGACACCACTGGACACTTTAAAAGGAGGCTGGTGCTTGGCATCATTGTTTCTCTTCTGTTAACCATGGTTATCTCTAAAGAATCACGTGCAGTCATCATTGCAATGCACAAAAATGGCCTAACAGGGAAGAGTATCGCAGCTAGAAAGATTGCACCTCAGTCAACAATCTATTGCATCATCAAGAACTTCAAGGAGAGAGGATCCATTGTTGCCAAAAGGCTCCAGGGCGCCCAAGAAAGACCAGCAAGCGCCAGGACCATCTCTTAAAAGTGTTTCAGCTGCGGGATCGGGTTACCAGCAGTGCAGAGCTTGCTCAGGAATGGCAGCAGGCAAGTGTGAGTGCATCTGCACGCACTGTGAGGCGGAGATTCTTGGAGCAAGGCCTGGTCTCAAGGAGGGCAGCAAAGAAGCCACTTCTCTCCAGAAAAAACATCATGGACAGACTGATATTCTGCAAAAGGTACAGGCAGTGGACTGCTGAGGACTGGGGTAAAGTTATTTTCTCTGATGAATCCCCTTTTCGATTGTTTGGGACATCAGGAAAACGCCTCATTCGGAGAAGACAAGGTGAGCGCTACCACCAGTCTTGCCTCATGCCAACTGTTAAGCATCCTGAAACCATTCATGTGTGGGGTTGCTTCTCAGCCAAGGGAATCGGCTCTCTCACAGTCTTGCCTAAAAACACAGCCATGAATAAAGAATGGTACCAGAATGTCCTCCAAGAGCAACTTCTCCCAACCCTCCAAGAGCAGTTTGGCGATCAACAGTGCCTTTTCCAGCATGATGGAGCACCTTGCCATAAAGCAAAGGTGATAACTAAATGGCTCAGGGAACAAAACATAGAGATTTTGGGTCCATGGCCTGGAAACTCCCCAGATCTTAATCCCATTGAGAACTTGTGGTCAATCATCAAGAGACGGGTGGACAAACAAAAACCTAAAAATTCTGACAAAATGAAAGCATTGATTGTGCAAGAATGGACTGCTATCAGTCAGGA
Organism: Oophaga sylvatica; assembly: GCA_033576555.1. Taxonomy (NCBI): domain Eukaryota; kingdom Metazoa; phylum Chordata; class Amphibia; order Anura; family Dendrobatidae; genus Oophaga; species Oophaga sylvatica. The sequence continues at coordinate 375,148,768 of JARQOD010000006.1, forward strand.
TTTGGTCCAGAAGTTGATTGAGAGCATGCCAGGGAGAATTGCAGAGGTCCTGAAGAAGAAGGGTCAACACTGCAAATATTGACTTGCTGCATTAACTCATTCTGTCAATATAAGCTTTTGTTACTCATATGTTTGCAATTATATTTCTGTCTGTGATAAAAACATCTGTCAAACACACATAAAAACCAGAGGGCAGCAGATCATGTGAAAATATAATATTTGTGTCATTCTCAAAACTTTTGGCCATGACTGTAAACAATGCAATATAAACAAACAGTACTGATTGGTACATAGTCAATATAGGCGTCCTAAGCGTAATCTCCATGCTTGAACACTGGTCATGCCGAACGGCGATCATCAAGATGAAACATCATATCAGAAAAGGTGCTTGGTAAATCCAAAGACCCCACAGGAATAGAAACAGACAATTAAAACCTAATAAGAAAGAAAAATATATAAAAAAGTTAAAAACAAGTATATATAAACCCAACTAAACTGGAAGTAAATATGAGATGGGTGCAGAGGAGAAAAAGGCAACATTATAAAAAAGAGGCAAAACTCAGGGACTCATTAAGACCCTTTGGATGCATAGTGTCAAGAGTGACAGTCCATCTGGCCTCCCGTTGGGCCAAAAGTCTTTTATAGTTTTCCCCTCTGATTCCTAGATGGATAGCATCAATACCCCGAACCATGAACGTTTTGGCATCACAATTGTGGAAAGCCTTAAAATGACGGGGAATGGTCTACAGGGTCGAGGGATCAATGCCCCGAATGTCCCGCACGTGCTCGTGCACCCTGACGCATAACTCTCTTAATGTAAGACCAACGTATATCATGGGGCACCCACATGTAGCGTAATAAATCACGTTAGAGCTACCACACGATATACGCTGTCTAATTTGGAAATTCCTAGAACTGTCAGAGGATTGAAATGCCGAGCACCGCAGGACATTCGAACAGGCCAGACAGTGGCCACAAGGGATAGATCCTGAGACAGGACCCCTAGATCCAAACGGATTGGCATTGTCTGGAACGTAATGGCTGCTGACTAGAGTTGAGCGATACTTTCCAATATCCAAAAGTATCGGAATCGGAATGGTATCGCCGATACCATTAAAATATCGGCGATACCCGATACCGATACCGGAAATCCAATGTAAGTCTATGGGAACAAAATATCGTAACTAAAAAAACCTCTTTCTTTCCTTGTAAACACTAAATATACACACGTAGAATACATATATATATATATATATATATATATATATATATATTATACATGTCATTGTGACATATATATATATATATACATATATTTATAGTTTATACACTTCTACATAGTAAAATAGCCTCTGATTCAATTGCCGGGTAAAGCCGGCTTTTGTGAAAAGACAGAAGCACCCGACATGAAATGACACTTGGTTTACATAGAGTTAACCATGTCTTTTCATGTAGTTTGATATCTGATTTGCAGAAACAATTACATGAGTGTAAGTGTGCAAAATTTCACACCTGTAGGGGTTAATTAAAGGTATAAATTCGTTGTAAAAAAAACTGACTTTTTTGCTACGAATTTACACCTTTAATTAACCCCTACAGGTGTGAAATTTTGCACACTTACACTCATGTAATTGTTTGTGCAAATCAGATATCAAACTACATGAAAAGACATGGTTAACTCTATGTAAACCAAGTGTCATTTCATGTCGGGTTCTGCATTTTCACAAAAGCCGGCAATTGAATTAGCGGCTATTATACTATGTAGAAGTGTATGAACTATAAATATATATATATGTATGTGTCACAAACTCAATGACATGTATATATATATATATATGAGGTGTAAAATTGCTGAAAAAAAATGCGTGGGCTCCCGCCCTATTTTCGCAACCAGACAGACAAAGCCAGTGAGTGGGGGCAGATAATAATAGCCCAGAGAGGGACCATTATTTTTGCCCCCCCCCCCGGCTACTAACATCTGCCCCCAGACACCCCAGAAAGGGCAAATCTCTAATTAGATTCGCCCTTTCGGGCACTTTGCCCGTCTATTCCCATTGCCCTGTAGCGGTGGCGAATGGGTTAATAAGGGGTTAAAATGACCTTGCAATTGAAAGGTCACTTTAAGCCAGGTTAATAATTGAGAGCTGTCAATTAGACAACTATCAATTATTAATCCTATTGTATGAAAGAAAAATCAAACACACACACTTTAATAAAAAAGAAGTTTAATGAAATAATCACACAGTTTTTGACCATATTTTGTTTACCCGCTAAAACCATTTCCTGTAATAAAAATAAAATAATAAAGCAAAATTATTCTTACCAATCCGATGCACAGTCAGGTCTCACGGTGTAATCCTTCAGAAAGGGTTAATGTTTACTGCAGGGACCGCAGCTAATGCTGCAGCCTCACAGTAAACCCCCAAATGAATGAGCTCCTCTCCTGGCTGACAGGAGAGGAAGTGGAAAGCTTAATTGATTACTTTCCACTTTCACTTCAGGTCAGCCAGGGACACCATCAGTGACGTCAGAGGGAACTGATTAACAAAAATAGGGGTTCCCTTCGAAAAAAAAATGGCGTGGGGTCCCCCCTATTTTTGTTAACCAGCCAGATGAAGCAGACCGCTGAGGCCTGGATTTTCAGGCTGTTAAGAAGCCAAGATCCATGGACCTTGCCAGCCTGATAATACCAGGCCACAGCAGTCTGCATATCTTGGCTGATTAACAAAAATAGGGGATCCCCTCGAAAAAAATTGGCGTGGGGTCCCCCCTATTTTTGTTAACCAGCCAGATGAAGCAGACCGCTGAGGCCTGGATTTTCAGGCTGTTAAGGAGCCAAGATCCATGGACCTTGCCAGCCTGATAATACCAGGCCACAGCAGTCTGCATATCTTGGCTGATTAACAAAAATAGGGGATCCCCTCGAAAAAAATTAGCGTGGGGTCCCCCCTATTTTTGTTAACCAGCCAGATGAAGCAGACCGCTGAGGCCTGGTTTTTCAGGCTGGTAAGGATCCAATATCCATGGACCTTGCAAGCCTGATAATACCAGGCCACAGCAGTCTGCTTAGCTTGGCTGGTTAACAAAAATAGGGGGGATCCCCTCGAAAAAAAAACGGCGTGGGGATCCCCCCTATTTTTGTTAGCCAGCCAAGTAAAATGCAGACTGCTGCGGCCTGGTATTAAAAGACTGTCAAGGCCCATGGATTTTGGCCCTCAACAGCCTGATAATACCAGGCTACAGCAGCCCCACATTTGGCGCATCAAAAGATGTGCCAATTGTGGCACTTTACCCGGCTCTTCCCACTTGCCCTGTAGCGGTGGCAAGCGGGGTAATAAGGGGTTAATGTCACCGTTGATTGCACGGTGACAATAAGCCCGGTTAATAATGGAGAGGCGTCAATAAGACACCGATCCATTATTAATCCCAAAGTTTTTAAATGTTTAAAAAAAAGACACAGCAAGAAAAAAGTCTTTTAATGAAATAAAAGAGACAACACAGTTTTCATTTCTTTTATTACACTCTCATTCCTGCGACGCCATCGATCTCCTGTAAAAAAAGAAAAAAAACAAACCAACAGTATACCACCTGTCCGACGCAGTCCATAGTAACGAGTGTCCCACGACGATTCAGCTCTGCTACATCGGAATGCCAGGCAGAGCCTGACATCCCGGCGCAGCACAGCTGATTACCTGCTTCTCCGGCGGTGACGTCATCGGATTGCTTTACGGCCGCGATTACCCAGCAGTCACTGCAGTTATCGCGAGAAACTGCATGTGACCGCCAGGGAGAAGAGGATGGCGGCCATCAAGCAGTCCGGGATGTGACCGCCGGAGATCTTCTGCCGGGTAAGTGCCGCTGACTCCTGACAGACCCGACCGACGGACACTGACAGTGACATTCCGATTCCGGTATCCGATATGACGAAAATATCGGTACTCGGAATCGGAATTCCGATACAGCCAATATCGGCCGATACCCGATATTTGCAGTATCGGAATGCTCAACCCTACTGCTGACCAATAAATCCTTCAGGTTCTTAGACCTCCTGGAGGTCATGTGTGGGAAGTCTCCAATGGCTGGGACCAGAGACGGCTTGGCGCCGAGAATGGTCCAATGTCGGGAGAGAATCTCCCTCATATGACCCCACTCATGGTTGAACGTGGAAATAAAGCGGATGGTCTCACCCTCTTTCCTCTCCTCCCCTCCACGCCTGCCCGTGGATATAATAGATCATTCCTTGATGTACTTCTGGCCTTGTCGTAGCCCCTCCCTATACACCTGTTACTATAACCACAATCCTGGAAATGCGCCCTAAGGTCCTGGGCACGTCTCTCAAGATTGTCATCGGTGGAGCAGTTTGTGTTTTTTTAACCCTTTACTACTATGGGATTAATAATGGATAGGTGTCTTATTGACGTCTCTCCATTATTAACCCGGCTTAATGTCACCTTTCAATAGCAAGGTGACATTAACCCCTTATTAGCCCATGAGCCACCGCTAAAGGCAGTGGGAATAGAGAGGCTAAGTGCCAGAAAAGGCGCATCTTATGGTAAACTCTGATGGTAAAATCTGAACACAAATCATACTCTGATCAAAAAACATTGATGAAACTTAGACCATTTTTTAGCGAATGAGCAAAGAAACTGATGCCTGAATGAGCCGTAAGGCTTTATTCACCTGTGGCAGATATGTTACAGAAATTTTGGTGGATGTCCCTTCTAAAAGCGAATGCTGCAAAAGCGGCCACATTCACGTGTAGAGACCTGATTTTCAGCCACAGAATGTCTGCAACCAATGGTATAAGATAACTTTCCCCTATGATATCTTAATCTTTTGAATATTTTTCTGGAATGTTCCCTACCTTCTAGAAGTGAGTAATTGCTTTTCACTAATCCAGAATATTTGATAATTTCTCACAAATTTGTTCTCATTTTACTGTGCTATTAATGTGGAGTATTTTTTTTGCCAATTTGAGGTAATTCTGGATGTATTTTCAGAGAAAACCCCAAGGCTGGTACCAGATGAAGGCAGTGTCTACCACATCAGAGTGCAGCACTACAGAGAACTGCTGGACTCATTGCCTATGGACGCATATACCCATGGCTGCATCCTGCACCCGGAGCTCACGGTGGACTCCATGATCCCAGCATATGCCACGTCCAGAATCCGCAGTATGTACATTATATACAGGACCGTGCATCTCAGAAGGTTGGACATAAAATATGACAACCACACTGTGTTTGATTGTGACTGTGCATGGACCAGATATTGGGTTCTTAGTCTGGAGGAAGACTCATATAAATGCATATCATATTGTATAAAGCAGAGGTTATGCAATGGCAGCTAGTTTGTCTTGTCTCACATATAATATACCCTATTTTTAAAATGGAGCCCAATCAGCGCTGTCCCAATGATCAGCTGATTTCTGCAGGTTCTTACCATAGGAAATGTACTAGTACCTGACCTCCATTAATAAGGAGAAGCTGGGGCTGTGATCAAGCTTATGTCGATATGAACTCCAAAGATATCTGAGCACTGTACTCCTGTCTGTTTTAGTCCCCAGTACTTAAGTGTATCGGCTGCGCGCAGTCACGACCACTGCAGCACAAGACCACCAACACCGTCTACATGATCGTCGGGGGGTTCCAAAAGTAGAATAATCAGCAATCAAACGTGACAGCTGATAAGAAGTTTTTCCGTATTCAAAATTTAAGACCTCATTTAGACATCCGTTTTTTGCATATGAGTGCTATCCGTGTTGTTCACGCGTAGCACTCGTACCTATGATAGTTTATCGGGTCATTCACATGTCTGTGACTTTTCGCAGACCAAGCTGTCCATGCAAAATCGTAAAGTCATGTACGATTTTGATCCGATTGTATTATCAGAATCTGCAATGGGGTTGGGAAAAAATCTTGTATTCAGATGGCTTCTGAGTGTTTTCCCATTTTCACAGCCTGTCACATAGAAGGTGGATAAACTTTTTTACTAGAATAACTGATAACACTCTGATCAAAATAATCTGTCAGTTTTTCTCACAAGTGAGTAAAACTAACATCTGAATGATTGTTAGAGTTTGTGCAGACAATGTCTTTTTAAGGCGGGCGAACCCGATAGCTTTTTCAAGAGGAAAATGCTTAAAGAAACGCCAAAGGTTTTTTTCCCAATAGGTCATGTTAACCCCTTAACGACCGCCGATACGCCGTTAAGGGTACTTATGCCTCAGCTTCCTTTTTAACGGCGCAGAGAAAAAGATTATAGCGCCCCCCAGGGTCGGAATTTCTTCTTGGTCTCGGCTACTGGGGGTAGCTGAGACCTCAGAGAACATGATTCGGGTCGATTTTTACCGACCCCGATGTTGCGGTCGCCGTTATTAACTGAATAACGGCGACCGCAAAAAAAAAGTCTCTATATCAGAGGAGAGAGAAATGGGGTCCCCTGATTCCCGCCGGTACCTCCGGAGTCCCTGCAACCCCTCGTGAAGTCCCCCGGGCCGCCAGCGTTTTCTTCCGGGCAGAAAATGGCGGGCGCATGCCCAGTGCTCCCGCCAAGATCTGCCGGCCGGCACCCAGCAACAATAGGAAATTTTTCCTATTGGTTCATTTTGATCACTGTGATAGACCCTATCACAGTGATCAAAATAAAAAAATAGTAAATCAAACCCCCTTTATCACCCCCTTAGTTAGGTAAAAATACTAAAATAAAAAATTTATTTATTTCCATTTTTCCATTAGGGTTAGGGCTGGGCTAAAGGTAGGGTTGGGCTAAAATTAGGGTTGGGCTAAAGTTAGGCTTAGGGTTGGGGCTAAAGCAATGGTTGGGCTAAAACTAGGGCTGTGGTCATGGTTGGGATTACGGTTAGGGTTATGGTTAGGGTTATGGTTAGGGTTGGGATTAGGGTTAGGGGTGTGTTGGGGTTAGGGTTGGAGTTAGAATTGGGGGGGTTCCACTGTTTAGGTACATCACGGGTCTCAAAATGTGATATGGCGCCATTTTTGATTCCAGCTAATTTTGCATTCAAAAAGTCAAACGGTGCGCCCTCCCTTCTGAGCTCAGCCATGCACCCAAACAGTGGCTTTCCCCCACATATGGGATATCGGTGTACTCAGGAGAAATTGCACAACAAATTTTGTTGTCCATTTTCTCCTGATACCCTTGTGAAAATAAAAAAAAATTGGTTCGAAAGTAAATTTTTTGTGAAAAAAATTAATTTTTTTCCTGCCACATTGCTTTAGTTCTCGTGAAGCACTTGAAGGGTTAATAAGCTTCTTGAATGTGGTTTTGCGCACATTGAGGGGTGCAGTTTTTAGAATGGTGTAACTTTTGGGTATTTTCTGTTATATTGACCCCCTCACTTCAAATGTGAGGGGGTCCTTAAAAAAAGTGGTTTTGTAAAATTTTGTTAGAAAAATGAGAAATCGCTGGTCAACTTTTAACCATTATAACGTCCTAACAAAAAAAAATTATGTAAAAACTGTAAAGCGCTGCGGAATATGTTAGCGCTATATAAAAAAATAAAGATTATTAAAAAATAAAGATTGTGTTTCCAAAATTGTTGTAAAGCTGACATGTGGGAAATGTTATTTATTAACTATTTTGTTTTATGTGACTCTCTAATTTAAGGGTACAAAAATTAAAAGTTTGAAAATTGCTAAATTTTCAAACTTACCAAATTTCCTTTTTTTTTCATAAATAAGCGCAAGTTATATCAAAGAAATTTTACCACTAACATGAAGTACAATATGTCACGAAAAACCAGTCTCAGAATTAGTGGGATACGTTGAAGCGTTCCAGAGCTATAACCTGATAAAGTGACAGTGGTCAGAATTGTAAAAATTGGCTTGGTCATTAAGTACCAAATTGGCTCTGTCACTAAACGGTTAAAGTTTTTTTTTAACATTTCATGAGTGTTTTTTTTTATATATTCTTGCCCACCTGGATTTTCTGAGAATTTTTCCAGCATTTTGTGTGACTTTGTTTTAGGCCGGTGTCACACTTGCGAGAAACTCGCACAATTCTCGTGCGAGTCTCTCGCATCAACACGAGAATTGTGCGAGTTTCTCGCAAGTGTGACACCGGCCTTACTGGAATTTCTTTTTTTTTTCTAAAATTTTAACTCCATTCAACACTGAAGAAACCGCTAACGTATTTTCATGCAAAAAACGTTGGCAAAACGCTAAAAAAGACTTCTATTATAAATGATAGCGATGCTGTAGAGCAGAACACACCAGTAGAATGGCCAGGTAACTTTCTTGGGTTCTTTGGAAAACTGAATTGGCTAAATACACTCCAAAACCTGAACATATAAACGGCAAGTTGATTGTACATAGAAATAATATGGTAATTCTTCTGCACGTTTAGTTAGTGCTTTTTTTTTCTTGCGGTTTTGGTGCTGAATTTGCCGGAAAAAGACCTGGTGTGCACAAACATTAATGATATTTCTCACATTGTTGTTAACTATTTGCAGGCCAGATTGGAAGTACTGAATCTGAACTGAAGAAACTTGCTCAAGAAAACCCAGACCTTGAAGATGCCTACATTGCAAAGCAAAAACGCCTAAAAGTAAGTGTCCCTAACTGTGACAAGTGTTTTTTTTTGTGTTACAGGAGTTCTTAATAACTGAATTTACTCGTTTGAAGACATCTTCAATCCATATGTCTTATATGGGTATAGAAACAAAATAGGGCGAGGGGGTCACTCGATTAGGCGCCTTCTTAATGAACAAGAACAGAGATCTGCTCTGGAGCTTTCCATGTGTTACATTACATACAGCTCTGACAAAAATTAAGAGACCACCACATCAAAACCCTGTCATGGGCAGCCCAATCTCCAGACCTGAACCCCACTGAAAACCTCTTGAATGTGATCAAGAGGAAGATGGATAGTCAAAAGTAATCAAACAAAGAAAAACTGCTTGAGGCTAAGTGCACACGTTCAGGATTATTTGCGTTTTTTTCGCGTTTTTTCGCGGGAAAAAACGCGTCAAAAACGCATGAGTTAAGCATCCTATCATTTAGAATGAATTCCGCAATTTTTGTGCACATGGTGTGTTTTTTTCCACGAAAAAAACGCATTGCGGAAAAGAAAGCAACATGTTCATTAATTTCGCTGAATTCTAGTGTTTTTCCCGCTATATTATTGACCTAGAAAGTTCGGGGGAAAATCGCGGTAAAAACGCGTCAAATCCGCGCAAAAAAAACGCACCAAAAACAAGCAAAATACGCGCAAAAAAATGCACGTTTTTGCTCAGGAATATTCTGCAAACATTCCTGAACGTGTGCACTTAGCCTAAATGTTTGCCCCAGAAGCAGTGTGAAAGACTGGTGGCAAGCATACCAAGACACATGAAAGCTGTTTTTAAAAATCATGGTTATTCCACAAAATATTGATTTGTGAACTCTTCCTGAGTTAAAACATTAGTATTGTTGTTTCTAAATGATCATGAACTTGTTTTCTTTGCATTATTTGAGGTCTGAAAGCACTGTTTTTTTTTTTTAAATTTTGACGATTTTTCTTTGTCAGAAAAAAACCCAAAATTTTTTGCTTGGAAATTCAGTGACATGTTGTCAGAAGTTTATAGACTAAAAGAACAATTTACATTTTACTCAAAAATATACCTATAAAGAGAAAAATCATACAAACTGAACATTTGAAATTTTTGCCAGAGCTGTATATATCTGGCTGATTTCACGTTCCAAAACTAGCCACATCTAAAAGGGGCAGTAGTGAGACAGCACCATTTATTAATGCAATATATAATCTACATTGCAGTTTGATTACCCAGTGATCAGAAGTAAACTTCTCAAAGTCGACGAAACATCCCTTTTATTTTATCACTGAGAGATGTAGCTGAAAATAATAAAAGAAACATATTTTAGTTAATTTTTTAAAACTGTATATGTAGTGATTGTAGATTTCTGTTGAGGGGTTGTTATAAGAGATGGTACAAATCGATTCTCAGGTCCAGCCTGCCTCCTTCCTGCAGCATCCGCGGCTTTTCTCTTGATTAGCCGGCCTGGCACGACATCGTGGTTACTGCGTGCTGCGCATGAGACATCGTGCCAGTCCGGCTATTCATAAGAAAAGCCGCGGACGCTGCAGGTAGTAGGCGGTTCTCAGTGCTTCTCTCCGACAGTGATAGATTACTGACGGGATCCAGTCCTGCGAATCGATTGGCACCGTCTCTAGTTACGCCAGCTTTCAATTCATAGCTGATTTGTGGGTTTTCATTATGATGATCTATTTCCAGAATAAACTGATGGAGCATGATAACATCAAGTACCTGACTAAAATACTGGATGAGCTGGAAAAAGTCCTGGACCAGGTTGAAACTGAATTACAGAGACGTAGCGAAGAAACCCCAGGTAATTATAACCAATAATAACTTCTTCTAAAAGCACAGTGTCACCAGTAAATGACTTACTGCTTATATCAATTTGTATGTTACCTGAGCATTCTGTACTCTAATCTCAGCAAGTATGGAGGGAGAGGAGGAAGTGTCCTGTGAAATAACCTGTGTGGATCCTTTATCATCTACTGTATATAGAGGTGTTACCTGTAATTGTAATTCTGCCTCTGATGATAATGAGACTACTGAAAAGTCTGTTGTACAGAACAGAAAGCATGCGTGGGCGAAAATTGTAAGATTTCTATATATTTTTTTTATTCAGAGAGTGAAATAGAAAATTGGTAAAAACATTATCAAAACAATTAAATATATAACATTGGACACAAAATCCTGATTTAAAGAGTAAGTAAGTTTGTCTGTGCCCTTTTAACTGTAAGCAGATCAGTGGGTTTCCAGGTACCCTAACCGATTGCTGAGAAGACACCGATGATGTCCATAGCTAATGAGACATGAGCGCACACCTCCTAAGGGCAGGTGCTGACGGCCGAAATAATCGGGCCAATTATGCAAATGACAGTCTGGTCAATATCTGATGCTATTATAGTGTGATCCGATTCTCCCGGATGAGGAGAAGATAGAGAACAAAAAATGTTTCCATCTTCTCCATTCTGTCAATCTGTAAAAATCAGACTGCACTCAGATGCCATGCGATTGCAGTCCGATATTTTCCACGGACTCATTGACTTGAATGGGTGAGTGCGATTTGAACATCAGATCAAAATCGGACATGAGCACGGCCCCATAGAACAACACGGTGACGAGTGCTATACGTCAAAACGATGGCTAGCGTTCGTCCAAATATTCGGGCCGTCTGCCCGTGCCCTAAGTGTGCGCAGTGAGTGCAGTACATGTACAATAGAAGGCATTCTCCTGCATCCATACTCCGCTGTGTGTGCACATCTCCGGCCTAAGGGCTCATACTCACTGGCGACGAAAACGGATGATATTCAGCCGATAAAAAATCGGATTCAAATCTGACCAATGTTATTCAATAGGTGAGTTCTCATTTGCGATTTTTTTCTCAGCCGAAATTGGTGTGAGAAAAAAATCGCAGCATGCTGCGATTTGATGCGATTTTGGCATGATATCGCCAATGCAGTCAATGGGTGCGAGAAATCATCGCACAGCACTCGCACCATGCGAGGCGGTGCGAGAAATCATCGCACAGCACTCGCACCATGCGAGTGCTGTCCGATTTATACGCACCAGTCTCCTTTGAAAAGCCGGCAATTCATCCCCGGCTACTGTAAAATCACACTGACAGCTCACAAAACAGTAGATACATACACATAGAATACATATATATATATATATATATACATGTCATTGTGACACATACATATATATATATATATTTATAGTTCATACACTTCTACATACTGTAATAGCCATTAATTCAATTGCCGGCTTTTGTGAAATCACAGAAGCCGACATGAAATGATACATTGTTTACACACAGTTAACCATGTCATTTCATGTATTTTTATATATGGTTTTAAATTACAATTACATAAGTGTATGTGTGCAAAATTTCAGACATGTAGGGGTTAATTAAAGGTGTAAATTCGTTGAAAAAAAATGCGTGGGCTCCCGCTGTATTTTCTCCACCAGACAGACAAAGCAAGCGAGTGGAGGCAGATAATAATAGCCCAGGGAGGGTGCATTTATTTTGTGCCCCCCCCGGCTACTAACATCTGCCACCAGACACCCCAGAAAAGGCAAATCTCTAATTAGATTAGCCCCTTCTGGCACTTTGCCCGTCTATTCTCATTGCCCTGTAGCGGTGGCGAATGGGTTAATAAGGGGTTAAAGCCACCTTGCAATTGAAAGGTGACTTTAAGCCAGGTTAATAATTGAGAGCTGTCAATTAGACAACTATCAATTATTAATCCTATTGTATGAAAAAAAAATCAAACACACACACTTTAATAAAAAAGAAGTTTAATGAAATAATCAAACAGTTTTTGACCATATTTTATTTTTCTGCTAAAACAATTTCCTGTAATAAAAATAAAATAAAAAAGCAAAATTATTCTTACCTATCCGATGCACAGTCAGGTCCCACGCTGTAATCCATCAGAAAGGGTTAACAGGTTACAGCTAGCAGGCAGCTAATGCTGCCTGCTGAGATGTTACCCCCTGAATGAATAAGTTCCTCTCCCAGGGAAAGGAGAGGAAGTGATTAATGTGTTTAGCTTAATTGATTTATTCCCACTTTCACTTCAGGTCAGGTCACCCTGACCTGACCTAAAGTGAAAGTGGGACGCAATCAATTAAGCTTCCCACAGTAATCACATCCTCTCCTGTGGCTGGGAGAGGAAGTTATTCATTCAGGAGCTTTCAGCTGAGCAGGCAGCATTACTTGCGCTGCTTGGTTGGAAGCTAGTTAACCCTTTGTGAAGGATTACAGCGTGGGACCTGACAGATCACCGGATAGGTAAGTCCAAAAAATGTGCGGTGAGTAAAGGTTTCTTTCCTTTGACCTCTCTTCTTTCTCTCTGGTCTACAGAAGAAGGGTCGGGCAGTGAGTCCTGGCTGTGCGGACAGTTTTTCAGCCTGGCAGACGTATCATTGGCTGTCACGCTTCACCGATTGAAGTTTCTTGGATTTGCCAGAAGAAATTGGGGAAATGGAAAACGTCCAAATTTAGAGGGATATTATGAAAGAATCTTGAAGAGGAAGACTTTCAGTCAAGTTCTTGGAAACGTCAATAACATTTTAATCTCTGCCGTGCTGCCGACTGCATTCCGAGTAGCCAAAAAACGAGCCCCATCGATTTTGGGCACTACCGTCATGATGGGATTGCTGGCGGGAGCAGGCTATATTTTTTTCCTTTGTGTTAGGAGAAGACTTTTCAATGCATTCTCATCTATTAGGTCAAAACACTTTCTTTAGTTCATCAGAATATAATATTCGGTACATCTAAAGGGACAGGAATATATAAGAATGATGAAATGTGACAAACATGATTTGGGATTGTGAAAATAAATCCATTCTCACTGTGTACACATCTAAACCCCACATGGGGTCACCACAATAAAATATAAGTGAAATCTGTACATATTGCTATTGGTATTTGTGTTTTATGCTTAGAACGGTGCAATGAATGATTAACCTCACTCGCTTCATACAACTAGGACTCTGGATCTCTATCACCTCCTCCATTGCCGAGAATGCTCCTATTACCTGACTGCAAGCTGAGATCTTGAAAACCGTAAGGAACTGATGAACAAAGTGCATTAGAAAGCTAGAACTGTTAAGTATACAGAGAAAATCCTTTATTAGTCAAGAACACCTTTACTCCATTCCAACTTTTGGTCCGTTCCCTGGTTGCAGCAAGACTTTACGTCTCTAGCTGATATTCTCGGCCTCATCTCTTCTTTGTCGCTTTCTAGGCCCTGCGACATCATGATGTTGCAGGTAGACACAAGTCATAACGTTGCGTGACACCTACTATTTAGGCCTCACACAAAATCATCTTCTGCCCCAGGAAGCAACAGAGATGTCAAGCCGAGGATGTCAGCCACAGAAGGTCTGAATCAGAGGTCGGCCTGGTTAGCTCAAACCTATTTGCTTATCTTTCAGGTTAAGTGCAGATGACCGTTTTCTCTCCAACCAAGAAAATTGGCCCGATTACCTTAATCACACTCTGATCAGAATTTGATAAGAGTGGGATCTGATTTTCTTGGAGGTAGAGAAAAAAAATGTTTCTCCACCTTAAACATTATATCAGTCATCTGAGTGCGGTCCAAATTTTTTCACTGACCCATAGACTTGAATGGGCGCATGCCATCCAATTATTGGAGGCAAATCTTGCATGCTGGGATTCTTTTTCTGCTGACCACTAGGTCCAAGAAAAAAATCAGCCATGTGCACAGCCTTATTGAATATCATGGGTCCCAGTGCTACCCGTCAAAACCATGGATTGCACTCGTTCGATTTAAACGGTTGTGTACTCGAGCCCCAATCTGACTCCCACTCTGTGTTTCTTCTCAGGGTACTCCATTTCTGAGATTAGGTGAGGACGCATGATCTCTGCAGGCTTACTTTAGACCAGTGTTTCCCAAACTCCCGGCGTCACAGCCCACAACATATCATGTTTTCATGATTTCATTAGTATTGCAGAGAGGGGAGAACATGATAGTAATTCACCTGCGCAATACTAAGAAAATCCTGAAAACATGATCTGTTGGAGGCTGGGAGTTTGGGAAACACTGGTGTAGACTATTACTTTGGTCCTATTAACTGTTTCATACCTAAAATATATTGGGCAAATTGTAACTTGTCTGTGCCCAGTTTTCAGAAACAAAAACCCAAAATTTTACAGTGTGTTTGTCCATTCTTTTGCCGAAAAATAATATATGTGCCTAAAAAAACCTGCTGCAGAATTTGTCCAAAATGATGTTCTAAAAACAGGTGCAGTAACCTAGTGAATGTGGCCCATTGGGTAAGTGTGGAGTGCAGGATGTTTAGTGCACAGACGCTTTACTAGCTCGACACTGGACGCTCGGCAGCAGGACGAGGTGTGAGCGACTAATAGCTTAAAAATGGTGAGGAATTGAGACACAAAATATATTAGAAAGTTGTAAAATTTAGTATTTTTTAATTATTAAACTTTATTAACATCAAATCATAAACCCTATATGATTTGTAGTAGACAATCATACCACAATTTACCACCAGATGCCAGCAGTGTACCACAGCTCTCCTGATCGTGGCTTCTTACTGTTTCTCTATTACTCACAGTGAATCTAGTTTTTATTAATCAATTACATGTTAATCACTGTCATTGGTATGTGACACTTCATTTTGATGCCAAAATGAATAAACCAAAACCGAAATTCAAATAATGTCCTTATTGCAACCTCCAGCTCCTGTCCCTTCACCTACATTCATCACATTCAGCTGATTGTCAGACCTCTCACATAGCTGAAATGAGAATCCAAAGTCTATGGCCTACATTCATCAAGTGATGGGCTCATGTTCTGAAACAATTATGTACCCTTACGATAACCGTATCCTAAACTTGTAGCAAAAGAAATCTCCAATTGAAGTAAATCTGCCTGTTATGATTTGGTAGCTGAGGAGAGCAGGCAAAAACGGCAATACACCAGAGAGGTTGGAATCTACTGGATTGCAGTACCCTGACTAACCACCACAACTAAAGGCAGCCGTGGAGCGTTCCTACGTTGGTCCTAGACGCCTCGTCACAGCCTAAGAGGTTAACTACACCTAAAGATAGAAAGAGGAAAGCTATCTGCCCCGGAGCAGATCCCCAAAGAACATAGGAAGCCCCCAAACATGTAATGGCGGTTAGACAAGAGGAAATACAGACACAGACAGAAAATAGTTTGAGCAAACGTTGGGGCCCAATCTTCCTAGAAAGAAAAGGATAGGAAGGACACTTACTGCAATCCAAAAAACCCTAAAAAAATACCAACTCTACTAATTGCAAAAACACCTGAGATCACACGACCTCTACCACCTAAATTAGTTCTCTGGTGTAACAAAACTAAGCCGCAGCCACTGAAAAAACTGGAAAAGGCAAATTAACAAATAACAGTGGCTCAGATAAACTGAGAGGAGACCAAGCCCCCCGGAGGGGACCTGGCTGACCTCCACAGAAGTGCAGGGAACAATGCAAAAAGCAAGCACAAAAATAAAACAGAAAATATCTTATCTGAGAGCAGGAGAAGAGGCAAGACTCAGCAAGCTTCCAAGTGAATCAGGAACCACAGTTGAGACAAGAACAATTGTTCACCGGCAACCTTGATGGGAGGGAACCTCCCTTATATAAGACCAGTCTGTAACTCCTGATTGCCAATCTTCACAATCTTCATTGAATGGTTCAGTACTGTTTGTAACCACCAGAGGGAGCTTCTGCTCAGAATTCATTTCTAACACATTCACAACATCTGCCACAGGTTTCTGCTGCCCCATTTGAGAGCAGTATTAGCTAAGAGAAAAAACCCTGATTCTAATGCTGGATCACCTACTTGGCTTCTTGCTGTCATTTTTGATAAAACACAGCTTTATCTGCTGCAGCTCTTCTAGTCTTTTCTCAATATGAGTACCTTGTGATCTCCACTTAGTCTCTCATCATTGGTTGGCAGCTTTTTGCCTATGCACAGAGTAAGCAGAAAGCTGCCAATCAGTGGTGTGGGTGGAGTAAAAGTTTGACAGCGAGAAGACTAGCAGAGCTGCAGCAGACAAAACAGTGATTTTATCAAAAGTAAAGCAAGATTCCCTGTAAATGGCATACAGCTTGATTCGGTTCTTTCTCTTAATGTTTGCAGCCCATTATGAAGCACAAACCGGGAGACAGATCCATATAACCCATTAACGATGGCTGCCGTACATGTATGAGGGCCATACGCTACCATTGTATGGAACAAGCTGCATGCCCCATGCAGCTTAGGTGAAGACTGTTTTACATAGCCAGCACCTAACCGTAACTGAAGCAATAATTTTGGCTCTGATTGCATCACTTTAACCTCTTAAATGCTGGTGTCAAGTGTGATAGCAGAATTTAAAAGCCTTCAAGATTGCAGCTCTATAGGATGCCATGGCAGCCTGGGATGAAGCTCCGTCTATTTCACAGCATAGAGCAATACTATTGTAGTGTAGTGCATTGCATGGGCGATCAAGAGACGGCAGGTTCAAATTCACCCCTCTTTTCCCCAAATGTAAATACCAAAATGTAAAAGATAAAAAAAATTAACATTTCTCCTTCGCCTCATTGGGGGACACACAGACCGTGGGTATTATGCTGCTGCCACTAGGAGGACACTAAGCAATACAAGCACAAAAGATTAACTCCTCCTCCTGCAGTATACACCCTCTGTTGGCTCAATCCTGAACCAGTTCTTGCTTAGTGTCTGTAGGAGGCACTAGGGTCTGCTTTCAGACCCCACTTTTTTTCTGATTTTTTTTCTGATTTTTAAAATTTTTATTATTTTACTTTCTTCACGCACGGATGGGCGACGGGACTTGTACGAAAAGTCACGATCTCCCAAAAACCAACAACAGGTGGCATCGTGCGAGTGTCGCCTCCACGTACCCCTCCTGCCACGCTACCATGGGGCGACAGATCCTTATAACAGGCCGCTCTCCCCATGAGATACCCTTACTTGAGGATGATGATGATTTTGCGTGGCACCTTGGATGGTTACCCCCACCACCTCTCCTGAAAGCGGTGGCGGTCTTGAGGCATGTAAGAGCCCTCTCCACCCCCCTATTGAAAGGGGTTGGTGGATAGAGGATGTACTTCCATAGTCGCTGTAGTGCTGTGGAGTTCTCCCTCCTCCATCTTCGGGCTCTCCCCGCAGTGAGTATATGAGGGGCACTGTTATACCGGTCACTGCGACCGCTTCTGCGCACTGCGCCCGCATGGCGTTGCGACGCTGCAGCACACAATCGCGCTGCTGGCGTTCCCTATCGCGCCGCGGCCACGGCCTCAAATTTAGTCCCCGGCGCCAGACCAGGGTAGGCCGCAACTTTAAAATTTACTCCTCAGCTTCGGGCCGGGATAGGCCTCAAGGGGAGAGGGCGGTCCGTGTGGCTCCGCCCACACCGCATGCTATTGGCCGTCACCAGTTAACAAGGGACTTCCCCTGTTTCCTCCCCCTCTCCTCCCACTGTTTCTGGCGCCTCTCGTCTCACACGGGAGGCGCTTCTAAGATCTCGGGCGCCATATTCTCCTGGGACAGCGCTGCATCGCCATCCTCTCACTTCCCTGGTGCACACACATAGGCCCTGGGTAAGTGCACGCTGCGACTAGGTCTACACAGCGCTTAACCCTTCTCCTGCAGAAGGTTCTCTGGTGAGGAAATATGTCGCAATCAAAGGGAATTAAAAAGGCTGACAAGAACTACTCTGTAGTATATGCCGCCTGCGCTTCATGCAACGCTCCCCTGCCATCAATGCATAGTTCCCAATTCTGTGCATCATGTGCCCAGGAGCCCATGGCTTCCTCTGCTCAGGAGCCCCCTATTACCGAGCAGGAGTCCCTACCTATTCCTGATCTCATTGAGTCAGGTTCTTCAGTGTGGCCCGAATATCTGGCGCACTCCATAAACTCTCTGACTAGAGCCTTGGATACCTTTCGTGGATCTGCTCCTAGCCAGAGTGCCCCTTTTCCAGAGAGGGGTCCGTTAGCCTTCAGAGATGTCTCATCTGACAGGGGCCGTCTCACGGCGTCCGCAAAGCGGTCGTCCAAAAAACGCCGCCATAATGCATCTCCCAATCCATCTAGTGGTTCAGCATCTGCGAGTTCAGGTTCTCGTTCACCTCCCAGAAACATCAGTGACCATGATTCGGAATACGAGTCGGACATTGGTGATGATCCCAACTCACCAGAATTTCAGGAGTCGTTAGACTCTTTAATTGAGGCAATTAATACAATCCTCAAACTAGAAGAAGAACCTGGGTCTCAGCCGAATCATCCTATCTCCTTCAAAAGGGCAAAACGTGTTCACAAGGTGTTTAGTAACCACCCTGAATTTACTGATATTGTTCAGGGACACAGGGAGCGTCCGGACAGACGTTTTTCAGGACTGAAGTCTCTGAAAGCTCGATACCCTTTTTCAGCAACCGAGGCGAAAGAGTGGACTGAATCTCCGGTTGTAGATCCTCCAGTATCTCGTCTATCTTCAAAAACCCTACTCTCTGTTTCTGATAGTTCATCCATTAGGAACCCTTCAGATAAACAGATTGACAACCTCGCCAAATCAATTTTCGAGGCGGCTGGAGAATCTCTATCTCCCTCTTTTGCAGCCACCTGGGTGGCAAGAGCTATGGTGGCTTGGGTTGAGGGCCTAGTCAAAATGACTAGTCATATCCCTCTTTCCCCGAGGCACGTAATCTGGCCTATCAGATTACTCGGGCAGGTGACTACATAGTTCATACGTCCCTGGATGCAGCTAACTGCGCTGCTATCACGGCCGCCAATGCTATCGCCATTCGGAGGTCCCTATGGCTCCGTGAGTGGCGTGCAGACGCTGCTTCAAAGAAGACTTTGACTTCATTGCCTTATCACTCAGGGCGTCTTTTTGGAGATCGCCTTGATCAGATTATTTCTGACGCTACTGGTGGCAAAAGCAAATTTCTTCCACAGCGCAGAATCAATAGGCCTTTTCGGTCTCAATTCCAAAGTCGTTTCCGACCATTTCGTAGCTCCTTTAATTGGTCCCCTGCTTCGTCCTCTGCTCGAGCATCCCGGTCATCTCGTAGAGATAGGGGCTCGCAACCATCGTCCAGATCCTCTCAGCCCTGGAGAAACAGGTCTTCTCAGGCAGGAAATAGGAGCTCCTCCTCTCGCAAGTTGTCATCACAATGACTCCTTGCTGGGGATGGGGGACCCAAACAAGGTAGGCGGCCGCCTACTCTTGTTCCACAAAGTCTGGGGGTCAGTAGTTCAAGACCAGTGGGTCCTCGATCTAGTACACTCAGGTTACAAAATCGAGTTCTTGTCCCTTCCCCCAAGACGTTTCTTTCAGTCTCGCTTCCCCAAGTCCAAGGATCTTGCAATTCCTTTTCTTCAGGCTCTGAACACGCTCCATTCCAGCGGAGTCATCGTCTCAGTTCCTCACAACGAAAAATTCAAAGGGTTTTACTCAAACCTCTTTGTGGTTCCCAAGAAGGACGGCTCCTTGCGTCCTATTCTGGACCTAAAATTGCTAAACAAATTCATCAGAGTCCGTCATTTCAGGATGGAATCCCTCCGTTCTGTTGTCGCATCTCTAGAGAGGAAAGAATACTTGGCGTCTATCGACATCAAGGATGCGTATCTGCACATTCCAATTTTCAGCGGACATCAAAAGTTTTTGCGTTTTGCTGTCGGAGAGGATCATTTTCAGTTTACCGCTCTGCCCTTCGGTCTCGCAACCGCCCCCAGAGTGTTCACAAAGGTCATGGCGGCCGCCATGTCAATTTTACACTCTCGGGTGTGGTAGTCCTCCCGTATCTGGACGATCTACTCATAAAAGGTCCGACTTTTCGAGCCTGCGAAGAGAGCGTCGAAATCACTATCGACACCCTCTCCCGGCTCGGTTGGTTAGTCAATTTAGACAAGTCTCTTCCCATTCCCTCTCAGAAGATTCCTTTTCTGGGAATGATTTTGGATACCTCCCAAGGATTGGTATCTCTCCCTCCAGAGAAGATTATCTCTCTGAAGCGGGGAGTGCTCCTACTGTCGCTAAACCGCCCTCATTCTCTGCGGAGCGCCATGCAGGTCCTTGGAAAAATGGTAGCTTCCATCGAAGCAGTACCTTTCACCCAGTTTCATCTCCGCCCTCTTCAACAGGAGTTGATATCAGTCTGGGACAGGAACCCAGCGTCTCTAGGTCGCCGCTTCCGTCTGTCTCCCACAGTCAGAAGCTCCTTAAAATGGTGGATGAATGCCTCATCACTGAATCACGGCAAATCTTTCCTGCCTGTCCATTGGCTGGTGGTGACCACCGATGCCAGTCTTCTCGGATGGGGAGCTGTGTTCCTTCATCACACGGCTCAAGGCCGCTGGTCTCTGTCAGAGTCCCGTCTCCCGATCAACATCCTAGAGATCAGAGCTATCAAGTTAGCTCTCGTGCATTTCCATCATCTCCTGGCCGGTCGTCCCATCAGGATTCAGTCAGACAACGCCACGGCCGTGGCGTACATTAACCGTCAGGGGGGCACTCGGAGCAGATCAGCGATGCTCGAGGTATCGCACATTCTGCGCTGGGCCGATAAAAACCGCTCGCTCATCTCCGCGGTTCACATTCCAGGAGTGGACAATTGGGAGGCCGACTTCCTCAGTAGCCAGGGCCTAGACTCAGGGGAATGGTCCCTGCACCCGGAAGTGTTCCATCTTATTTGCCAGCGATGGGGCCTGCCGGATGTAGACCTCATGGCATCCAGACTGAATGCCAAGGTTCAGACTTTCATAAGTCGTTCTCGCGATCCACTAGCCGTCGGCTCGGATGCGCTAGTCCTCCCTTGGAGTCATTTTCGCCTTCCTTACATTTTTCCTCCTCTTCCGTTAATCCCCAGGGTGATTCGGAAGATCAAGGCGGAAGGCGTTCCTCTCATTCTGATCGCTCCGGACTGGCCTCACCGTCCGTGGTATGCGGAACTAGTGCTTCTGGTCGCAGACGTTCCCTGGAGATTACCAGATCTGCCGGACCTCCTTTCACAGGGTCCGATTTACCATCACAATTCAAAAGCGCTGAATTTGACGGTATGGCCATTGAAGCCTGGATCTTAACTCAGGCTGGTTTTTCTCACAAAATCATTTCTACAATGGTCAATGCCAGGAAGCCGGCTTCCGCCCGCATCTATCATCGTGTCTGGAAGACATTCCTTTCCTGGTGTGAGAACAAAGGTCGTTCCCCTTTGGTTTTCTCTATCCCTTCCATCCTAGAATTTCTTCAAGCAGGAATGGATTCGGGATTAGCCCTTTCTTCCCTCAAGGGCCAGATTTCTGCCTTGTCCGTTCTTTTCCAACGACGGATCGCATCTAAGTCTCAGGTCAAGACTTTTATTCAGCGAGTGTCTCATCTTGTTCCACCTTACAAGAGGCCTTTGGAGCCTTGGGATCTTAATTTGGTCCTCAGTGCCTTACAGGACTCCCCCTTCGAACCTTTGTCGGAAGTGTCCTTATCGCTTCTGTCCTGGAAGGTGGTCTTCCTAGTGGCGATTACCTCTATCAGACGAGTATCGGAATTGGCAGCCTTATCTTGTAAACCTCCTTTCCTCATTTTTCACCAGGACAAGGTAGTCCTTAGGGCTTCTCCGTCTTTCACGCCAAAAGTCATTTCGGCTTTTCATATCAATGAGGAGATAGTTTTGCCTTCATTCTGTCCGGCGCCAATTCACCGTACTGAAAAAGCCCTTCACACTTTAGACTTGGTGAGGGCTCTCCAAAGGTACATTTCGAGAACGGCACCTTTCTGAAAATCGGACGCTCTGTTTGTGCTTCCGGAAGGACGCAGACAGGGTCTTCGTGCTTCCAAGGCCACGTTAGCCAGATGGATTCGCTCGGCGATCCAAGAGGCATACCGTGTTAAAGGTCAGCCTATCCCGGCTGGGATTAAGACACACTCGTTCTGTGGGGGCCTCCTGGGCCATTCGGCACCAGGCTTCAGCACAGCAAGTGTGCAAGGCTGCGACTTGGTCCAGTCTTCATACTTTCGTCAAACATTACCAAATTCATGCTCAAGTTTCTTCAGATGCGGCTCTTGGCAGACAGATTCTGCAATCAGCTGTTGCGCATCTGTAAGTTGTCTGTTGACTAGTTTAGCGTTATATGCATGAGGTTCACGAGGCTTCATCTGTTGATGAGTTCCCACCCAGGGACTGCTTTGGGACGTCCCACGGTCTGTGTGTTCCCCAATGAGGCGAAGGAGAAAAGGAGATTTTTGTGTACTCACCGTAAAATCCTTTTCTCCGAGACGCTCATTGGGGGACACAGCTCCCACCCTGGTTTAACTTGTAGCCTCGTTGTTCATTTGAATTGTTGGCATATTGCACTCTGTTATGAGCTCCTACTGCTTTGGCACCGAACTGGTTCAGGATTGAGCCAACAGAGGGTGTATACTGCAGGAGGAGGAGTTAATCTTTTGTGCTTGTATTGCTTAGTGTCCTCCTAGTGGCAGCAGCATAACACCCACGGTCTGTGTGTCCCCCAATGAGCGTCTCGGAGAAAAGGATTTTACGGTGAGTACACAAAAATCTCCTTATTTGATATTATTGCATAATTGCCCAAACTAATAACATGAATACTATTTATCTCACAAATTGATAGCTGAAATAGGGGAAAAATTGAAATGCAATAATTTTACCCCCCCACACAATTCTCCCCCATAATGTATTCAAAATGTCTTATGTACCCCAAAACAGCAACAATAAAATATGTCAAGTCAACATGCAAAAAAAAGGTCCATCCATGGAAAATAAAAAGTTACAGGTCTCAGAAAATCGATTTTTTAAAAAATTTTTTTTTACAAATTTCTACATTGTTTTACTTAATAAAAAGTTGCAAGTTAGTATCACTGTTATTGTATTGAGGTCAAAACAATATGATAGCCAAACCCTCCAAAATTGTGTTTTTTTACCATTTCACAGCAGAGTGAATATTTTTAGTACATTATACAGTAAATTAGTGTCATTCAAAACTGCGGCTTGTTCCACAACAAGCAATTCCTTATATGACTAGGTTGGCAGCAAAAGGAAAAAGTTACAGCTCTCGGTAGAAGGGGAGGAAAAACAAAAACACAAGGAGGAAATAATCAATTGGTCCTTAAGGGGTTAAAGCTGCTTTGGAGTGAATCACTTACTGCCGAGGTATATATGGAAGAGAGCAGAGGAGCATATAGAAATCATGGGGTTCCATAGCAATAGTCAGAACTGCCTCCCCCCACCTAAAACCCTACTCAAAAAAACATTCGGTGGAGTAGGTGGGGATATGGCACATAGGCACAGTCACAGAAGGACATACTTCTCAACTTCTAAAGACAGAGGGACATGTACAGGGGGGGAAATAAGTATTTGATCCCTTGCTGATTTTGTCAGTTTGCCCACTGACAAAAACATGAACAGTCTATAATTTTAAGGATAGGTTAATTTTAACATTGAAAGATAGAATATCAAAAATAAAATCCAGAAAATGCAAATAAATTATATAAATTTATTTGCATTTTGTAGTGGGAAATAAGTATTTGATCCCGTACCAATCATTAAGAGATCTGGCTCCTACAGACCAGTTAGACGTTCCAAACAACTCTTTACCTGCATTAAAGATAGCTGTCTTACATAGTCACCTTTATAAAAGACTCCTGTCCACAGACTCAACCCCTTTCTGACCCTAGACGTACTATCCCGTCCAGGTGACAAGGGCCTTATTGACCCTGGAAGGGAAAGTACGTCATACACGATCAGTCGCGCTCACGGGGGGAGCGCAGCTGATCGCGGCCGGGTGTCGGATGATGATCACAGCTGACACCCGGCACTATGTGCCAGGAGCGGTCACGGACCACTCCCGGAACATTAGCCTCCGACACACTGCGATCAAACATGATCGCAGTGTTCCGGCGGCATAGTGAAGCATCGCGCAGGGAGGGGGCTCTCTGCGTGCTCCCTGAGATCCTCAGAGCAGCGTGATGTAATTGCGAGGGCCTCCTCCCTGCAGGACCCCGGATCCAAGATGGCCGCGGGGTCTTTCTGGGTCCTGCAGGGAGGTGGCTTCTCAGTGCCTGTTGAGAGCAGGCGCTGAGGAGCCTCCTGCGCTGCCTGTCAGATCGATGTTCCACTTAGCTTAATGTATTGCTATTTGGTTTCATTTTGTTAGCAATGTTCTGTAAATAAAACATTATTCATATTTCTAATATCTGTAATGTTTAAAAATATTTAATTGCAAACTTTTTTATGCAGCCAAGCAAAAGTTAATGCTATGACTATTGCTATTATGTATGGAGGAATGTTGAGGTTTTAGTCTCCATTGATTTATGACTATTGATTGATTTTGGGATACATAATGAAAGAGAGGAAGCTCCAAAAATAACCCCCAACAAAATCTAGAAAAATCTTTTACGCACCCAGTTAGCTGTAAATTTTCTTTGGATTTTGTCATTTTAGCATGATCGAATGAAGTAAAAATGTAAATATTTAGTATTAACTGGCAATTTTGCAGCACACAATACTATTTATTGCATTCTTTAAACCACTCTCTTCACCTCATTGTTTTTCTATTAAGAGATGACATTCTAGTGGTTTAAGTTGTAATTGCAAAAATTTGTTTTGGAATATACGGTGTAGGACTGGGTCATTTCAGAACATTACATTCTCATTAGAACGTTATATATTTATTACATCTGGCTAATGGATGTAAAGAGTTGCAGTTATATACATAGTCTGCACTGTGTAGCAGTGGGAGGTAGCAGTGCTAACAATGGATCTATTCCTAAGGAGCCCATCGTCTTCAGGTACTGTAAGAGATCATCAATATTCCAAACAAATCAACATTTTATTCATCTTATATACAGATCTTATACAGTACAGACCAAAAGTTTGGACACACCTCATTTAAAGATTTTTCTGTATTTTCATGACTGGAAATTGTACATTCACACTGAAGGCATCAAAACTATGAATTAACACATGTGGAATTACATACTTAAAAAAGTGTGAAACAACTGAAAATATGTCTTATATTCTAGGTACTTCAAAGTAGCCACCTTTTGCTTTGATGACTGCTTTGCACACTGTTGGCATTCTCTTGATGAGCTTCAAGAGGTAGTCACCGGGAATGGTTTTCACTTCACAAGTGTGCCCTGTCAGGTTTAATAAGTGGGATTTCTGGCCTTATAAATGGGGTTGGGACCATCAGTTGTGTTGTGCCGAAGTCTGGTGGATACACAGCTGATAGTCCTACTGAATAGACTGTTAGAATTTGTATTATGGCAAGAAAAAAGTAGCTAAGTAAAGAAAAACGAGTGGCCATCATTACTTTAAGAAATGAAGGTCAGTCAGTCCGAAAAATTGGGAAAACTTTGAAAGTGTCCCCAAGTGCAGTTGCAAAAACCATTAAGCGCTACAAAGATACTGGCTCACATGAGGACTGCCCCAGGAAAGGAAGACCAAGAGTCACCTCTGCTTCTGAGGATAAGTTTATCCGAGTCACCAGCCTCAGAAATCGCAGGTTTACAGCAGCTCAGATTAGAGACCAGGTCAATGCCACACAGAGTTCTAGCAGCAGACACATCTCTACAACAACTGTTAAGAGGAGACTTTGTGCAGCAGGCCTTCATGGTAAAATAGCTGCTAGGAAACCACTGCTAAGGACAGGCAACAAGCAGAAGAGACTTGTTTGTGCTAAAGAACACAAGGAATGGACATTAGACCAGTGGAAATCTGTGCTTTGGTCTGATGAGTCCAAATTTGAAATCTTTGGTTCCAACCACCGTGTCTTTGTGCGACGCAGAAAAGGTGAACGGATGGACTGTACATGCCTGGTTCCCACCGTGAAGCATGGAGGAGGAGGTGTGATGGTGACACTGTTGGGGATTTATTCAAAATTAAAGGCATACTGAAGCAGCGTGGCTACCACAGCATCTTGCAGCGGCATGCTATTCCATCCGGTTTGCGTTTAGTTGGCCCATCATTTATTTTTCAACAGGACAATGACCCCAAACACACCTCCAGGTTGTGTAAAGGCTATTTGACCAAGAAGGAGAGTGATGGGGGGCTACGCCAGATGACCTGGCCTCCACAGTCACCAGACCCGAAGCCAATCGAGATGTTTTGGGGTGAGCTGGACCGCAGAGTGAAGGCAAAAGGGCCAACAAGTGCTAAGCATCTCTGGGAACTAATCAAGATTGTTGGAAGACCATTTCTGGTGACTACCTCTTGAAGCTCATCAAGAGAATGCCAAGAGTGTGCAAAGCAGTCATCAAAGCAAAAGGTGGCTACTTTGAAGAACCTAGAATATAAGACATATTTTCAGTTGTTTCACACTTTTTTGTTAAGTATATAATTCCTCATGTGTTAATTCATCGTTTTGATGCCTTCAGTGTGAATTTACAATTTTCATAGTCATGAAAATACAGAAAAATCTTTAAATGAGAAGGTGTGTCCAAACTTTTGGACTGTACTGTATGTCACAGTGGACACAGACTTCACATATGCCTGTGAACCCACAGTATAATTCATCATGTGAAAAATGCTAAATAGCAGTTTAAACTTGATGGGAAGGCTATCCAGCACGGATTTGTATTACAGATTATGAAATAAAGTCTAGTATTTTGCTGTACACAAGGAGGTCGAATCCATTTTGTTGGCTTTATAAGTATACTCCAACACATTGAATCCTGCCCTCCATTCTCTGGTTCGCCAACGTTTCCACAACTCATAGGCTTTATAGGAGCGGTTATCACAGTGAAACATTGCCCAGAGCATCACCCCTGCTTGCCTTTTACCTATAGTGCATCCAGATAGAATCGGGTGGTTGTAATTCAATCACCTGATCCATTTGATTGGCAAGAAGATAAGCTACTGCCATATGAGTCTGGTAATAACTTTCTCATTGTCCAAGTCAAGCACTCTTGCTTATAGGGGAATTGCGAGAGATAGCTGTAGGCAGAATAACTATTCAAAATACAGCTACCTAATGTGTGTGGCCAGTATATTGCTTAAAACATGCCTATTTTTTCCAGTCGAGCAAGCTGTTTAAATACTGCTACTACTGCCTATAGGTACATTATAGGTCGGGTCCCTGCCTTTCATGCGGGCTCTGAAGCTCAGCCTGCATCTTTCCCAGCACATCAGCTGTCATGTGCCTCCAGCAGCTGCGGGTGGATCCGAGATCCAGCGGCTGCTGTTAAGCAGTTAAATTCTGCTATCAATCACTGACAGCGCCCCTGTCATGTGATCGTGGTGCGCAGATGGGTTGTCATGACAGCCAGAGGCCTGCAGAACACCCCCATGCCTGCCATTACAATACTCATGTGGACGGCGTTCATAGGAGATCGCGATCTCTGTTACACATAGCCTTGATATGTATTGCACAGGTGATCGGATGATGGCAGCTTCAAGTCTCCTAAGGCCTCTTTCACACATCAGTTTTTTTACGTCAGGCGTGATCCGGCGTGTTGTTAAAAAAACGGATCCGGTACCGGATGTGTTTTTTTGTCATTGACTTTCATTAGCACCGGATCGCACCTGATGTCGTTGCGTTGCATCCATTTTTGTCCGGATCCGGCGGAAATGTACATTCCGGCGGCCGGACAAAACGGTCACTGCAACGTTTTTTTTTTTTAGCGGACCCGCCTGATAGTGCCTGAAGCGGCGCATCAGGCGGCCGTAAACAATAGAAGTCTATGGTACCAGACCAGTCATTTGTCCAATCCGTCAAAATACTGATCCGGATTCTAGAAATATCTCTCTCTCCTCTGTGCCAGACATGCGTACCTGCATTTTCCGGGTTGAAAAGTTCAGGTCGGATCCGGCAACAAAACTGATCCGTTGCATCATTTTTTTCAAAATCACCGTCCTTTCAGGTATTTGACGGATTATGCCTGACACAAAAAACCTGATGTGTGAAAGTGGCCTTAGGCCTGTTTCACACATCAGGTTTTTGCAATTAGGTGAGTTCCGCCATTTTTTCTGAAAACCGGATCCGGCAAAATCTAAAACCGGATCCGTTTATTTACCATTGACTAACATTAGTGCCGGATCGTGCCGCATGGGAATGCGGCGCGTCCGTTTTTCGCCGGATCTGGCGTCTGGTCTCAATCCAGCGTCTGGAAAAAAGTCTCATGTAACTTTTTTGTCTCCGGTGAAAAGGCCGGAAACGCCCGGCTTTTTGTTACAATGAAAGTCTATGGGTGCCGCAATACGCCGGATCCGGTTTTTGCCGGATCCAGCGTCCGGATCTGTTTTTTTTTGTCTGGTTTTGGTTTTATAGCCCAGCCCACAGCCAACCTATATAAACAATGCCAGTGGGACCACCCTCAGCCATAACCATGCAGCCAGCGAAGAGAGCAGGAGCAAGATCCGGAGCCAGCCGCTGAGGAGCCGGCCGCAGGAGAGGAGGAGAGGAGACCAGACCAGCATAACCACCAACAGCACGACCCCAAGAATTTGTGGCCATGATGCGGCCGGGACCAGATGCAAGACTGTAAATATCACAGACAAGCACTTTCAGCGAGGGCCATGTAACATCAATATATTCATGGCCCTTTTTTTTCTTTATTCCAAAGCACAAGCCGGCCAGCAGCAGCAGCTGAGTCACCAGGAGCACCTACACCCCCAGGACTCCAACAGATGCGGCTGCTGATGGAGAGCATGGGAGCAGAGGCCAGACGGTAAACATCACACACTACCCCTTCTAGCCAGGGCCATGCAATATCAATTGATATTGCATGGGCTTTTTTTCTCTTTATTCCACAGAACAAGCCGGCCACAACGCCGACAGCACCAGTACCACCACCACCAGCCCAAGAAGAGCCTGACAGTGAGCAGGAGACCACGGCAGCAGACAGCAGACGGTAAATATCACACACTACCCCTTCCACCCAGGGCCATGCAATATCACTTGATATTGCATGGCCTTTCTTTGTCTTTATTCCACAGCAGAAGACAGCCCTCAACGCCAGCATTACAGGACACGTCTTCTTCTTCTGGGAGCCCTCCGAAGCATCGTCAGTGTTTACAAGTAAGTTTTTTTTTTTTTTTTTCACAATCGCATCTCTGTTATTTTTATATTAATTGCATTACTTTTTATTTTTACCAGGAAATTGAACCTGAAGAGGAGCTCCCAGGAGAAAAACGAAGGGGTGGAGAGATACCCAGAGTGGGCTCACAATTCGTAAGTTTCCTGCATGCATCGCTCAAACACAATATCACACTACACACAACACATAGAAAACAATTTAGTACAGACATCACACTGCACCCAAACACATATGCCTACATCCAAGCACATAATATATATTTTTTTTATAGTCTTCCGGAACTGGTGCTCGGCAAAGAGGTCCTCGCAGTGCCTCCCAGGGTCATCGGCGTGAGCGACCGGCAGTCACCATCATGTAAGTATCTTCTTTTTTTTTTTTACAATTTTTTTGTAAAATTTTTTGTTTTATTTTTTATTTACAATTTTTTTTTCCTTGGTAGTTTGGAGACTAATGTATATTTTTTCTCTTTTTCTTTAACAGGCTTCACAGCGTGCTCCCGACACGGACGGTGAGGAGGGGGTTCTGAACGTGGACCTCCTCATCCATCTGGTCCGAGAAAGGGAGCCGCTGTGGAACATGGGGGACAGCCGCCATGCTGATGTCATAGTGACCCGTCTGCTCTGGGAGGAAATCTTTTCACAACTCGTGGACCTCTGGAGGACCTCGATGCTCGGGCCAAGATTGAACACCGTAAATATATACAGTTCAGGTTGCTGGACTTAAAGCAGTGTTTCCCAAACTCCAGTCCTCGTGGACCCCATGGGTCATGTTTTCATAATTTCCTTTTGTGCAACACTGGAAATCCTGAAAACATAACCCGTGGGGCCTGTGAGGACTGGAGTTTGGGAAACACTGATGTTGATATTGCAGCGCTGGATCAGCACCTGGATCTGCCACTACTATGTACATTCCCCTACAGGTACATGCAACTCCTAAATGGATACCAGTATTGCGATGCACCCATGGACATGAATCTAATGCAACCACTACCAGCTACAGTTCCACAATACACATAGCTTCAACCTTGTTGGTTACTGATGCAGCCATCCGTGTACAGAGGAGAACACTGGAAACAGTCAGATATGGCGCGGACTGGAGCAAAGGACAGGGACACTGATCTGCTGGTTGCCCCTAAGTCTGTCACTAAACGTGTTGTGTATTCAAGGGATCGACTTCTGGAGCTGAGCAGGATGAAGGTTACTACAGCTGTGGACATACCACTTATTCCCCGTGAAGTGTGGAGACCTTTCAGAGGCTGCAGAGCAGGAAAAATGGTGAAGTCCAGGAGAAGAAGGTTTAAACAAGCAGTCCCATCCATTATCATGGGTAATGTACGCTCACTGGGAAATAAGAGGGATGAACCTCTAGCTCTGTGTAAAACCCAGATGGAGTTCAAGGAATGCAGTCTCATGTGCTTCACAGAAACCTGGTTACATGGGGATGTTCCTAATTCAAGTGTTTTGATTCCAGGGTTTCACATGGTCCGCGCTGATAGAGACAAAGCTAAGTGTGGTAAGAAAAAGGGTGGTGGGGTGATATTATACATTAATAACAGATGGTGCAATCAGCGTCATATTACTGTTAAGGAAAGTCACTGCAGTCAAAACATTGAACTCTTAGCAGTTGGCCTCAGGCCCTACTATTTACCTAGAGAATTTTCCATTTGCATTACAGTAGTCCTGTATATCCCTCCATCCGCAAACCAAGAGGCGGCTGGGAAGTATTGTCAGGGGTGTTAGACCGCATTCAGACAAAGCACCCAAACTCATTAACTGTAATCTCTGGGGACTTTAACAGAGCCATGATCTCAAAGGCTCTTGCAAAATTCTATCAATATGTAAAATGTGCCACAAGGGACAGCAGTATATTGGATCTCTATGCGAATGTTAAAGACGCCTATTCATCGTCTGCATTACCCCCTCTGGGGAAATCAGACCACAACCTCATACTATTGTCTCCATCATACCAACCTGTTGTCAGTAAACAACCAGTGACAATAAAATTAATTAGGAAGTGGACTCCAGCGGCAGAAGAGGCTCTACGAGACTGCTTTGACCTAACAGACTGGGAGGTGATATGCGACAGGGGAGAGCACATGATGATGTTAATGATATTGTCGGGCGAGTAACGGATTATATAAATTTTTGTTCTGACACTGTTGTACCAGCTAAAAGGATTCGATGTTATGCAAATAACAAGCCTTGGATTACAAAAGAATTGAAACACTTACTAAACAAGAAAAAACTGGCATTTAAAATGAAGGATACTAAGAAACTGAAATTGATACAAAGGGACTTAAAGGGGAAAATTAAGAATGCCCATGAGGCGTTCCGAATTAAATTAGAAAATAAATTGTCACAGAACAATTCCATGGAGGTGTGGTCGGGCATGAAACAGCTAACTGGGTTTAAGGCAAAGTCGGAGCATGGGTAAGTGGATCTGCCCTGGGCTAATGAAATGAATGAGTTTTTCAACAGATTCACCAACACAAGCACAGCGTCATCAGAAAGGGGGATGGATCCAGGAAAAGATCTGCAGCATTGAAATTGGTAGATAAGCTGCCTGCTTTCACTGTCTCCCAAAGCGACGTGAGAAGACAGTTTAGCAGACTTGTTATTGGCAAAGCAGCTGGGCCTGATGGCCTCAGCCCACGTGTCCTCAGAGCATGTGCAAACCAACTGTGTACTGTCTTCCAGCACCTGTTTAACTGGAGCCTTCAATCACAGGGGGTACCAGAACTGTGGAAGACCACCTGCCTGGTGCCGGTTCCTAAGACCACTTTTCCAACTTCCCTACACAACTATCGTCCAGTGGCCTTAACATCGCATGCTATGAAGTCCTTGGAGAGAATAATACTCGCCTACTTGTGCCCGAGGTTGAGGGCCTACACTGACCCCCTGCAGTTTGCGTACCAGCAGAGATTGGGGGTGGATGATGCTGTAGCGTCTCTTCTACATACAATGCATTCGTTCTTGGACAATGATGGCACTGCAGTGCGTGCCATGTTTTTTGACTTCTCAAGTGCTTTCAATACCTTACAGCCACCCTTACTACGTAATAAGTTGACTGATATGGCGGTAGATGAGGGGATGGTGAACTGGATAAGTGACTACTTGACAGACAGGCCGCAGTTTGTAAGGATGGGGGAGGTGGTATCTGGCAGTGTACGGAGCAGTGTTGGAGCCCCTCAGGGTAAGTGCTGTCGCCCTTCCTCTTCACATTGTATACAGCTGACTTTCAGTATAAATCTGATTTTTGTCACCTCCAATAATTCTCAGATGACTCCGTGATTGTAGGGGGCATTGTGGGGGACCGGGGAGAGGAGGAATATAGAAGGGTGGTTTCTGACTTTGTGGATTGGTGTCAGACTTACTGTCTAGAACTAAATGTAAAGAAATCCAATAGGAGATGGTGGTGAGTTATAGAAGGAAAAAGGAGGATTACTTACCGATCACTATTGCTGGCCAGGAGGTGGAGATGGTTGAGAGCTACAAATATTTGGGGGTTCACCTTGACAGTAAACTTGATTGGAGGTGTCATACAGAAAAGGTTTACAAGAAGGGAATGAGCAGGCTGTACTTTCTGCGGAAGCTCAGGTCGTTCAATGTGTGCAGTAAAATGCTGGAGATGTTCTACGAGTCCGTTGTAGCAAGCACCATCTTTTTTGCTATCATTTGCTGGGGCAGTAGTGTGCGAGTAACTGACGCTAATAAGCTCAACAAACAAATCAAGAAGGCAAGTGCAGCTGTTGGCCTCCATCTTGACTCTTTTGAGGAGGTATTGGAGGATAGAATTTAGAAGAAGTGTAGGGCTATAATGAACAATAATACACACCCACTATACGAGCTGTTCTTGAAGAAGAAGAAGAGCACATTCAGCAGCTGTCTAATCCTATTAAGGTGCAAGAAGGAGAAATTCAGGAAATCGTTTGTACCTACTGCTATGGTAATGTATAATAATTTCCTAAGGGTGGTAGAAAATAATGACTGATGGCTGGTGTACTAATGTCAATTAACATTGTCTTATATACACCTGAACTACACACTTTTATTATTTATTTATTTATTATGTAATGTTGGTATACCTGTGCAAGATTTGTGTCCTAATATTTTATGTACTGCTGTTTGTATTGCTGCTGTAATACTGTAATTTCCCCCCGGGATCAATCAAGTGTATCGTATCGTATACTAACCAATTTTTGCTCGTTTCAGGGGAGAGAATTGTGAAGCGGTGGTGGTCTGTGAGGGATCGCTTCAAGAAGGAGTTCAACAAAGAGATGCGGGCTCCGAGTGGATCTGGAGGACGCAGGAGCAAATACAAGTACGCTGAAGCCCTGTCGTTCCTCTGGGTAACAATGGTCACCAGAAGGTAAATATTACCCACCCCAAGTTTTAAAAAATGCTTACATGTCTAACTAAATTTTTTTTTCAGCCAGGGCCATTCAATAACAGTATATTAATTGTAATTTTTCTCTTTATTCCACAGAACGGTGACCAGCACTCAGGCGCCCGCAGAGTTGGACCCTTCTGGAGCGATCCCTCAGGAGACCGGCACTGAGGGACACTTCGACAGCCCCGGCCGATCCGCACCTTCCCAGCCTTCCCAGACACGCGAGCCCTCTGTCCCCTCCACCAGCGCTGCAGCATCGTGGCCGAGTGCATTGCATGAGGCTACTGGTCAGGAGATAGATTTCCCCCTACCCCACCCTTCTGCCGCCTCTAGTACACCTGTGGCTACTGGGCCGCTGCGGCAGAGGGGTCAGGAAAGGAACTATGCGCCCGAATTGTTGCATCTTAATGTATCATTTCAGAACTGTCTTAAAGTCTTGTCAGAGCAAATGGCTGCAGGCTTTAATCAGCTCAGTTCCAGCATTCTGGAGCTTAAGACACTTCTGCAATCGATGCATTCAGAAGCAAGAAGTCCGCCAAACCACAGTTTTTTCAGGTCTGTAGCCGAGCGCATGGATACGCTATCTCCTAGCCAGCAGATGCATGTAATGCATACTTGCCACG
Organism: Oophaga sylvatica; assembly: GCA_033576555.1. NCBI lineage: Eukaryota > Metazoa > Chordata > Amphibia > Anura > Dendrobatidae > Oophaga > Oophaga sylvatica. The sequence goes on from JARQOD010000006.1 coordinate 375,183,396, forward strand.
GTGCTCTAGCGCAGGTTACCTCCCAACCTACACCCACCCCAGTCGTTCCTCCCACACCTGCCCCCCTCCAGCCACCGTCCCTCCTCCCCCTCCCATTCAATACCAGCAACCTCCCCACTTCCAACAACCTCCCCACTTCCAGCAACCTCCCCACTTCCAACAACCTGCCCAATACCAGTTCCCAACCACATCTGCTCCTCTACTACCTGCCCAATCCTCCTCTCCACCACCTACCTGTTCTGCCTCCCACCTCTCCACCCATTCCATTTCTTTTTCCACCCCTTCACCTCTTTTACCTGATCCTTCCCCAACACCATCCCAGTCCACTCTCCACACTCCCACTGTCGAAGGGTCCCACAGCCCCTCCAGTAGTATCTCCACCCCACACTACACAAACCTGTGATTTTGTGTTTGTAATAAAAAAAAATTATTAAAAAAAAAAAAACTTATTTCACATTGAAAAATAAAAAAAGTTTAATATTTTTGACATTGTTAAAAATTTTCTAAAAATAAATGTTTATTTGGTTGATTAAAATGGTTGTCTGTCATTTATTTCTAAGGTTAAATAAAGGTAACATTTATTGGTTATACAAAAGCAGGCACATAACTTTGGGTAAAAGGTAAAATAATTTTACCTTTTGTCCAAAGTTGTGCCCCTGGTTGTGTATTAGCAAAGTATTTCACCTTTTAACCAAAGTTCTGTACATTGTTAGGTAATCCCCAACAATGTACAGAACTTTGGTTAAAAGGTGAAATACTTTGCTAATACACAACCAGGGACACAACTTTGGACAAAAGGTAACATACTGTTAATAAAACACAACAAGGTAGACAATTTTGATTGTCAAAGGTATACTGTGGGTACACAAGGTACAAAGGTCACTGAGCAGTTTATTAAACTCTGTCATCCTGCCAGTCTACTCTTCCTTCAGGGGACATAAAGTACTGGGCAAATTTGTCCCTCATTCTGGAAACAGTCACAGAACTTCTATTGATAACGTTCTGGTAATCATGCAAGGTGGTTTCTTCACAGTGTTCCTCAATGGAAATCTGTTCCTTGCTGATGACAAAATTGTGTAGAACCACACAAGCTTTGATTACCTCGTCCACAGTTTCAGTTTTTAGGTTGATAGCGGTCAATAGAACACGCCATTTGGTTGTCAGAATCCCAAAAGCGTTCCACCATTCTTCTGGCTCTTGTGAGGCGGTAATTAAAAATTATTTTTGTGTGTGTCAATCCTCTGCTGGAGTACGGTTTTAGCAGGTGTTCTGACAGCTGGAAGGCTTCATCCCCTACACAAACAAAAGGCATTGGTGGGCCAGAAGTTTGAGGCAGCGGTCTAGGGGGTGGGAACTGGAAGTTGTTTCCATACAGCTGACGGCCCATTGCTGACAGTTTGAAAACTTGAGAGTCATTGGAGCGGCCATAGGCACCTATATCTACGGCAATAAATTTGTATTCTACGTCAGCGATGGCCATGAGGACAATGGAGAAATATTTCTTGTAATTAAAATATTCTGATCCAGATCCTGCTGGCTTGACAATCCGGATATATTTCCTGTCCACAGCGCTCAGGCAATTAGGAAACTGACATATTTGAAGAAACTTTTCTGCAATTGCAATCCAACTGTCTGTTGTGGGCTCTGGTAGAAATTCCGCAACTAGAGAATCCCACAATGCACGGCATGTGTGCTTCACAATTCCAGAGATGGTTGAACTCCCAAGTCTGTATTGAAAATGGAGTGAGGAAAGAGATTCTCTAGTTGCCAGGAATCTGTGAATAAACAAAAAAAAGAGTTTCAAATCACAGCATTACATACCAGACATCAGCTATAGCAATTGGAGATACTATAAAAATACATATTTTTTTATAGTATCTCCAATTGTTAAAGCTCAGTCAGATGGCCGTATACAAACTACCAGCAACAACATTCCAGGACAAGTGTGCTCTGAAGCAAGCAGATCCAATAAATATGGCTTACCGAAGAGTCACCATCAGACGCGCTGCCGGTGAAATGGAGAAGCGGCAATAGGTGTCCGATCTTCTTATGAGGTCTCCAACACGCTCCACCAACAAATCAAAGTTCTCCATTTTCATGCGAAGATATGCAAAAAATTTCTGAGGGTTTCCTCGTAGCTCTATGTAGAGTGTAGAAAACACCCCACACGTCATTCTCTGGGCTGTAATGGGGTGGATCCAGAAACGGCGTCGTCGTCGTCGCTGCTGTATCTTTCTCTCCTTCAGACGATTCGCCTCCACTGTGAAATCCACAATATTCTTCAGAATGTTTCCAATCACAACGTCCATCTTCAGCAGCCACTTGCTCTTCTCTCCAACCGCCACTTGAACCTATACAACAAGATGGGCTGTAGGAACAGTGTATATATAGGTTTTCAGTAGCCAATTATGTTTGGAACCCCAAAAAGGGCGTTTTTAAAAACCGGATCTGGCGTAATCCGTCGAAAAACGGATAAAAAACCGGATACACCGGATGAGACTGATCCGGTTTTCGGCCGGATCTGTTCAACTAATCTACACACTAATTTACATTTCAAAAACCGGATCCGGCGAGACGCCGCATCGCGCCTGACGCCGAAAACCTGATGTGTGAAAGAGGCCTTAGGGGACAATTGAAGCAAGTAAAAAGTAAAAAATTTAAAAAAAAAAAACAAATGTCCAAATCACCATCTTTTGCACCATTGAAAATAAAACAATAAAAAAACACATATTTGGTATTATTGCGTTCAGAAATGTACGATCTATTAACCCCTTAGTGACAGAGCCAATTTGGTACTTACCGACCAAGTCAATTTTTACAATTCTGACCACTGTCACTTTATGAGGTTATAGCTCTAGAACACTTCAATGTATCCTACTGATTGAGACTGGTTTTTCGTGATATATTGTACTTCATATTAGTGGTAAAATTTCTTCAATATAACTTGCTTTATTTATGAAAAAAATGGAAATTTGGCAAAATTTTAGAAAATTTTGCAATTTTCAAACTTTTAATTTTTGTACCCTTAAATCAGAGAGTGGTGTCACACAAAATAGTTAATAAATAACATTTCCCACATGTGAACTTTACATCAGCACAATTTTGGAAACATCATTTTTTTTGTTAGGACATTAGGTTAAAGGTTGACCAGCGATTTCTCATTTTTCCAACAAAATTTACAAAACCATTTTTTTTAGGGACCACCTCACATTTGAAGTGAGCTTGGGGGGTCAATCTAACAGAAAAAAACCCAAAAGTGACATCATTCTAAAAAATGCACTCCTCAAGGTACGCAAAACTATATTCAAGAAGTTTATTAACCCTTCAGGTGCTTCTCAAGAACTAAAGCAATGTGGAAGGAAAAAATGAACATTTTACTTTTTTTCACAAAAAATTTACTTTGGAACCAATTTTTTTATTTTCTCAAGAGTATCCGGAGAAAATAGACCACAAAATTTGTTGTGCAATTTCTCCTGAGTACACCAATACCCCATTTGTGGGGGAAAACCACTGTTTGGGTGCATGGCAGGGCTCAGAAGGCAGGGAGCACAGTTTGACTTTTTGAATGTAAAATTGTCTGGAATCAATGGCGGGCGCCATGTCGCGTTTTGCGACAACCTTCTGTACCTAAACAGTGGAACCCCCAATTCTAACTCAAATCCTAACCCCAACACACCCCTAACCCTAATCCCAACCCTAACAATAACCCTAACCACAACCCTATCCCCAACACACCCCTAACCCTAATCCCAACCCTAACCATAATCCCAACCATAACCACAACCCTAACCCTAGCCCAACCCTAACTTTAGCCCAACACTAACCCTAGCCCCAACCCTTACTTTAGCCCAACCCTTTCTTTAACCCAACCCTAACTTTAGCCCAACCCTAGCCCAAACCTTAATCCTAGCCCAACCTTAACCTTAGCCCAACCCTAACTCTAACTTTAGCCCAACCCTAACTTTTGCCCAAATCTAACCCTAACTTTAGCCCAACTCTAACCCTAATGGAAATATATATTTTTTTAAATTTTATTATTTTTACCTAACTAAGGGGGTGATGAAAGGGGGTTTGATTTACTATTTTTTTTATTTTGATCAATGTGTCTATTACCGTGATCAAAATGAACAAATGGGAAAAATTTCCTATTGTTGCCGCGTGCCGGCTGGCAGATCTCGGCAGGCGCACTGCACATGCACCCGCCATTTTCTTCCCTGAAGAATACGCCAGCAGCAGGTGGACTTCACGGGGATGCAAGGACACCGGAGGTAGCGGGGGGAATTGGGGGACCCCATTTCTCTCTCCTCTGATGTGGGATAACATCAGAGGAGAGGGAAATTGGACTTTTTTTTGCGATCGCCGTTATTGCATGAATAACGGCAATCGCAAAATCGGGGTCGGTAAAAACCGACCCGAATCATGTTCTCTGGGGTGTCACCTACCCCCGGTAGCCAAGACCCTGGAGAAATTCTGACTCTGGTGGGTTCTATACACTTATTTCTCATCGCCATTAAAAAGCGGGACTGAGGTATAATTACCCTTAACTGCCTCCGTTAAAGGGCATATCTGCGGTCGTTAAGGGGTAACGAGAAAAAAATCAAAACCCCCAAATTACATTTTTTTTTGGCAAACCTAACATTGCAATAAAATGCAAAAACAGGTAATTAAAACATTGTATCTAACCCAAAATATTTTCAATAAAAACCTTAGCTTGGGGATCAAAAAATAAGCCTTGCCGAACCTCAGATTGCAAAAAATGGAGATGCTATGGGTCTTGGAAAATGGCAACATGAGTATACATGCTTTGAATCTGTATACTCGTACTGACCTGGGAAATCATATTGCCAGGTTAGTTTTAGCATTTAGCGAATGTGGTAAATAAAACTCCCAAAAACAATTATGGAGTTGCCCTTTTTTTGCAATTTCACCACACTTTTTAGTCCCATAAAAATGACCTTGTAATATGGCTCTAATTTCATTCTTCTCCAACATAAAAACTGAATGATTAACGCTTCATTCATTAATTACACATTACTGATTACAATTACGATTTGATTAAGCATAAATTTTGGCACATTATATTAAGACTCTTATTTTATCACCTTTTGGCATATTCATCCAAGAGCACTTTGGCATGTTCTTTACACTGTGTCTGGTTCAGATCAGTGAGTCCTGGCAAACAATAAATAGGACTAAGTAATCTGAAGCCTTTGAAATTAGACATTTATGCATTAGCAACATCTGAGCATGCTTAGGTTCTGGAAAATGTATTATGCTTTTTAGGGTTTCACCTATTTTGTATAGTAACAGTCTTATACATTGTAGCTCTATTTATTATGTATGACTATGTCTGTTTTCTAACAGTTATGTCAGATGGGAAAACACATGTATTTTATTTAGAGAGACTGAATGTCATTGAGAAACACCTCTGTCATTAGAAAATCCATGTTTTTCTAGTCCTTATTGGATTTATTTGACTTACCTCTAACACTGTATTTTCAATCATTAACAATAAGCGAGGTTTAATTTTGGATTTTCTTACTTGACTTCTAGAATTCCCACTATTTAATAAAGATCATGAATAATAAATGTGATAGCTTTTCAAAAATATTTTGTAGAAGCCCAGGTATACGTGGTCCATCGGCGACAGTCAAAATAGTCTCATGATGGTCTACCCAAACATAAGGCTTTACAAGCATAGAGCATGTTTACCCAGATCATCATGGGCCCATTTGAGCCCCATTGGAATCTACTCTGCCCACAGCCACTATCTTCCCAAGTTTGGTAGTATCCGTTGTACTGTAAATGTGCATAACGGATGGTTGCATACTTACTTTTGTATTACCAAAGGAACTTCCATAGATCCTTACAAAAGTAATGGTCAAATCTTTTCTAACTGATGCTTGAAAATCAGGATAATTTTTTTGACAGCATGTAAGTCCAAGCAATTGTGTGGAATAATTTAGTCGTATTTCTGGTCTCCAACTCTAGTAACTGAAAGATATGACATGCCTCCATACCATGAGAACAGAGGTACTGTAGAAGTGCATTGATCTGTATTCATGGACTGAAGCTTTTCATAATGTTGACTTTCTAATATAATAAATGTATTCCTTTACAATACAGGTTTTTATTAATACACTAGCTGAAGAGCTCGGCATTGCCTGGGCATAGTAACTAACTGTGGTTAGTTATAACAAATTATAATGATTATCCTCCATCCCATAGTCCAGTGCCCATATACCCATCACACATCCTCCATCCCATAGTCCAGTGCCCATATACCCATCATACATATCCTCCATCCCATAGTCCCGTGCCCATATACAAATCACACATATCCTCCATCCCATAGTCCCGTGCCCATATACCCATCATACATAACCTCCATCCCATTGTCCCGTGCCCATATACCCATCACACATCCTCCATCCCATAGTCCAGTGCCCATATACCCATCATACATCCTCCATCCCATAGTCGCATGCCCATATACCCATCACACATCCTCCATCCCATTGTCCAGTGCCCATATACCCATCACACATCCTCCATCCCATAGTCTAGTGCCCATATACCCATTATACATATCCTCCATCCCATAATCCCATGCCCATATACCCATCATGCATATCCTCCATCCCATAGTCCAGTGCCCATATACCCATCACACATCCTCCATCCCATAGTCCAGTGCCCATATACCCATCACACATCCTCCATCCCATAGTCCAGTGCCCATATACCCATCATACATATCCTCCATCCCATAGTCCCGTGCCCATATACCCATCACACTTATCCTCCATCCCATAGTCCAAGGCCCATATACCCATCATACATGTCCTCCATCCCATAGTCCCGCGCCCATATACCCATCACACATCCTCCATCCCATTGTCCAGTGCCCATATACCCATCACACATTCTCCATCGCATAGTCCAGTGCCCATATACCCATTATACATATCCTCCATCCCATAGTCACATAGTCCAGTGCCCATATACCCATCACTCATCCTCCATTCCATTGTCCCACACCTATATACCCATCATACACATCATCCTCTATCCTATAGTCCCGTGCCCATATACCCATCATACATATCCGCCATTCCATAGTCCCATGCCCATATACCCATCATGCATATCCTCTATCCCATAGTCCAGTGCCCATATACCCATCACACATCCTCCATCCCATAGTCCAGTGCCTATATACCCATCACACATCCTCCATCCCATAGTCCAGTGCCCATATACCCATCACAGATTCTCTATCCCATAGTCCCGTGCCCATATACCCATCACATGTCCTCCATCCCATAGTCCCGTGCCCATATACCCATCACACATCCTCCATCCCATAATCCCATGCCCATTTACCCATCATACATATCCTCCATCCCATAGTCCAGTGCCCATATACCCATCACACATTCTCCATCCCATAGTCCCGTGCCCATATACCCATCACACATCCTCCATCCCACAGTCCCGTGCCCATATACCCATCACACATCCTCCATCCCATAGTCCAATGGCCATATACCCATCACACACCCTCCATCACATAGTCCCGTGCCCATATACGATGATACATATCCTCCATTCCATAGTCCCGTGCTCATATACCCATCATACACATCCTCCATCCCATAGTCCAGTGCCCATATACCCATCACACATAATCCATCCCATAGTCCAGTGCCCATATACTCATCACACATCCTTTATCCAATAGTTCAGTGCTCATATACCAATCATACATATCCTCCATCCACAGTCTCATGCCCATATACCCAGCACACAGCCTCCTTCCCATAGTCCAAGGCCCATATACCCATCACACATCCTCCATCCCATAGTCCCGTGCCCATATACAATCATACATATCCTCCATCCCATAGTCTCGTGTCCATATACCCATCATACATATCCTCCATCCCATAGTCCCGTGCTCATATACCCATCATACACATCCTCCATCCCATAGTCCAGTGCCCATATACCCATCACACATAATCCATCCCATAGTCCAGTGCCCATATACTCATCACACATCCTCTATCCAATAGTCTAATGCCCATATACCAATCATACATATCCTCCATCCCCAGTCTCGTGCCCATATACCCAGCACACAGCATCCATCCCATAGTCCAAGGCCCATATACTCATCACACATCTTCTATCCCATACACTCCCTGACAGAAGTTATGTCATTTATCCCTGTTATGTAAATAAAAGCTTATAACCTGACGTTAAATGTATTCATTGGTTGTATAAATTATTCTTATGAAAGCTGAAACACTCCGAAATGTGGTTTAGGTTAAGAAAATAAATTGGCATCAATGCAGAAATATTGATCATTTAATGGACACATAATGGTCAGATTTTGGCAAGACAAAAGTTTTGTCGCCCACAGAAAGTAATGTGATATTCAAACAAATAATTAACTTAAAATACAAATATATGTTGAAAAACATTGGTGAATGAAGTTGTGGTGCTATTAGAGTCATATTTAATATTTTGTGTGACTTCCATGAGCTTGAAGGACTGCATCCATGCGGTTCAACAATGATTCATACAATTTATTAATGAAGTCATCAGGAATAGCAAAGAATGCAGTCTTACATGCCTCCCAGAGTTCATCTAGATTCTTTGGTTTTGTCTTCCAAGCTTCCTCTTTTATCCTACCCGAAACATGCTCAATGATGTTCATGTCTGGTGACTGGACTGGCCAGTTCTTGAGCACCTTGATCTTTTTTGCCTGGATGAACTTTGTTGTAGAGATGGATGTATGAGAAAGAGCACCATCCTGCTGCAAAATTTGACCCCTTTTATGATTTGGAATATAAGAGGTAGCTAATACTTCTTGATATTTTAGGCTATTGATATTGCCTTCCACCTTGCAAATGTTTCGCACACCCCATACTGAATGTAACCCCAGACCATGATCTTTCCACCACCAAATTTAACTGTTTTCTGGGTGTGTTTTGGATCCATACGGGCTCCAGTAGGTTCCTGCAGTATTTGCGATGGCTGTGGTGTAATTCTACTGAAGATTCATCAGAGAAATACACCTTCTACCATTTTTTTCAGCATCCATCTGTTTAGCAGGCTGTGGGACTTTGCAAATGCCACACAGTTTTTTATTTGCCTTTTATTTAGTGCTGGCTTCTGGGCACTGATTCGACCATGGAGGCCATTTCGAGACAGAATCCTACAAACTATTCTAGTTGACACAGGAACTTGAGGTGACCAGGCCTGTTGGAGCTCTGCTGCAGTGGAAGAGGGGCTTGCTTTGGATTATCTAACCAACAAACGTTCCTCCTGAGCAGTTGTCTTGCGGGGTCTGCCGGACCTGAGCTTGTCAAACACATCTCCAGTTTCTTCAGATCTTTTTTTAATTCTTTGTACTTGACGCTGAGACACATTAAAGGTGCCAGCCACCTCTGCAGTGGATCTAGTCTTCAGCCTCTTGATAATCCAGGCTTTGGTCGCAAGGTGGATTTTTGGCATGTTGTCAAAGCTCAAGTTGCAGTTCAAGTGAAGGTCTGGGGTGCTGGGTTTCTTTTTATACACACCCACTAATTAACTGATCATTTACTGAGCACAGGTGAGGATGTAAACTAGGATTGGGTGCATTATATGACCAGGCGACAAAACTTATGTCTTGCCAAAAACTGACCATTCTGTGTTCATTAAATGATCAATATTTCTGCAATGATGCCAATTTATTTTCTTAACCTAAACCACATTTCGGAGGGTTTCAGCTTTCAAAAGAATAATTTATACAACCAATGGATGAATTTAACATCACGTTATAAGCTTTTATTTACATAACATGGATAAGCAACATAACTTCTGTCAGGGAGTTAGTCCCGTGCCCATATACCATTCATACATATCCTCCATCCCATAGTCTCATGCCCATATACCCATCAACAACCTCCATTCCATAGTCCCGAGCTGGGTGGTGCTAAGCAGGGAGTTCCTGGAGATTATTATTATTAATATTTATTTATATAGCGCCATTGATTCCATGGTGCTGTACATGAGAAGGGGTTACATACAGATTACAGATATCACTTACGGTAAACAAACTAACAATAACAGACATATAGAGGGGAGAGAGGACCCTGCCCTTGTGGGCTTACATTCTACAGGATGGTGGGGAAGGAGACAGTAGGTTGGGGGGTTGCAGCAGCTCCAAGTGAATGTGAGGCGGTAGCTCCAGTAGTGGTGAGGAGGCAGCGGGGATCATTGCAGGCTGTAAGCTTTCCTGAAGAGGTGGGTTTTCAGGTTCCGTCTGAAGGATCTGAGTGTGGTTGATAGTCGGACATGTTGGGGCAAAGAATTCCAGAGGATGGGGGTAATTCGGGAGAAGTCTTGGAGGCGGTTGGGTGAGGAGCGAATAAGTGTGAAGGAGAGAAGGAGGTCTTGGGAGGATCGGAGATTATGTGAGGGAAGATATCGGGAGATTAGTTCAGAGATATATGGAGGAGACAGGTTATAGATGGCCTTGTAGGTCAGTATTAGAACTTTGAATTGGATACGCTGAGGGAGTGGGAGCCAGTGGAGAGATTTGCAGATGGGAGAAGCGGAGGAGTAGCGAGGAGAGAGATAAATTAGTTAGGCAGCAGAGTTAAGGATGGACTAGAGAGGTGCTAGGGTGTTAGCAGGGAGGCCACAGAAAAGGATGTTGCAGTAGTCGAGACGGGAGATGATGAGGGCGTGCACAAGCATTTTAGTAGAGTGAGGGTTGAGGAAGGGATGGATTCTGGAAATATTTTTGAGCTGGAGGCGGCAGGAGGTGGAGAGAGCTTGGATGTGCGGTTTGAAGGACAGGGCAGAGTCAAGGGCTACTCCAAGGCAGCGGACCTCCAGTACAGGGGAAAGAGTGATGTTGTCAATTGTTATAGATAGGTCAGGTATGGAAGATCTGTGAGATGGGGGAAAGATGATCAGTTCAGATTTGTCCACATTCAGTTTGAGGAAGCGGGAGGAGAAGAAGGAGGATATGGCTGATAGACACTCCAGGATTTTGGAGAGCAGAGAGGTGACATCTGGGCCAGAGAGGTAGATCTGAGTATCATCGGCATAAAGGTGGTACTGGAATTCGTGGGACTTTATGAGTTGCTCCAGGCCAAGTGTATAGATTGAGAAGAGTAGGGGTCCTAGAACCGAGTCTTGGGGGACTCCAACAGAGAGATGATGGGATGAGGTAGTGTGTGAGTGGGAGGCCCTGAATGTGCGTTGGAGAGGTATGAGGAGATCCAGGATAGGGCGAGGTCTTTGATGCCAAAGGAAGAGAGGATCTGTAGTAGGAGGCAGTGGTCAACTGTGTCGAAAGCAGAGGACAGGTCTAGAAGGAGTATAGAGTATTGTCCGGTCGCTTTGGCTGTAAGTAGGTCGTTAGTAATTTTGGTCAGGGCTGTCTCAGTGGAGTGATGGGGGCGGAAACCAGATTGTAGATTGTCAAAGAGCAGGTTAGATGAGAAATGGGAGGAAAGTTCAGCGTGGACGTGGTGCTCCAGGAGTTTGGAAGCGAATGGGAGCAGCGATATTGGGCGATAGCTGGACATAGCAGTTGGGTCGAGGGTTGGCTTTTTGAGGATAGGCGTGATTGTGGCATGTTTGAAAGCAGAAAGGTTGGTACCGGAAGTTAGTGATAGGTTGAAGAGTTGGGTTAGGGATGGGATAAGAGTGGTGGCGAGATTGGGGAAGAGGTGGGATGGGATGGGGTCGAGTGCACAAGTGGTGCAATTCTGGATGCTTGCCGAAGCTTTTTAGTGGTGTTATTGTGCCAGGGTTGTCTATTGATTCGTCACACTCTGTTATGCATGACAGGGGCGACCGAGTTGATGGCTGATGCAAGAGTGGCATTGTAGAAACTAGTGGCAGTGTCTGTGTCGTAGAGTGAAGATATGGAGGACAGTGATAGGATAAAGTCAGAGAGTGAGTGTCTAGATGTGCAAGGTTTCTGCAGGGGTGCGGTGTTGCTGGACATGGGTGACAGGTGAGGAGGACAGGGATGAGAAAGAGAGTAGATAAATGTCAAATAGAGGGAGAGGGGAGGTTGTGAAGTTAGATAGGGAGCAGAAGCGGGTGAAGACCAAGTCTAATGTGAGTCTGTCAGTGTGGGTGGCTGAGGAGGACCACTGTGTAAGTCCGAAGGATGAAGTAAGGGCCAGGAGTTTGGAAGCTGCCGACTGGTGGGTGTCAATGGGGATGTTGAAGTCACCATGATGATGGTGGGAATGTCAGCAGAGAGAAAGTGAAGGAGCCATGTAGAGAATTGGTCCATGAAGGCAGCGGTTGGGCCTGGAGGTCGGTATATGACGGACACTTGGAGGTTGGAGGGAGAGTAGATGCGGACAGAGTGGACTTCAAAAGACGGGAGGATAAGGGAAGGAAGAGGTGGGATTGGGTTAAAGATACAGTTAGAAGAAAGAGAAGGCCCACTCCTCCACCATGTCTGTTGCCAGGGCGTGGAGTGTGGGTGAATTGGAGGCCACCATAGCATAGCGCAGCAGGGGAGGAGGTGTCAGGGGGTGTCAGCCATGTTTCAGTGAGGCCAAGGAAGGAAAAATTTTGAGAGGTAAAGAGGTCATGAATCACATGGAGTTTATTGCAGATGGAGCGGGCATTCCAGAGTGATCCAGAGAGAGGGAGCTGAGAGGTGGGCGCCAAGGGCACATATTTGAGTTTGGAAAGATTTGGGTGTTTATATTGGATTGGGAGCGATAGAAGGGGGTAATAATGGAAGGTATGAGCTGTGGGGGTCCTGGATTGGGAGATATGTCGCCAGCAGTGAGGAGAAGCAGAGAGAGGCAGAGCAGGTGGGAGAAGGAGAGTGGGCGATTTGTTTTGTGTGTTATTAGGAGAGATCTGAGGTTGAGGAGCAGGTCAGCGGAGGAGGTCAGGTGGGGGGGCAAGAGGAAAGGATTGATTATTACTTGGTTAGAGAGTGCTGGGGTCTGTGGATAGCGAAGGAGAGTTAGGAGTAATCGAGGCAAACCATATGTCAGCATGGTTAAAGTAATTGTGGAGCTAACAAAGAAATTTAGTAAATTTAAACAGAGTTTCGGCGTGCCTTCTGGTCACTTCTGGCTCTTTTCTGGCATGTTTCAATTGTTATCCTTAAAATGACATCCTTATAATGACAGACCAAGGTCAGACAGACCAGTGGCTCTGAATTTGTACATAAGCAAATGCACATCAAACAGGCCAGGTGAGGAGGGAGGGGCAGCAGGGAGACTGTTTGCGCACACACAGGAGGGGATTAATTAGAAGTCAGGAAGGGAAAAAAAAAAGGAAATAGTCAGATCCAAAAGGACAGATAAAGCATTGATAGCAGACAGATACAGGGGTGATTGGGGTTCAGGAAAGATGGGTGATGATGATGGTATTGCAGTCAAGACACATACCATTTATAGCAGAGAGATACAGGGGTGATTGGGGTTCAGGAAAGATGGGTGATGATGATGGTATTGCAGTCAGGACACATACCATTGATAGCAGACAGATACAGGGGTGATTGGGGTTCAGGAAAGATGGGTGATGATGATGGTATTGCAGTCAGGACACATACCTGAGGATGAAGCAGATTGATAGATTGATAGCAATAGTAAAGCATAGCAATAATAACAATGAAGCATCTATAGCAGGGAGTTATTCATCTGGCATATTCATGTGCTGTTATGTACCTGGCAGTGTGGCTCTGTGTGCGACTCTGTGTGCGGCCACTGATGATGCGATTTTCTACGCTGGTAACAATAGAGTACGGCAGTATTAGAGGAGGGGGTGATTCATTTCTGTTATGTGCTCTCTGCTCCATTCTGGGGGGCAGACAATGGCTGGGAGCTTATGTTCCCGGGATGCTAGATTTCTCCACCCGGTCAGTGTCTGCTGAGGTGTTGCGGAGTGGGAAAACTGTTGCTCATAGCAACCAATCAAATCTCAGCTTCTTTTAAACAGCTCTGGTGAAATGAAAGATGCTTAGTGATTGGGTGGGGCTATGTGGAGTGGGCATGGCTGATACACACACATACATACACTTATTTTTATATATATAGATTTAGAAGCTGCACCACTGCCCAGTGTGCTAGCCATAAGCGAGTATCATGAGTCTGACACCCTGAGACGTTACAGAAAAAAAAAAGTTCTGGATGTGTGTGTGTGTGTATCAAAAAGAAAAACTTGGTCCAGCTCCCATATAAAATTGAAATATTCTTTATTTTAAAAATACTAAAACACTATAGCACTACGGCAAATATATGTAACAGAATTGAGAGTGGATGCGTTT